>OZ038505.1:14491685-14541685 GCA_964036315.1 Acanthosepion esculentum | reverse complement strand
TATATTTACACACACTCTATCTCTGATATTGAGCACTTTATCCCATAAATATAGCACATTTTAAGACTATATTTCTTATATTTACACACACACGCACACACATTGCTTCCATTCTTTTACATATTCTTACACTGAAAATCCAATTGTAAGTAACAAAGTTTTAATTTTAAGTCTTCTCTGTAAAAATTCATATATAAATAAATGTTATTATATTAAATATTAGGTGCCTTTTTTCCAATTCTCATTTCAGTCTATACAACAAGTTTTTGTACAGAATCTATCTAACAATTTTTTTATCGATATATATATATATATATATATATATATATACATACACACACACACACACGTTGCTTCCATTCTTGCCCCCATCTCCAACTTTTGCATATTCTTATATTTCAGAATGACTAATCCTGAGAGAGAGTCTTGATAAAATAAAACAATCCTTACTGTCTGTCTTGAGTTTCTCTGAATCTTGTCTTTTTAAAGATGGTGATGCTGATGATATAATCCTGATGAAAAAGAGGGATACGAAATATTTTTTCTTAAGTGCTCTATTAATCGATTGACTGATAAAATCAAGTTATAAAATATCAGTAGACACTCAGTATGGTAATCTAAATCCCAATATATTTATTGCTCTGAATCAGTCTTTTTGCTTCTTATACTCTGCCATAACCAGTGACTCATAAGTCGTGACTGCAGAATTTCCTCGTCCTGCACGATCAGATTTTGAAATCTTAATCTCAGCTTATCTGTTTTTCTCATAAATGGCATTCACATCTTTGGCAAGTCTTCTATGTCCTTTAAATGAAAAGATTTATTTCTTTTTATATATTCAGTCGCATGCAGTTTTGTCGGGCTTAGTGATCTTATGTCAGTGATACTTGAAGAGGATATTTAGAAATAATTGTGTCAAGCTCTCTTGCCTTTCATTATAAATTGGTAACAGCAATAATGATGTTTTGAATGTAAACTCTTTTGAATAAGGAAGACGCCATTTTTGTTTTTAGTTTTAGATTAATGAAATTTACTGGATGCTCCCAATTAAATACTTAATGTGTAATGCAATTATGATGATTATTACATGTGCATAATTAATAATTATGAAAATCTGTATGAATTAAAATTTGATAAAACAAATAAGTATTATGGTCTTAAATTATAGCAGATGCATCCTTAAAATTTGATAAAACAAATAAATGTTATGATCTTAAATTATAGCAGATGCATCCTGAAAACATGCCAGCAATCCTTGTGAAAATTTTGTGGTTTTCCTGCTTGAATATTTTGATGAATCATAATTTTTAAGGTAATGATTAAATAAGCTCCTTGTGAATTCTGGGACTATAAAATATACATGGGAATTTTCCTAATGCTTCTTTAGATATTTGAGATTAATGAATTTATTTTAACAAAATATTACAATTATGAATATGAATGCAAGTAATTATTTAAAGAAGTAAGGGGATACAAATAAAAAGATTAAAAATTGATAAGGTTTTTCCATTTCACTGAAACAGACATTAAACCCATGAGAGTGTTATCACCTACTCTATCTTCCTTTCTTTCTTTACCTAAAACCAAACAGTGCCTTTAATGTATCTTTTTCTTCCTTCTATCCTCACAGTCAAACAGGGGGCTTACAGCCACAGAAAAGTCATAGGGAGGCAACCTTATGGTGGTGGGAACATTATATTGTATTGTACAATATATTGTGTATTTTATGGCATTATATTGTATTGTACAATATATTGCATGCTATATGGCATTATAATCCACATTATATCATTCATATATATATATATATATTACATATCATCCAATATATATATATATATATATATATATATATATATATATATATATATATATATATGTGTGTATATATTACTAGCAGGATTTGCCCATTCGTTATTGCTTAGCAAAGTAAGATATATTCACTACTTGAAATCTTTGAAACAAAAATTTTAAATGAACATTTCATTCATAAATTGTCTTGTTATAGTTAAGGAAAGTTTTACAAATAAATGCCAACTTGTTGAAGGCGAAGTTAGGAAAGTTTTACAAATAGATGCCAACTTGTTGAAGGCCAAGTAAAATGCAAATTTCAAACACTTTTCTGCACTATATAAGATGATATTCCTAAACAGAACTATTTTTTATATGAAAATCAAAACAATCTGATAAGGTGGTTTTTAGCTAGTTTATAATAAAATGTGCACTGTAATTTTGGATACAAAAGGAAAATGAGAGTTACTCGCCTTGAACCATGAAAACAATGATAATGGCTAGTATAATATATTAATATATATATATTTTTAACCTCACATAATCTGGCAACCCTGAATCTAAGCTCAACAAAAATCATTCCCTGCACCTAACTTTTCTAGGGCTTTTGAATGAGCTATAAATCATTGACATAAGACCAGTGGGGGTGGAGGAGTTGCTTAGACACACATGCACAAACACACACACATACCCTCTATTTTATGTATAAGATGCATTATATTTTATTGTACAATATATTGTGTATTGTTTTTCGTCATATTTTATTGTGTATTAAAAGATATCAATTACTTTATTGTCTTCTCCTAAATTTTAAAGATGCACCATGAAAATTCTGTGAATTCTGTTTTTATTCTTTTTACTTAAATAATCCTCATCCGACATACAGCATAAATATTTTTGTGAAAAGAATATTTCAAAATTAAGAAGCAAAATGAACTTGTCATTATTCACATGATAATAATAATGATGATGATGATGATGATGTTTACATTATGAAACATTTTTGGCTCAACTAATTTCAGAAAGCCTTTTTTATCCAAGAAATGATATAATTGAATTTATCTGAAGCATGTCTGACCCTATTTGAAATGATCAGTTTATAAGATAATCACACTGCACTATTATTAGTAGGTCCTCAACATCACAAGTCTATTCTTGATAAGTCTCATAAGAAAATACAAAACCTGAGTAGCAATAACATTGAGGTTCATATGAGTAATATTGGCTGATCTGGTGGCAGGTCAGTTAGACTACTGAGAAATGACTCAGTGTTTGTTCATTCACAAAATAATAGCCTTTTTGCTCAGATGTTCTCTTTCCTTTCTTTACTGAAAAAAAGATATTTGTATTTGTTCTATAGATTATCCAACAAGCCTTTCTTCAAAAGCAAACATTTTTTAAATTTTTGTACAAGATCTTAAAAGGAGTGATTAAACTTTCTCTCGCTCTCTGTAATGTATGTATTTCTTGTACTTTTCTTCTGAAATGAACTTCAGACAATTTCTGATAGAATCTCCACCTTGTATGAGAATGAGTAAACATAATTTTATAAAATTAATCATCAAAATTAGGTGACAAGACATCTTTTGTATTTAATAATATTTACTATATATATATATATATATATATATATATATATAATATTTACTATATATATATATAATATTTATTATATATATATATAATATTTACTATATATATATATATATATATATATATATATATATATAATATTTACTATATATATATATAATATTTACTATATATATATATATATATATATATATATAATATTTACTATATATATATATATATATATATATAATATTTACTATATATATATATATATATATATATAATATTTACTATATATATATATATATATAATATTTACTATATATATATATATATAATATTTACTATATATATATATATATATATATTTACTATATATATATATATATATATAATATTTACTATATATATATATATATATAATATTTACAATATATATATATATATATATAATATTTACAATATATATATATATATATATAATATTTACAATATATATATATATATATATAATATTTACTATATATATATATATATATATAATATTTACTATATATATATATATATATATATATAATATTTACTATATATATATATATATATATATATAATATTTACTATATATATATATATATATATAATATTTACTATATATATATATATATATATATATAATATTTACTATATATATATATATATATATATATAATATTTACTATATATATATATATATATATATATATATATATAATATTTACTATATATATATATATATATATATATATATAATATTTACTATATATATATATATATATATATATATATATATATATATATATAATATTTACTATATATATATATATATATATATATATATATATATAATATTTACTATATATATATATATATATATATATATATATATATATAATATTTACTATATATATATATATAATATTTACTATATATATATATATATATATATATATATAATATTTACTATATATATATATATAATATTTACTATATATATATATATATATATATATATATATATATATAATATTTAGTATATATATATATATAATATTTAGTATATATATATATATATATAATATTTACTATATATATATATATATATATATATATAATATTTACTATATATATATATATATAATATTTACTATATATATATATAATATTTATTATATATATATATAATATTTACTATATATATATATATATATATATAATATTTACTATATATATATATATATATATATAATATTTACTATATATATATATATATAATATTTACTATATATATATATATATATATATATAATATTTACTATATATATATATATATAATATTTACTATATATATATATATATATATAATATTTACTATATATATATATATATATATATATATATATAATATTTACTATATATATATATATATATAATATTTACTATATATATATATATATATAATATTTACTATATATATATATATATATATATAATATTTACTATATATATATATATATATATAATATTTACTATATATATATATATATATATATAATATTTACTATATATATATATATATATATATATAATATTTACTATATATATATATATATATATATATAATATTTACTATATATATATATATATATATATAATATTTACTATATATATATATATATATATATAATATTTACTATATATATATATATATATATAATATTTACTATATATATATATATAATATTTACTATATATATATATAATATTTACTATATATATATATAATATTTACTATATATATATATATATATATAATATTTACTATATATAGTAAATATTATATATATAGTAAATATTATATATATATATATAGTAAATATTATATATATATATATAGTAAATGTTATATATATATATATATAGTAAATATTATATATATATATATATATATATATATATATATATAGTAAATATTATATATATATATATATATATATATATAGTAAATATTATATATATATATATATATATATATATATAGTAAATATTATATATATATAGTAAATATTATATATATATATAGTAAGTATTATATATATATAAATATTGACTGTATATATATATATATATATATATATATATATATATATATATATAATATTGACCGTATATATATATAATATTGACTGTATATATATATATATATATATATATATATATATAATATTGACTATATATATATATATATATATATATATATATAATATTGACTGTATATATATATATATAATATTGACTGTATATATATATATATAATATTGACTGTATATATATATATATATATATATATATATAATATTGACTGTATATATATATATATATATATATATAATATTGACTGTATATATATATATATATATATATATATATATATATATAATATTGACTATATATATATATATATATATATATATATAATATTGACTGTATATATATATATATAATATTGACTGTATATATATATATATATGTATATATAATATTGACTGTATATATATATATATATATATATATAATATTGACTGTATATATATATATATATATATATATATATAATATTGACTGTATATATATATATATATATATATATATATAATATTGACTGTATATATATATATATATATAATATTGACTGTATATATATATATATATATATATATATATATATATAATATTGACTGTATATATTTATTATATATATAAATATATATATATATATATATATATATATGTGTGTGTGTGATTATCAGTGCTATACTATCTTATGCTTTAAATGTGAATAGAAAAAATATTTAGATTTTTCCAGTTTTTAGTATTATTCAGAAAGTAGAAGGCAGTGAAACAGTATTTTCTGTTAAATACCCTTTTGCTGCCTAAATACACAGAATATGTGTGTGTGTCTGTGCATGTGTGTGTGTGATAAAAATATAGTTTTAAGATATACTATATCTGTAAGTAAAAGTTCTTAATTTCATACATAGAGCACACGTAAATCTAAGATTGGAAACTGAGGTTAATACCGAGTAGTGACAGTCTGTTCCATGTTTGGATACAATCTTCAGGCTATGCATGTTTTGTAAAGGATATGTTTCAAGTCCCTGCAGCCTTCCCTCTCTAAGCAGAAAGTGTGTTTTTGGGCCCTAAATGCTCTGAAGAATTGTATTGAGCACTGTTTTTTAAAAATAAACATAATTTATAATAACACAAGATTATAAATCTTACTGTTCTTCCTCTTTATTTTAATATATATATATATATATATATATATATATATATATATATATATATATATATATAGTATATTTGACACTTTTTATAATATACAACAGTCCTGGGAATCAATTCATATTTTGACTAATTCTCTTTTCATCATTTGACAAGTGCAGGTTTACATTTATCAGAAAAGAAGAATCACAGCATAAATTATGCATGCAAGGATCAAGTATATGTGAAATCTAAGACATATAAAACAGTTTGACAGTTGAGACAATTCAATTGTACTTGTGAACACTCAGGGCCTATAAGAGTGATGACAGCAGATTGTCAGTTCAAAACCTTCATTAGGATTTCGTTCACTTTGATTTGAATATCGGTTAATGTATGATATAGCAGTAATATCTGGAAGTGGCTGGCCATCAAGATATGATTACCTCCACTTTTATTTATTGGGCCATGTTGTTTCTGAAATGGGGAAAGTACTGTTGTGCTATCATCGCAAATCCTTTAGCTTGTAGAAGCAAAAGATTAAATATATTTAATATACATCAATCAAAGTATCTTTTTCAATCAAAGTATCTCTGATTCGGGTTTCTTAAGTTTTTCATTTTTAAATAATTGTATTTGAAAAGTATCAAATTTCATCAAGGTCTGCTTTATATTAATTTTTGATGCATTACTTTTTGCATACAATTTTTCTTATCTTTTCAAACATTTTTGGACAGAAGAAATATTAAAGATCTAAAATATCTTCCCTGATAAGTAAGAAATAAAAATCATAGTTTTTCCATGTCAGTGATTTTCTAAGGAAATAATTTCTGGAAATCATAAATAAATATTTTAGAACTGGGTCAAGTTCGTATGTGCTGGAGTTTTTTGAGAGAGAGAGCAATAGGGAAGGAAAGTGATAGAAAGTATGAAGAGAAAAAAGAAAATTACAAAAATTTAGAATTAGAGATAAAGAAAAACTATTTCTAAGTGCTAGTGAGTGGGAGGGAAGAATAAGATAGTGTGAGAAAGGAAAGGAGAGAAATAGTGTGAGAAAGGAAAGGACAGAAACAGTGTGAGAAAGGAAAGGACAGAAACAGTGTGAGGAAGGAAAGGACGGAAACAGTGTGTGAAAGGAAAGGACAGAGACAGTGTGAGGAAGGAAAGGATAGAAACAGTGTGAGGAAGGAAAGGACATAAACAGTGTGAGGAAGGAAAGGACATAAACAGTGTGAGGAAGGAAAGGACGGAAATAGTGTGAGGAAGGAAAGGACAGAAACAGTGTGAGGAAGGAAAGGATAGAAACAGTGTGAGGAAGGAAAGGACATAAACAGTGTGAGAAAGGAAAGGACAGAGATAGTGTGAGGAAGGAAAGGATAGAAATAGTGTGAGAAAGGAAAGGACATAAACAGTGTGAGAATGGAAAGGACAGAGACAGTGTGAGGAAGGAAAGGATAAAAATAGTGTGAGGAAGGAAAGGACAGAAACAGTGTGAGAAAGGAAAGGACAGAGATAGTGTGAGAAGGGAAAGGACATAAACAGTGTGAGAAAGGAAAGGACATAAACAGTGTGAGAAAGGAAAGGACAGAAACAGTGTGAGGAAGGAAAGGACAGAAACAGTGTGAGGAAGGAAAGGACAGAAACAGTGTGAGGAAGGAAAGGACATAAACAGTGTGAGAAAGGAAAGGACAGAAACAGTGTGAGGAAGGAAAGGACAGAAACAGTGTGAGGAAGGAAAGGACAGAAACAGTGTGAGGAAGGAAAGGATAGAAACAGTGTGAGAAAGGAAAGGACAGAAACAGTGTGAGAAAGGAAAGGACATAAACAGTGTGAGGAAGGAAAGGACAGAGATAGTGTGAGGAAGGAAAGGATAGAAATAGTGTGAGAAAGGAAAGGACAGAAACAGTGTGAGAATGGAAAGGACAGAGACAGTGTGAGGAAGGAAAGGATAAAAATAGTGTGAGGAAGGAAAGGACAGAAACAGTGTGAGAAAGGAAAGGACAGAGATAGTGTGAGAAGGGAAAGGATAGAAACAGTGTGAGAAAGGAAAGGACAGAGACAGTGTGAGAAGGGAAAGGACATAAACAGTGTGAGAAAGGAAAGGACATAAACAGTGTGAGAAAGGAAAGGATAGAAACAGTGTGAGGAAGGAAAGGACATAAACAGTGTGAGGAAGGAAAGGACATAAACAGTGTGAGGAAGGAAAGGACATAAACAGTGTGAGAAAGGAAAGGACAGAAACAGTGTGAGGAAGGAAAGGACATAAACAGTGTGAGGAAGGAAAGGACATAAACAGTGTGAGAAAGGAAAGGACAGAAACAGTGTGAGGAAGGAAAGGACAGAAACAGTGTGAGAAAGGAAAGGACAGAAACAGTGTGAGGAAGGAAAGGACAGAAACAGTGTGAGGAAGGAAAGGACAGAAACAGTGTGAGGAAGGAAAGGACAGAAACAGTGTGAGAAAGGAAAGGACAGAAACAGTGTGAGAAAGGAAAGGACATAAACAGTGTGAGGAAGGAAAGGACAGAAACAGTGTGAGGAAGGAAAGGACATAAACAGTGTGAGGAAGGAAAGGACAGAAACAGTGTGAGGAAGGAAAGGACAGAAACAGTGTGAGAAAGGAAAGGACATAAACAGTGTGAGAAAGGAAAGGACATAAACAGTGTGAGGAAGGAAAGGACAGAGATAGTGTGAGGAAGGAAAGGACATAAACAGTGTGAGGAAGGAAAGGACAGAAACAGTGTGAGAAAGGAAAGGACATAAACAGTGTGAGGAAGGAAAGGACATAAACAGTGTGAGGAAGGAAAGGACAGAGATAGTGTGAGGAAGGAAAGGACAGAGATAGTGTGAGGAAGGAAAGGATAGAAATAGTGTGAGAAAGGAAAGGACAGAAACAGTGTGAGAATGGAAAGGACAGAGACAGTGTGAGGAAGGAAAGGATAAAAATAGTGTGAGAAAGGAAAGGACAGAGATAGTGTGAGAAGGGAAAGGATAGAAACAGTGTGAGAAAGGAAAGGACAGAGACAGTGTGAGAAGGGAAAGGACATAAACAGTGTGAGAAAGGAAAGGACATAAACAGTGTGAGACAGGAAAGGACATAAACAGTGTGAGAAAGGAAAGGACAGAAACAGTGTGAGGAAGGAAAGGACAGAAACAGTGTGAGGAAGGAAAGGACATAAACAGTGTGAGGAAGGAAAGGACATAAACAGTGTGAGAAAGGAAAGGACAGAAACAGTGTGAGGAAGGAAAGGACATAAACAGTGTGAGGAAGGAAAGGACATAAACAGTGTGAGAAAGGAAAGGACATAAACAGTGTGAGGAAGGAAAGGACATAAACAGTGTGAGGAAGGAAAGGACATAAACAGTGTGAGAAATGAACGGACAGAAACAGTGTGAGGAAGGAAAGGACAGAAACAGTGTGAGGAAGGAAAGGACAGAAACAGTGTGAGGAAGGAAAGGACATAAACAGTGTGAGGAAGGAAAGGACAGAAACAGTGTGAGAAAGGAAAGGACAGAAACAGTGTGAGGAAGGAAAGGACATAAACAGTGTGAGAAAGGAAAGGACAGAAACAGTGTGAGGAAGGAAAGGACATAGACAGTGTGAGAAAGGAAAGGACATAGACAGTGTGAGGAAGGAAAGGACAGAAACAGTGTGAGAAAGGAAAGGACATAAACAGTGTGAGAAAGGAAAGGACAGAAACAGTGTGAGGAAGGAAAGGACAGAAACAGTGTGAGGAAGGAAAGGACAGAAACAGTGTGAGGAAGGAAAGGACAGAAACAGTGTGAGAAAGGAAAGGACATAAACAGTGTGAGGAAGGAAAGGACATAAACAGTGTGAGGAAGGAAAGGGAATAAACAGTGTGAGGAAGGAAAGGACAGAAACAGTGTGAGGAAGGAAAGGACATAAACAGTGTGAGAAAGGAAAGGACAGAAACAGTGTGAGGAAGGAAAGGACAGAAACAGTGTGAGGAAGGAAAGGACATAAACAGTGTGAGAAAGGAAAGGACAGAAACAGTGTGAGAAAGGAAAGGACAGAAACAGTGTGAGGAAGGAAAGGACATAAACAGTGTGAGGAAGGAAAGGACATAAACAGTGTGAGGAAGGAAAGGACAGAAACAGTGTGAGGAAGGAAAGGACAGAAACAGTGTGAGGAAGGAAAGGATAGAAACAGTGTGAGAAGGGAAAGGATATAAACAGTGTGAGAAAGGAAAGGATTGAAACAGTGTGAGAATGGAAAGGACAGAGAGAGTGTGAGGAAGGAAAGGATAAAAATAGTGTGAGGAAGGAAAGGACAGAGAGCGTGTGAGGAAGGAAAGGATAGAAACAGTGTGAGAAAGGAAAGGATATAAACAGTGTGAGAAAGGAAAGGACAGAGAGAGTGTGAGGAAGGAAAGGATAGAAACAGTGTGAGAAAGGAAAGGACAGAGAGAGTGTGAGAAAAGAAAGGATAGAAACAGTGTGAGAAAGGAAAGGACAGAAACAGTGTGAGAATGGAAAGGACAGAGACAGTGTGAGGAAGGAAAGGATAAAAATAGTGTGAGGAAGGAAAGGACAGAAACAGTGTGAGAAAGGAAAGGACAGAGAGAGTGTGAGAATGGAAAGGATAGAAACAGTGTGAGAATGGAAAGGATAGAAATAGTGTTAGAAAGGAAAGGACAGAAACAGTGTGAGGAAGAACAGGATAGAGATAATAGGGGGAAGGAAAAACAGTATAGTTATTTAGCATTTCCTCAACTACTTTTTCTTCAATGTCAATTTTCGTGCAAAAAAGTGGATCACAGCTTCATACATTTTTTCTGAAAACCTTAGCTTCTCATTGGACAATAAATATCAAAATTATCTCGCTTATCTTCACGTACATTTCTTCTTTTGTCCAATGCTCCACGTAGAGTTGGGTTTGTCGTCCCGTCAACCTGTTTGTCATCCCGCGTGAGTTTGTCAGTGACGTTGTGTTGAATAAGATGCCCAACTGTGTTGAGAAAAATTGCCAGTCGAATCCATTACATTCACTTACGTGTTAATACCCTTGGGAAAGGTATGAATCCTCTTCTTCTGCCCCCCAGCTATGGGTAAATAGCAGGACAGACCAGGTTCTATAGCCTTGGATGGTAACTGGTCTATCACAGAAAGAAATGGCAACCTACTGCAGGAAAAAATCTGCCTTGTCGGTCATTTATCAATACATGATCACCTAAGCATGTATTATGCATAGCACATAACTGACTGACATGTTAAAGAAATTAGTAGCAGGAAGACAAAAGATTTTGGCAAAAGAGGAAGAGCAGATGTACACAAACAGAACAGAAAGGAAAATGAAAGAAATAAAAGATATTAACATAGAGGGGAGTAAAAATTAGGGAAAGTGAAGGAAAGAGAGTTAAATATAGGAGAAAAAGAGAGAGACAGTTTAACTCAAATATGGTTTTATAAAAATTAGTTTATAAGATTGTGTCTCATATTTCATTTTTTTTTTCTTTGATAAAAATAAAAAGCAAATATCTATTTGAACAGTAGAGTAATACATTTCAGATGCATCAAGGAAGGTCTTCAGTGATGCACTGTCTTCATTGCCGATTTCGGGTTTTGCATCATATCGGCTCAAACAGCAACCTCGACCTGATTCCAAAAGATTCAGGCCGCCTCCTTGATAGCGTTGTGCTACACACCTCGACACTGCAAAAAAGATTTAAGATATGGCTAGGATTCCGACCGTTCTTATTGACATATGTCAGTCAACATCAACCAGTGAAATAAGGCTTTTCCCCCTTCCCTCCTATATAGTCTTGTCTTTTGAACAAAGTATCTATAAACAAAAACAAAATTTTTTTTTTTGCTAACCTCTGCCAGTCGCAATGATGGAGAACGCATTACCTTGCACCATCACCAGTGAGACACGCTGCAAGAGCCACTCTGTTTCGAGAGGTTCATCCTTTAATCGAGACACCATCCCGCCAACCCTCCAAAAGAACACCATTGAATGAGGGCTAATAAACCCAGAGGTCTCCACTGTCACAGGAGTAAAAATAAATCTGTCTGCAAGAGAAGAATATTTAACTATTTTTTTATCTCCACGTCCCAAGCAACAGACCCTAGCTCAACCATGGACCTGATCAAATTATTGGTCAAAAATGTATTGGCACAGGTCGCATCCCAAATCAATGACTTTCCCCATTTTAAAAGGAAAATGTTAATCCCATCTGGCTGCTTTCCATCACCATTGGTCGAAGCCTACAGAATTTGATTTGGGAAGGAAACCCAGCTAAAAATTATCTTTTATGTAGACCCACTTTTAAGACAATTATGTAGAAATAATCAGTAAGATTTATTAACAGACTTTAAAAGTATATTTATTTATGCTATTTACATTGTTCAGACTTGTCCTCATTTTTGTTGACATATTCACAATGTTTCAGCCACTATGCTCCAGCCTTCTTCAGGATCTGTCTATATTTCTCAAATGGGGTATTGTAACTATTTACACTATTTACATTGTTCGGACAATTGTCATAATATTTGTTGCCATAATCACAACGTTTTGGCCGTTGAACGCTCCGGCCTTTTTCAGGTGATTTGAATTTTGAACAATGTAAATAATGTAAATAATTACAATACTTCATCTCAGAAATAGAGACAGGTCCTGCCGAAAGTCAGACCATACAATGGTCAAAACATCATGAATATGACAATGAAGATGAGGACAACAGTCCAAAAAATGTAAATAATGTAAATAATTACAATACCTCATCTCAGAAGTATAAACAGAAAAGTATATTGATACAATTAAGAAAGAATTTGCTTATCAGAGAGAAGAATGGATTAAGGTCTTTGGAAAGTAATTATGTATTTGACTGCTATGAATTATGAGTTAACCAATCAAGGCATAACCAATGTTGAATGGTATTCTTCTTTTTTTTTCACTTCACTCCAAGCAAGGTGATAATGCCACTAAGACGCGAGGGGGGGTCTACTGGAAGTGAAAGAGAATGAGAAGACTTTAGAAGAAACCAGAAATCCAATCCTAAACAGTAAACAAGGGATAAACCTCTACTCCTGTTCAAAAGATTGGTGAGGAATGTAAACTGGATGAAAGAAAACCTATCTCGTCCTGTTATCTTATACACCAGCTTATGTACTTGTCAAAACTTTCATTAAAACTGATTACAATGACAGTAAATAGGTTATTGGTCACTTCTAATTTAGTTTCTTTTCTCAAATATACATCTGATGAAGCCATTATAGGCAAAATGTATTATTGGGTATTATTTTCGAAACATGAACTTTTTCCCAAATATCATTAACTTATAACTCTGTCAGGATAACATGCTCAAATTTATTACATACTGTTGACATGGCGAACACATAGATAAAAACTATTTCTTTCGTTAATTTTCTATCTATTCTGAGGGATTTTCCATCTGAAAACATCAGACACTTTAGGTGGAGAATATAAAATGTTAAACAATTTTTTAAAAGTCACTCATTTTCTTTCTTGTTTTAGTCTTGACCAACACCAACTCGTGAAAAATAATGTAAGATTTAAATATTTTAAACACGCACAAATGCATACACACACAACACATTTTTCGTTATCCATCTGATGAAGCCATTAGAGGTGAAATGCATTATCAGATATTATTTTTGAAACATACTTTCCTGAATGTTTTTCCAAATGTCAATAACTTATAACTTTGTCGGGATTACATGCCCAAAATTTATTACATATATATAAATATGTATATTGTGTATTTGGGAAGCAAACCAGTTTACCAGTAGACCCCACCCTTGCGTCTTAGTGGCATTATCCCTCTTTTATGCAAATTTCATTGAAAATGACTGACATGGTGCTCAGGCAATCATGTATCTTTTGATATATGACTGACGAGGCAGATTTTTTTCCCTCTGTAGGTTGCCATTTCATTCTGCAGTAGACCAGTTGCCATCAAAGGCTACAGACCCCAGTCTGTCCTGCTATTTACCCATAGCTGGGGGGAGAAGAAAAGGATTCATACCTTTCCCGAGGCTATTAGCACATAAATGAATGTAATGGATTCAACTGGAATTCAAACTCGGCTCTCTGATTCCTCGATCTGAGCCACTATCCACTACTCCACCATGCCTCCTGTTGCTGTCGTTAAGTTTTTTATATAATTTCTCATGTGTTCATATAATTTTTTTCTTTTCAGAACTTAAATTATATAAAAATTGTCCAAATGTTTTCCAAGCACTTTGTTATGGTCCAGGTTAGGACCAAGGAAGAACAACATGAACACAAGAGTAGAAATAACGAAGATATATTACACGGAATAATAATACAAGATGTGGAAGGTGTTAGTATGACTGCCAGTCTGGTTTGGAGTGAACTACTATCAGCTTGATTCAATTCGTCCCTCTCTCTTGAGAGGCGTAGTATGCATAATGTTAGGAAGAGTTCATTCTGTAGTTATAGATAAGGAACCGTAACACACTTTTAAGTATAGTTTTAGCCATTATCAAGTATGAATTTTATTTTACTTTTGACTGAATATGTGGATTGTTTTATATATGTATCTCGAGTTATTGGCATGTTCTATTTTCCAAACCCAATCAGCACATTCTGGCCATGTTCAAAGTTGATATTTTATATCAATATTACATATTATTACACTCAATAATATCACCTATGAACTTGGCCAGATTTTTAGTATGAGTATTTTTTTCTATACGCCTGTGCACTCAAGAAAACTTAATACAGAAAATGTGCTCTCCAGATGAAGTATTATGCTTACTTATATTATTTACATTATTTGGACTTTTATCCTCATCTTCCTAGCCATATTCACAATGTTTTGGCCATTGTACATGAATTTCAGGTGATTGAAATTTCAAACCAGGGTAGATTGTTTTAGTTCTGTGTGCCATGCCTCTTTGGTTCTGTAGCCTGGTATTGAACTCATAATCACTGGATCTAACCAACGTCTTTATCCACTGGGCCATGTGTTCTTGACGACATTGTGTATGAATTTCTGAGACTTATAAACCTAATGTCTCAGTTTTAATTTTTTACCATTGCTCATATTGCAATTTTTCTGTTATTATTATTTCATATTTTTACTAGAGCTTATATTGCAATTTTTTGTTGTTATTCATTGCTTTTCTCTAGCACTCCTTAATAAAGGTTCCCATATTTTATTCATTTCTATGCTTGGTAGGCTCAGGAGATTTTTGTGGTCTAACATATGTGCTGATTCCTTAAGTTTTCGTATTTTCCAGTGATGTTCTCTATTTTTTCAATCTCATCCCACAGGTGACGTTGATCTCCCTTTTCCCTCTATATGTGGTCAGCTATGCCTGATTTTTCTATGTCCCCTCATGTTACTATTTTATGGTGCTCTTGCAGTCTTACCTTAAGGGGGCAGCTTGTTTCTTTTTTATATTTCTTATTACAGCTGTATGGTCTGGCATAAACACAGTCCTTGGTCATGTTCTCCTCTATGAAGGGTCTTACTCAGAAGAGGTGTCTGCAAAGTGTTGAACCACATGCATACAGAGTGTTGAAGAGGCATGGTACGTGGAACTAGAACAATCTACTCTGTTGGATGAAATAAAGGGTTTGGTTCAAAATTCCAATCACCTGAAGAAGGCTGGAGCATACAGTGGCCGAAACGTTAGTGAATATGGCAATGAAGATGAGGATAACAGTCTGAATAATGTAAGTGATGTAAGTAATTTCAGTATTTAATTGGAAAAGAGGCAATTTGGGTCCCTCATGAGAACCAAACACAATATCCGATCATCTGCAGTAGTTTTTTTGAAACCATGAACAAGATATGGAAGATCTTTCTCATGAAGTAAGGATGAGCTCATCATTGACATTCTGTTGTGGACATCAAAAAAGACACACTAGCATTGGTCCTTCATTCAAACATGTGTACCACAAATATATGTGAAAACACAGGATGCCAACCGGGAGACCCTGGATGAGGTGCAACGGGTAAATCATAAGGACTTGAGAGAAAAAGGCACAAGGGCAGCCCTGAATCATAAATTAACCTTAAAAAGATTTTCTCAAACTCCATGATTACCAAGTGTGCTCACCATAATTTACACACGACCCTGATTAAAATCCTGGATCCAGCCAAGCATTGGTATCAATCTCTTACTAAATTGAAAATAAACTTTCCAAAACCTCTTTTATAATTATGTACTAAACTATGCTTACTCTCATACGAGGTTAAAATTGCTTACAATACTTGGTTTTCTTAATTGGTTACTCATGTCAGTACTGATCTGGTCTGTTATTGCTTACCTTTGGTGGTCAGTGCTTTAAATGTGATTTTACTGTAAGTCCTCCAAATACTATGTATAGCTTAGTTTGGGTACAAGACTACAAATATGAGATACACAGTCATCTGTGATACTATCTCTCTAACCCATACTCTTATATTTAAGACACCCTAAAGCTTTATACACGCACATATACAATCCCCCTCCACCCCAAAAAACAAAGAGAATGTTGAAATGTTCTTGGCCTGCCCCACTTCTCAAAGTCAGTATTTCAATGAGCATGAAGTAGATTTACTTTTAAATTATGAATTATCTAAAAAAATGTAAAATGTGTAATTATCATAACATATGTAAAATGCCTAATGATTATAATAAAATTGTCTCATTATAATAAAATGTCTCATTATCATAATATATGTAAAATGCCTTTATCATAATAAAATGCTGAATTATTATAATGTATGTAAAATGCTTATCATAATATGAGTAAAATGCATAACTATCATAATATATGTAAAATGTCTAATGATTATAATAAAATTGACTCATGATAATAAAATGTCTCATTATCATAATATATGTAAAATGCCTTTATCATATATATATATATATATATATATATATATATATATATATATATATATATATATATATATATATATATAAATGCAACTACCATTTCTACTCCAACAGTTTCTTTTCTCACACTTCCGAAATGTGGAACTTCCTTCCATTTACTTGCTTCCCTAATAACTACAATCTTCAAAAATTTAAATGCAACCTCAATTGCCATCTTCTGTCTTTTTGAATCCCTTTCATATTCTGTCCTTTCCTCAATCCTCTCTATTCTCGGTCTTTTCTTTCACTTTCACTTTCACTTTCACTCCCTGTAAAACCCTGCGTACTAGTGCCATTACCGCCTTGCTTGACGTGAAATGATTAACATTACATTTTTTTTCTTTTGCAACTTTCCCATCTTTGTAGTTTACTTTGAATGTAATACCCCTACAAGAAGACTAGAATACTTAGATGTAATACCCTTTCTAGAATATAATACCCCTACTAGAATCAGTCATGTGTGATGTACCATTAGGCGATCATGTATCGAAAGATACATGACTAACAAGGCAGATTTTTTCCTGCAGTATGTTGTATTTCTTTCTGTGATAGACCAGATTGATATCCAAGTCTATAGAACCCACTTTGTCCTGCTATTTACCCATATCTGGGGGGAGAAAAAGAGGATTTATATCTTTCCCAAGGATATTAGCACATAAGTGAATGTAATGGGTTTCACTGGAATTTGAACTCTGCTCTCCAATTCCTCTATCTGAGCTGCTACCCATTACTCCACCGCGCCTCCTAATACTTAAATGTAATACTCCTACTAGAATATAATACCCCTAAAAGGTTACTTGAATGTAATACCCCAACTGGAATATAATACCCCAACGAGAATGCTAGAATACTCAAATGTAATATCCCTACTAGAATACGAAAATACTTGAATGTAATACCCCTACTAGAATATATTACCCCAACGAGAATACCAGAATACTTGAATGTAATACCCCTACTAGAATATATTACCCCAACGAGAATACCAGAATACTTGAATGTAATACCCCTACTAGAATATATTACCCCAACGAGAATACCAGAATACTTGAATGTAATACCCCTACTAGAATATATTACCCCAACGAGAATACCAGAATACTTGAATGTAATACCCCTACTAGAATATATTACCCCAACGAGAATACCAGAATACTTGAATGTAATACCCCTACTAGAATATATTACCCCAACGAGAATACCAGAATACTTGAATGTAATACCCCTACTAGAATATATTACCCCAACGAGAATACCAGAATACTTGAATGTAATACCCCTACTAGAATATATTACCCCAACGAGAATACCAGAATACTTGAATGTAATACCCCTACTAGAATATATTACCCCAACGAGAATACCAGAATACTTGAATGTAATACCCCTACTAGAATATATTACCCCAACGAGAATACCAGAATACTTGAATGTAATACCCCTACTAGAATATATTACCCCAACGAGAATACCAGAATACTTGAATGTAATACCCTACTAGAATATAATAACTCTACTAGGATATATTACTCCAACGAGAATACTAAAATACTTGAATGTAATACCCCTACTAGAATATATCACCCAAATGAGAATACTAAAATACTTGAATATAATACCCCTACTAGAATATAATAACTCGACTAGAATATATTACCCCAACGAGAATACAAGAATACTTGAATGTAATACTCCTACTAGAATATAATACCCCAATGAGAATACTAGAACGTAATCCTTCCACTAGAAGAGGGTAAACAGTTAAACTGCATAGTCAGTTCCACTGTCTACCGTCTTTTAGTAGGAGTATCACATGTTTTTTCTTTAAAACTTTGCAATTTTCTCGTCTTTTTTAATAGTCATGTTCACTGATGTAATCTCTCTCCAATGAAGACTGGTGTTCTGCTTATAACCTGATTAAAATACACTAGACCACACTTACAATAAATTTGGAAAATTTTATTAGATTTTCCAACTTTTACACTATTAACCAAATTTACTGAAACATGTCATAACTAAAAATTATAATTACAGAATTTTCATTTTAATCATTTCACCCTAAGTGAGGCAATAAAGCCACTAAGACAGAAGTAATGAGAATTAAATAAACTGATGAAATTATTTTGGAGAGAGGACAATAAAAGAACAAGAATTAAGAAAACAAAAGATAACAATAGACATTGCATTTAAATTTTTGGAGATCAAAGTTGACTAGCAAGCAAGAAGCTGGAAGAGAGTTCCACAAGTGAGAAGTGCGAGAAAAGAAACTGTTAGCATAGAACTTATGGTTACATTTTCAACTCTAAAATGATGAAACCTTGCTGCCAATCTAATACTGCACTTAAATTCATAAAGTGTAGCTACTATAGAGATATGTTCCTTGGGACAATTATCATGAAAGTATTTATAGAAAAATCACAGGGAAATTGTTATAATGGTGGGAAAGTGACTGAAGCTATAATGTCAGGTCAGGACCAATAACATTGCAGATTCTTTGGATTTTATCAAGAATCTCTAAATATAGCAGAATATATATATAAATTTATATTATATAGATATAGTTTAAAAGACCCAGCATTTCTTATCTTCACAGTCAATCTGCTTTTTATGGTTTTTTGCAATACTGTAACTCTTTGTGTCTACTGCTAAGCTACTTGTATAAATAAACATTAATCAACAGAATACAAACCGATATTCAAGATTTTATAGACCTTATCTTTCTCACTGTTTTATTTCTCTGTTTTAGAATGACATGATTCAAGGGAGACAACCCCAAAACTATTTCCTATGTAGGAGTTGTGTGAGTAATTTGTACAACATTATTTCATTCTCCCTCTTCTATATTTCATTTTCAGTTGCTATTTGATATAAGTATCTTGAAATTTATTTTATATTTGTTTTGTTTGCGTACTTCTTCTGATCTCTACATCTTTACCTAATATTTGAACATCCTCCACCCCCACATAGAATTTTCTTTTTTTGCATTCCTCAGCTATGAGACAAAAACCACACCTCAAAATTCCGTTATTATCTCTGGTTTCATTTTACAACACTCAGCTTAGTGGTTTATATGTAAGACTGAATAGCACGACACTTGTCTTCTTTTTGGTCCTGTAATATTTATATAACTTCTTTTATGTAGCATGTCCCTTCAAGATGTGAGCAATCATGGTTCTCCATAACGTCTTATCCTTCATAACGCAAAGTAATTTTTATTTCTTTACTCCCCCTCTCATTTCTTGACTGCCATCCGTTTGTGCAAGATTGTTCAGTATGTTACTCACTGTTTTCCCTGTGAGTGTTAAGTTCTTCAAGCCTTCTTTTCTCATTATCTGTACAAAAGATTTTAACTACCTCTTTCTGATTCTAAATACAACTGTTTTTTTGTTTCCATTTCACTTAAAACTTCCTCATTGTTCACATGCTCCATCCATAGTATTCTCAGCATCCTTCTGAAGAACCACATCAAGTTTCCTGTTCACCTAGCATTCATGAGAAGGATTTATATTGTATAGCAGTTCAGCACACTTTTCTTTGTTTCTAAAACATTTTCCTGTTTCTTAATACTTTTGTTATTCGAATGTATCTCCAAATTTCTGTGTCACATTTTTCATAGTTTTTTTTTAAGGCTATATTCACCCCAAGCAAGACGAGAGTGCCACTAGCATGCAAGGGGGTTACAGAGGATTGAGAACAAGAGTAAAGAGACATGTTTGAAGAAAGGATACAGAGGAGGGCAGGGAACAAGTTCAGGGTGTCAGATGTCGATTGACATTACACTTGAATATTTGAAGATTATAGTCATCGGGGAAGCAAGTAAGGGGAAGGGAGTTCCACAAACGGGAAGTGCAAGAGAAGAAGCTGTTTGAGAAGAAGAGATGGTTATATTTAACCGTTTTGACAGTGAAAGGCTGAGACCGAAGTGCCAACCTGGTAGCCTGAAGTCCGGGAAACACCGACAGTACATTGTCGGAACAGTTGCCATGAAAATATTTGTAGAAGTGACAGAGGGAGGCCATATCATTTCTGTGGGATAGCGATTGTAGACTAGATGCCAGATCAGGACCTATCATCTTGCATATTCATCTCTGGATTTTGTCATGGACCTCGAGACATACAGCGGGAGCCCCAAACCATATATGACAGCAATATTCCATGCAAAGAGAGATGGTTGATCTATAGATTTGAAGGATGAATTCAGACAAGAAAAACTTTCTGGCATGACACAGAGAGCCAACTTTCCTTGCGGTAGATGATGCTATTGATTCAATGTATTTATTCCACCTCATGTCAGTGGACAGCATGAGACCAAGAAGGCATAACAAGGCACTCGCAAGGAGTTGAGAATCAGTCATTTTGATGGGAGACAGGAAGGGGTCTCGGTTTTGTTTTGGAGGTATTAAAGTTTACAAGCCATTTCCTGCCCCAGTTAACCACAGATTGGAGGTCCTTTTCGAGATCAGCATCCAGGTTAGTTTTGTCAACGATACCAGATTTACTATTGAGGCAGGAGTAAATAGTGGTGTTGTCTACGTAGATGCCAACTTGGGAACTGATGACATCGAGAAGGTCATTGAAGTAGATCAGGAACAGTGTAGGGCGCAAGATAGACCCTTTTGGGGGACACCAGCGTTTGTGAAAAAGGAGCAGGAGGAGAACCCATTTCAGATGACCTTCACTTCACAGTTTAACAGGAATGATTGTATTAAGTCAAATAATCATCCTGTAATACCATAACCCTGAAGCTTACGAAGAAGACCAGCATGCCAAACCCTATCAAACGCTTCAGAGATGTCTAGAGCCATGGCTCGAACTTCTCCATTATTGTCTCTTAAAATGCTTCCTAGTTAAATTTCTCTACTTGTTTATTTTTACATCTTTGTAGTTCTCACATTTAGTGTGATTCTTGCTGCTAAAAGCAGAATATTTCATCTTTTTAAAGTTGATTAGCCCTTTTGCTTTGCTTTACTACTTTGTCTTGGAGTCCAGCAGTTTTCTTTTTCTGTGCTTTCTATCAATATGGTGTCATTTATAAAACTAAGCCTCATCAGATCGAGACCTTCATACGGATGCCATGCATGGTGCCAAATCCATTCAGAAATATCTCATATATATATATATATATATATATATATATATATATATATATATATATATATATATATATATAATATGGAGAAAACAAGTGAAAAGTTGCAAATTAAGAAAAATTGAATGTTTTTTTTTGTGAAAGTATTTATTTATATTTTTTCATATATATATATTTGATATTTCAGATCTACACTCCACGTGATGTGGAATGCAACTGTGTTTGAATATTTCTAGCGTAAATCTAATGATAATATTTTAGATGTTGTTTAAAAAGGTTTTTTTTTAACTATATCTAAAAAAAAATTTTGTAACTATTGAAATATTTATACAGATTTAAAATTCCCAAGTCTTTGTTTAACCCCAGTTTATATGTGTCTAATTTTAAAATCCAGTATTTCTCTTTTTTTCTACAACCATTTCCTAAGATCAATGGTGAAAAAAACTGAGGATCTTGGCAAAGATCATCCCTCTTTAAACATTGTTGACTGATGCTAGACAATCACGAATAAAAAAATGTACCAAATAACAGAAACTACATCATTTGAAGACTACCAACAGCAGCAATAACTAAAATGGATAGCACATGTAACTCAGAGAGAAAATAATGACATGATGAAGATGTTAACTTTCCATATTAGTTCAAATAAAAGGTTAGGAAGGAAATCTCCATCCATACTGGAAAGAGCAATAACAGCCACTGGACTTGAAAAATCTGCTTTCCTGAAAAATTGTTTTAAGAGAAAGATTTTATGAGGGAAATTGCTGTTGTTGTGTCTTTAACCATAAAAAAAAATATCAAAGACAACAACTGCTATATTCCTGTCACTGCACATTTCAACCAACCGAGTCACAGCATTGATAACATCCGATGTGGGCTTTTAGTGTCTTCATTTAAGTGCCAAAAAGAACACCGAAAGTTAAAGTTAAAATACATTTTCAAAATAGAATCACATATTAAAGGATTAAACAGGGATTTATGTTTCCACAGAAAGCCTTCTACAAACCCCCCTCCACAACCCTAACTTTGGGTAGGGGGACAAAACAAAACAAGCAACAACAAAATCCTTCCACCCTTCCAGAAGAGTAAGCCCAACTTTATTGTTTATTTCTCATCTTGTTGATAAAGGACAAAGGCATGTCCAAAAATTCCCGACTTTAAAATCTTTTCTCTTCATGCTTCAAATGAACTCAAAAAGGAAAGTTTTAGTATGTCTACAATGGGTCATAATTTCCACTCTCTGAAATTATGACCCGTTGTATACATCCTAAAACGTTCCTTTTGAGTTCATATGAAGTGGGATGAAAAGAAAGTATGTATATTTCATTAAATCCCCAACTAATACACTTGATTTTCCCCTCCTCCTCCTCCTCCTTGTCACCTTCTACCACACCTCATGTTGTGCTCTTATTCATTTATTTATTTTTAAAAAATATAGTAATCATAAATTTTTACGATTATATATATATATATATATGATGAAGATGTGGAAAAGACAAAGCAAAATCCGAATATGTGAGTTTACTGTTTTTATTTTGTTTTTGTTATTCTGTCAAAAATAAAAACAGTAAACTCACATATTCGGATTTTGCTTTGTCTTTTCCACAACTTCATCATACCGTCGGATCTAAATCCACACATTTGCTTACATATATATATATATATATATATATAAAGCTATACTTATTCTTGTTACTTTCTAATCCTAATTAATAGTTTTGTTGACTTGCATGTTGAGTGTAATCCTGTTATACAAGTTATGTTTCTGATCTGTAGCCTGAATTATGAAAGTAGTGCTAGCGAATTGTTTTGCTAACTTTTTAACCTTTTTAGAAATGAAAATAATTCTGTTAACCAATAAGATATT
The DNA here is from genome assembly GCA_964036315.1 of Acanthosepion esculentum. NCBI lineage: Eukaryota > Metazoa > Mollusca > Cephalopoda > Sepiida > Sepiidae > Acanthosepion > Acanthosepion esculentum. Next base: position 14,517,185 of record OZ038505.1, on the reverse strand, counting down.
TGGTATGACACTGATTATAATTGCTTTGATATTTCAATGAAAACACTCATGAAATAGACGCCTGAGCAAAGCATGTTAGTTCTGCAAAGGTTTTCATGCTGTTAAAAATGCAAAGCAACATTCTGATTTGCATATAACAAACACGCAGGCATTTCACATCAATAAGAACAACTCTGACGAAAGGTCAAAGTGTATTTAGTAGAGAATAACGAAACCTGTCAAAATTTCATGGTACATTAGTAATTTTGGAGTGGAATCAACTTTTTTTACAAATATTTGTGAGTAGTTTTAACATTTCCAAAATAAAGGAATCCAACACATGGATTTAATGTATATTTATTTACAGAATTAAGTACAAAATATAGTTAAGAAAAATAGAGACCAATCAATTCTTTAACAAATGACTAACCTTCTATTATAAGTGAGAAAATGACTGTGTTCATCTTGTCTGTTTTTCATATCTCTGCATGTTGAGAGCGCCCCTCTTGACTAATAAAAAAACTGGTGTTATATAGTTCTCCCAGTCCAAGACCCATGCTGACTATTGGCTAATACCTGCCCAGTATTGATCATATGCAAATAGTCAGCGCCACCTACTCTAAGTAGGTCTTCTTTCAACAGCCCATTGTGGAAGGGGACGCAACTCCTGGTGATTACAGCACCACATACAACGAACTTGGAGTCTTTTATCAGGCTGACCCGATTCCCTGGTCCTTTGAGAAATTTGTATTGACATTAGGGTATGAGTTTGTTGGAAGAGTCATTAGTTAGTATCAGAGTTTTCTCATTTGTTGAACTGGGATATTGTGTTGTTTTTTTTAATCATTTCACCCCAAGCAAGACAATAAATTCACTAAGACACAGTATTAGAGAATAGGAGGAAAAAACACTATTAAGGAGAAAGAACAGTAAAATAACAAGAATTAAGGAGACAGAAAATAACAGTTGACATTGCATTTAAATTCAAAGTTAACTGGGAAGCAAGAAGCCGGAAGAGTGTTCCACAAGCGAGAGGTCTGATAGAAGAAACTGTTAGCATAGAACTTACAGTTAACCTATATTTAGAGATTCTTGATAAGATCCAAAGAAGAATCAGCAATATTATTGGTCCTGACCTGGCATCATCTCGGCTTCAATCACTTTCCTACTGCTGTAAAATTGCCTCACCATGACTTTTCTATAAATACTTTCATGGTAATTGTTCGGTTGAGCTCTTCGCTATGGTACCTAGACTTTGTGAATTTAAGCGTAATACTAGTTTACAGTTTGTGCCTTTTTACATTTATATAACAGTTTTTCAGTACAATATGCTTCTTCTGTCCATCTTAGATATTTATGAGTCTATGCTTTGAATATTGATGCCACATATGGTCCGATGCCCCTCTTATATATTTAGAGATTCTTAAAAAAATCGAAAGGAGAATCAGCAATATTATTGGTCCCGACCTGGCATTTCGGCTTCAGTCACTTTCCCAACTCTGTAATGTAGCTTCCCTGTGCCTTTTCTATAAATACTTTCATGCTAATTGATCAGATGAACTCTTCACTATTGTACCTAGACTTTATGAATTTCAGCATAGTACTAGACTGGCAACAAGGTCACATCAAATTACAGTTGAGATGGTTAGATGTAAGTATAAGTTCTATGCTAACAGTTTCTTTTCTCACACTTCTCACTTGTGGAACACTCTTCCAGCTCCATTCTTTCCAAACAATTTTAATCTGCAAAAATGTAAAAATGCAATATCAATCACTGTCTATTGTTCTCCCTCCTTAGTAAGTTTTTAGTTTTCTAATTCATCCGTGTTCCCTCACTGTTTATGTCTTAGTATCTTGCTTGCGATGAATTCAATTAAAAGAAAATCTCCTCGTGTTCAGCTATTTTGCTAGGTTTTGTAATATTTTGTTTGAATGCATCTCTGATGTTGATGATAGCTGACTAACTTGCACAATCTGCCCTTATCAAATTTTTTATGGAGCATGGCAAATCTGTTACAAAGACTCTCAAAAAACCTTTTCCCTCTTTTACCACAAGTTCTTTAGTTTCAACACAGGTTTTGGTGTTTCACATGTCTGTTTCAAGGCCAGTTCAACATTTAAAAGGTTCTGGGTGTCCTATCTCTAAAAAAAAAAAAAATATTTGTAAACTTATTAGTGAGTAGAGAATTTTGAAGAATAAATCCACCTTACAGGAGACGATGGTAAAATGGATTTATTTTCAGAAATCACATTTTCTGAAATTAATCCAACTGAATGTGCCTGTGCACATACCTAGCAGATGGGTGTGCATGAAAAATGAGAGTAGCCAGCTATTTTTTATATATGTACATATAAAATTAGTAGTAGCCAGCTATTTTATATATATATATACATATACATATATATATATATATATATATATATATATATATATATATATATATATATATATATATATATTAGTCTGTTTCATGCTAAATGCAATTGTCAATTGTCAAACAGTTTGATGAAACACACTGTTGCCTCTGAATGCTGACGTCAATGTCCACTTATATATATATATATACATAATCTGTGTATTTAGTCTGCAAATGTTCTTCAAACAATTTCTTAAGGAATTTTCTCCTTGTCCGAGAATGATCATTCATAATTTGGATAATTTGATCATTAAAATTAATCAACAAAAATATCTATCTTTTACAATTTGTAAACAATGACTATTACAGCTATTAATGCAAGACTCTTCAGTAAAGTGAATCGAGTCCTCTCAGTCACTGTTTATTTATCTAAAAATGAATATGCTAAAATTCACCTTCATCCCTGCCGTGCACCGACGGCTTAGTGGTAGAATCTCCAACTGACGCCAATTCAGCCGAGTTTCATTCCTAGCTAGAGGCAACCGGATGTCTAGCCACACTGAAGAGCTGTGATACAGTGAAACAGTCTGTCTGTGGATGACATATATATATATATATATATATATATACACACACATTTTGTGTGTGTGTCTGTGTGTGTGTATATATGAAGTGGAGTATATGAAAACAAGTTGCATTTATTCAATACATGGTTTGTTTAGATATCATTCAATATCATATCAATTATTTATCCCCCCCGCACACACACACATATATATATATATATATATATATATATATATATATATATATATATATATATATATATAATATTATGATTATGATTGATAATGTTATTATATTTAGGCTCAGTTGACTTTGGCCTTGAGGCCTCAGTTTATTTTATATTTTATTTTAAACCTTAGCTTTTTAATCTTATTATTTGTGTGTGTGAGTATGTGTGTGTATATATATATATATATGAACACATTCATTGTAGTGGAAGGGTTAGCACACTGATTTCACAGATATCTTAATAGTGAATTTGCTCCTCACTGAGTGTTCCATAAGCTAAACAATATGCATTGTGTGTGTGTGTGTGTGTGTGTGTGTGTGTGTGTGTGTGTGTGTGTGTGTGTGTGTGTGTGTTAAATATAACAGATGAGTTCATTTTTATCAAAAGTGCAGCTGGTTCGACTTGGTTGAGATCTCAAGACTAACAACTGAGCAGTGCTAAAAATGATGAGATATTCTTAGATATGGACAGTGGGTCAAGAACAATCTGCCTCCATAGATTAAATGAAGAGTTCACTTTGTAGTTCTTTGAAGGTTACCTGAATCAGCAGACACCTGCAGATGGCTGGAGGGCACAACACGTGAAATATTGTGATAATAGCAACAGAGATGAGGACATTAGTTTGAATGCAAATAATGTAAATAATGGTAACTACTCATCCGAGAAATTCAGGCAGAAAATAAAATGCATTTTCTTCTTTGTTATTTAAATGATGATTATGCAAAAGTAGGTTTCCAAGAATGTATTTTTCCCATTTGTTCTTCTTATTTAAATAATGATTATGCAAAACATTTTTTCTTGTTTGTTATTTAAATAATGATTATGTGAAAATGGTTTCTAGAATGTATTTTTCCTGTTTTTTTCGTAATGATATATCAATATAAATTTTATCATGAAGATGCTCTAAAAATTGAACCTCTTACTTAGTTAAATACTGTATCCAGTTTGCTCATTCGTAGTTCTGTGAGCATAAAAATAATAATGTATAGACTTTCTAAATGTGAACAGTTTATAATCATTTGATATGGCACAGAAAAACATTGGCAAAGAAAGTAGAAATGACACCAGATTCGAACCATGGACCCACAAACTACAATCATTTTTTTTTTTTTTTCTTACCACTGAGGATTCACCAAGTTCACCGGAAGAGACCCATTAGCAACAAAAAAAAGAAGAAAGTAAACTTATTCAGATTCTGTGTTATCTCTACATCTGATCATGCTTAATGACATTCAAGGAATTGTTTTCTACTTTTTGTAGCTGATGAGAAAATTGTTCTCATTACGCACCATCCGTTATTTTCGAGATTTCTACTAATATTATTACCTCGCATCTCCATTACCCCAAATATGCTGCAGAATTTGGCAGAAGCAGTTCTCTTTTCTTTTCTCCTCTGTTTTATTTTCTTTTATTTCTTTGCCAACGTTTGCCATGCTCACGATTCTATATCTTCTTCCCAATCTCTGTCTACCATTTGCTTTCAGCGCCTTTACTCTTTGCTCATCTGTTTTATTATTTTCCCAACATGTTATTTACATTTGTTTTCTCTAGCACATTTTTTCCTTGTATTCCTTATTCTTAATATCTTTTTCCTTTCTCGTTTTATTATCTTTCCATCAATAGACAATAGAAAAGCTCAGATTTCTATTAAGTTTGAAGCTAACTGGATTTTTGAAGAGGTTTCAAGTCACTCCAGGTAAAAATCTAAATTTTTGGCATTATTATTTTTTGTTTCACCTGGAATTTGATCTGTTAAACTATATTACTTTTATTGCTGTCTATAAATTAACATGTCTTCCATCTGGTTCTTCCTCCCTCCCTCTTTTTTCTTCTTTTGATCAATTTCACCCCAAGAAAGGCAGTACAGCCACTAAAATGCAAGGGGTTACAAGGTGTGGAAGAATTAGGAACAGAAACAGTACTCAGGAAGAGAAAAGAGCAATTAGGATGACAGTAGATAGCAATTGACACTGCATTTAAATTTTTGCAGATTAAAATTGGCTGCAAAGCATGGAGCCGGAAGGGAGTTCCATAAGCAAGGTAGTGAAACCACTAAGACACAAGGGGTAACTGGGTGTGGAAGAATTAGGAATAGAAACATTAATAATGAGTGGAAAGAGAAAAGAGTAATCAGGAGGACAGTAGATAGCGATTGACACTGCATTTAAATTTTTGCAGATTAAAATTGGCTGCAAAGCATGGAGCCGGAAGGGAGTTCCATAAGCAAGGTAGTGAAACCACTAAGACACAAGGGGTAACTGGGTGTGGAAGAATTAGGAATAGAAACATTAATAATGAGTGGAAAGAGAAAAGAGTAATCAGGAGGACAGTAGATAGCGATTGACACTGCATTTAAATTTTTGCAGATTAAAATTGGCTGCAAAGCATGGAGCCGGAAGGGAGTTCCATAAGCAAGGTAGTGAAACCACTAAGACACAAGGGGTAACTGGGTGTGGAAGAATTAGGAATAGAAACATTAATAATGAGTGGAAAGAGAAAAGAGTAATCAGGAGGACAGTAGATAGCGATTGACACTGCATTTAAATTTTTGCAGATTAAAATTGGCTGCAAAGCATGGAGCCGGAAGGGAGTTCCATAAGCAAGGTAGTGAAACCACTAAGACACAAGGGGTAACTGGGTGTGGAAGAATTAGGAATAGAAACATTAATAATGAGTGGAAAGAGAAAAGAGTAATCAGGAGGACAGTAGATAGCGATTGACACTGCATTTAAATTTTTGCAGATTAAAATTGGCTGCAAAGCATGGAGCCGGAAGGGAGTTCCATAAGCAAGGTAGTGAAACCATTAAGACACAAGGGGTAACTGGGTGTGGAAGAATTAGGAATAGAAACATTAATAATGAGTGGAAAGAGAAAAGAGTAATCAGGAGGACAGTAGATAGCGATTGACACTGCATTTAAATTTTTGCAGATTAAAATTGGCTGCAAAGCATGGAGCCGGAAGGGAGTTCCATAAGCAAGGTAGTGAAACCACTAAGACACAAGGGGTAACTGGGTGTGGAAGAATTAGGAATAGAAACATTAATAATGAGTGGAAAGAGAAAAGAGTAATCAGGAGGACAGTAGATAGCGATTGACACTGCATTTAAATTTTTGCAGATTAAAATTGGCTGCAAAGCATGGAGCCGGAAGGGAGTTCCATAAGCAAGGTAGTGAAACCACTAAGACACAAGGGGTAACTGGGTGTGGAAGAATTAGGAATAGAAACATTAATAATGAGTGGAAAGAGAAAAGAGTAATCAGGAGGACAGTAGATAGCGATTGACACTGCATTTAAATTTTTGCAGATTAAAATTGGCTGCAAAGCATGGAGCCGGAAGGGAGTTCCATAAGCAAGGTAGTGAAACCACTAAGACACAAGGGGTAACTGGGTGTGGAAGAATTAGGAATAGAAACATTAATAATGAGTGGAAAGAGAAAAGAGTAATCAGGAGGACAGTAGATAGCGATTGACACTGCATTTAAATTTTTGCAGATTAAAATTGGCTGCAAAGCATGGAGCCGGAAGGGAGTTCCATAAGCAAGGTAGTGAAACCACTAAGACACAAGGGGTAACTGGGTGTGGAAGAATTAGGAATAGAAACATTAATAATGAGTGGAAAGAGAAAAGAGTAATCAGGAGGACAGTAGATAGCGATTGACACTGCATTTAAATTTTTGCAGATTAAAATTGGCTGCAAAGCATGGAGCCAGAAAGGAGTTCAACAAGCGAGAAGTGTGAGAAAAGAAACTGTTAGCAAAGAATTTACAGTTATATCTAGCCATATCAACTGTAAATTGATGAGATCTTGCCACCAGTCTAGTATTGCACTTAAAATCATACGGTCTAGATACCATTGCAAAGAGCTCATCCGAACAATTATCATGAAAGTAATTATAAAAAAGGCACAGAGAGGCAACCTTATTGCAGCAGGCAAGCAACTGAAGCTGAGCCGCCAGATCAGGACCATTAATATTGCTGATTCTCCTTTGGATCTTATCTTATTATCTTTCTTTGTATTTCTTTCCCCCACCTCTCTACTCCCTTCCTCCTACTAATTTTCTTTCTTTTCCTTGTCCAGCATTTTTTCCTCAGTAACCATTCTGTCTTTTTTACTTCTTTTTTTCGTTTTGTAGAGGTAACCCATTTTGGGCCGGGTCCTTTTAGAAAAGAATAACCAGTCGATAACGTTAAGCAAAATATATAAAATGTCAAACAATTTATATTTATTTGTTTATTTGTTGTTTTAAAATAATGAGAAGAAGAAATAACATTCAACACCGACAGACAAGAAGAGAAAAAAATCAGCCTAACACTAATAAATAGGCCATAAATTATTTTTTAATGAAAATGAGAAAATGCAAAGTCAATTTTTGAAACCACCTGATGAGTGGACTGTACAATTACAAAAAGGTTCATCTAACAAATGTCTGAAGTTGGGATGCTGAATATAGCATCAATAAGCTAAGTGAAAAATTTTATATTTGTATTAACCATATACACTCTTTGGCAAATTAATTGAAACAAAATGAATAATTCAGTTATTATTTCCTTTTTTTGTATTTTGAAACAAAGGAAACTAATGTGGTTGTTTCAATTAATTTACACAAAGGTGTGTGTATGTATGTATATATATATATATATATATATATATATATATATATATATATATATATATATATATATAGCAATGGTATAAATTATATTTTTGAGTGTTATATATCAGCTATTATTATATAAGATTATTTTTGGATAATCCAACACCCAATTTGCTAAGCTTTTATAGGAATCAGTTTACACAAACTGGTAGGATGCTACCACTACATATATATATATATATATATAATTATTATTTAAACATTATTTTTAATATACTCATATATGAGTAGATGCTCTGTTTATTTATTAAACCGTCCTGAATATTCAAGAAATCTTATTCAAAAATTTTGCGCTCTTCTTTCTTAAGTTCCTAATAAAATTTCTCAAATATTCAGGACAGTAGATGAAAATAAATAAATATACTGTTTAATAAATAAATGGAACATCTACTCAAATATAGGTATCCATTAAAAATAACATTTAAGCAAGATGCACGACTCTTCGGCAGAATTGAGTCACTGTCAGTCACTGTGTGTTTATCTAAATCTAAAAATAAACACGCTAAAATTCACCTTCATTCCTGCCGTGCGCTGACGGCTTAATGGGAGAAGTTCCGACTGACGCAAATTCAGTCGGGTTTCGATCCTAGCTAGAGGCAACCGGACATCTAGCCAAACAGATGAGCTGTGAAACAGCGAAACAGTCTGTCTGTGGATGACAAAAAAAAAAATATATATATATATGTATGAGAAAGAGCTCCAAAAAGTAGTCACACATTCATGTGACCCTGAAACCCCAAAGTCAGCATGATGGAAATACTGCTCAGTTAAGTGAAAAAAGTTTTTCCTATTAATTCTATTAACGCTCTATCTCTGTCTCTGATATTGAGCACTCTACCACAAAGCCTGCCTGCCTTATATGCTTTTCTATATCAGCAAACCACCGAAAAAGAAGCAATTTGGGCCTCAAAAATAGTTTCTCAAACTAACACTATATATATATATATATATATATATATATATATATAATTAGGAAAAATTTCAAAAAATAAACTTACATTTTAATATTCCAGCTATAAACTTAAATTTATTTTACAGTTGGTTTATACTGATCTTCAGACTGGTTTATATATATATATATATATATATATATATATATATATATATATATATATATATATATATATATATGTACATATATATATGTTAATGTACATATATATATATATATATATATATATGTGTACATATATATATGTTAATGTATATATATATATATGTGTACATATATATATGTTAATGTACATATATATATATATATATATATATATATGTACATATATATATGTTAATGTACATATATATATATATATATATATATATATATATATATATATATATTTATATTGTTATAAATTCATCTTTATATTATTACATTCATTTTTATAAATATGAAAACAATATGCCTAGTACTTTCATTATAATGAGCAGTTAAGTTTTAATTAATTTTAAATAAATCTATTTGGGACTGATTGATTTTCATAACAATAACCAAGTGATAAACACCTGTGATTATAATAAATCCTGTTTTTTCTAATTACTTTATTCTTTCTCACCTGTTTATCTACCTTTGCTCTATGCCTTACTTCTAAGTTTTGAGTGAATATCACCAATTTACAAAGTTACCTGTCTAGAAACTGTTTACAACACTTGTGTAATAACCCAGAAAATAATTTAATTGCCAGTGACTAACAAGTTTTCTTACCTGAACCAATCTTTGTTAATTCTGCCATCAATTACACCAAAGAAATTCTCCATTATTGTCAGATGACTGGTTTAACATAAATCACTACATCACTCAGTCTCAGATGTTAGCTCAGTGGTTAGTGCATTGAATAAGGAGTTATAGAAATTTTGTTTGGTCTTTGGTTTTTCTTATTTCACAAATAATGTGCTGTGAGTATTAACTTAATCTTATGAGGTTTACTAGCATTAAAAATGGTTAAAACAGAAATTCATTTTCTTCTACTGTAATCCTTTCTTCTGTTTTACTCTGCACAAAACAACAAATACTGCAGGTGAGGCAAAAAGAAAAGACAAGAATTGTTAATATAAAATTCTTCATAGTGCTGATACAGAGAATGTGAGCAGAATGTCTCTTTGTGGACAAAGGAAGCAACATGGAGGAAGGGTAGAGTTGGTAGGGCCTGGTGTTAATGTGTGTGTTGGGCTGGTTGACTGAAGTGACTAGTGATGACATTGAGAGCTTGTTGGTGGCAGATTCTTCGAAGCTTGCCCATTTCACTGTGGTTCTGTTGCAGTTGTTTTGAGTGGCATTCTTCAAAGCAAATATGGTGATTCATAAACTCATCTTTTTTACATGTTTTTTTTTCTTTGGTGGCAAATAATTGTGATTGGCTTCTTTTACATTGTCTTTTATATTTTTTGAAGGGGATTTGTTTTGTTGGCCACATGTGATGCTTGGAATCCCTGCACAGAGGAAGGATTTTTTTTTATAGAAATAGAAGTTTGTCATCTTGTGAAGGTAGGAAAAATTGTCTGATTCTAAATTACCAATGTTTCATTTAGGCAATAATCTTCATGTGGAGGTAAACATTCTGTAATAACACCTTGCCTCTATATTACATAAAGGTTATTTTAGGAGGTGCATTTCTTTTATCGTTCCACTATTAATTGATTATTATGATACACAGAAATAGCAGTAACCAATCATTGTTCTTTTGATCTAGCTAAATTTAAATCAATTCGAATGCAAGTCTATATTTCAAGCATCATTAGTGAAGGGATATTTGAATTCTTTTTCTTCTTTTTCTATTTTTATAAACAGATGTTAAAATAGTCAATAAATGAGTAAATAACACAAAATAAAACGTCTCAAAATATCTTTGACTAATCTGATAATTTTTTTCCAATTATTGAATTAATTATTATTCAAATTGAAATAATATCTGATCAATAAAAATGAAAAATATTTTATTGTCTATTTGATCATACTTAATCAAATAAGTAAAATAGATTATGGTAAAATAAATTCTGGTAAAATAGATTATGGTAAAATAAATTCTGGTAAAATAGATTATGGTAAAATAAATTCTGGTAAAATAGATTATGGTAAAATAAATTCTGGTAAAATAGATTATGGTAAAATAAATTCTGGTAAATGCATAAAACAATTTGTGAAACTTTTTTCTTGACATGTACCACCAATTAAACAGCATCATCAGAAAAATGGATTTTATTTCAATAAAATCTAATTAATGAGATATAAATATTTTTTTATGTGATTCACATAAATCATGGGAATGAAGTGACATCATTGACTACTTAATAATAAAGATAGTGCAGACAGCTTCCTCATGTGTGCTAGAAGTCTTTAAGTGATCTCTGTGTTTTTGTTGGTGTTGTGGAATAAATACCTCCCCTCTGGTAACACAAATGAACTAAGCAAGATGCCTTAAATAAAGAACTCTATGTGAGTCAGGGAAGTCTGTTGAAGTCAGTCAGGAAAATTTCTAACAGATGTCGTGGTAAGTAGGTTAAGCAAGACATATTATAACCATTTTGGAGTGAGTTATAACAATTGGTTATCCTTAACAGGTCTCTGCCACATTCATCTTTCATGAGCTATAAGACACTAAAATCACATTCTGTCTTGCCAATATTGGTTCAGTTGTAATAAAATCTGTTTTTCTGATGAAGCCGTTTGATCAGCAAAACATGTAAAAAAATAAGAGTTTTTCAAACTGTCTCATATATTTACCATTTGGCCTGACGCTTGTGCAAATTTAAATCAAATTAAGTCAACAGGCAGAGCAGAGGGTCCCCAGATGGAATCTATGGCACCATGTCTGTGACTAAGTTTTGCCTTCAAGTTGGAGGATATTGACTGTCTTTTGACTTGGAGAGGGATGGCCTCCAGCAGGCCTACTTGCCCATGATACATTATGCATGAATGAATACATCTCCAGCTTTCACCCCTGATATGTGGAGAGGACAAGTCTGGTGCTCAGCTGTGCTGTGACCCCCACAACCACATACAGTCATGGGACTGCTGCTGTTGATGATGATGATGATGATGATGATGATGATGATGATGATGATGATGATGATGATCAACTTATTAAAATGTTCACAAAAGAAAGCTACTCTAATTTTTTTTATTCTTATCATACTTAAAAAAAAGTCTTATCCCCGGCAGTGGCATTGACATCTATCAAGTAAAAAACTTTCCTGAAATGTAAAATCTGTCTTTTTTTTCTAGTGGGGCTTAATTATTTACAACCCCCTGAAAAAGAAATAAAGAAAAAATCTAAATTAATAATACTAACAGGTCTGGGGTTAAGGGATCTCTACATATTCTTGTTTACCTGACCTTAATACTACCCCTAGGGCCCAAGTTATTTTAAGAGGTACATTTGAACTAACCCAGTACATAAAGATATAAAAGTGAGAATTATATTGCAGAGAAACCCTAATGTAGAACCTTTCACCTTTCCTGATTCTAATATTGCAAATAAACATTCTTCAACAATTTGACAGCATTTGCATTTTTGCATGATTATTAAAAAAGAACTTTGAAAGAATGTTTTTAGTTTTCTGAAACTGCAAATATAACAGAATTGCAAACTTTAACAGTATTAATATAGTCTTTAAGATTACAAAAAGATAAATTCTAATAACAGTAAAAATAACATAAATATTATTTGATTAAAAGCTCTGATGACATCTTGAGCTTCTATTTAGATGTAGTCAGCATTTTTATTTTTTAATCAATTTTACCCCAAGTAAGGCAGTAAAGTCACTAAGACATAAGGGGTTACTGAGTGTGAAAGAATTAGAAAACAGAAACATTAGTAACAAATGAGAACAAAAGAAGAGGAATCAGGAGAAAAGTAGATAGTGATTGACATTGCATTTAAATTTTTTAAGATTAAAGTTGGTAGGAAAACATGGAGCCAGAATGGAGTTCCACAAATGAGAAGTGCAAGAAAAGACACTACTAGCATAAAATTTATGGTTACATCTAACAATTTACATTATTTGGACTATTGTCTTCATCTTTGTCGCCATATTTATTACAACGTTTCGGCCGTTGTACGCTCCGGCCTTCTTCAGGTGGTTGGAATGCTAACAAGATTTTTATTGCTGGTAATATTTTTTTTTAAATATTGTTGGTAATATCTTTTTTTTCAAAAATGTATTGCTAGTAATATTTTTATTTTTAAATATATTTCTGGTATTAAAACCTATTTTTATACTTTCATAGTGTTTTGGCGCCTTTTTTGGCTGGGGGGTTAACTATTTGCCCATAGCTGGGATCCTGGCAGATGCTACCACCTGGGGTCAGGGTGGACCTGGGAACACCAGCAATTAAGAGGTGGTTCCACGCTCCTCAAAACCTCCTGGTCAGAGACCTTGCTGTTGGATGTAGTTTATCGTCTTAACCAGGATACTTTTGGAAGGCACCTTTCATTAGTGTGCTATTTTTCCACTTTCATCGTGTTTTGACCCCAGTTTGGGGGTCAACTATTTGCCCATAGATTGGACCCTAACAAGTGCTACCACCCTGGGTCAGAGTAGACCTGGGAACACCAGCAATTAAGAAGTGGTTCCACACTCTGCATAACCTCTTCAAAACCTCTTGGTCAGAAGCCTTGCTGTTAGATGTAGTTTATTGTCTTACCCAGGATGTCATAGACAAGGCAAGGAGAACAAGCTACCCCTTGGATTAAATAAAGTGTTCAGTTTAAAATTCCCAAAATATTAGCGAGATCAACACCTGAAGAAGGCTGATGGGCAAAAAGTCCAAAATGTATAAAGATGAGGATATTAGTTAAATAATGTAAATAATGATAACTCCTCATCCCAGGAATTCAAATAGGAATTAGAGAATGTGAGTTGTGGTCAAAAGAAATTAGTGACTCAATTTCGGATTCAGTATTTCTTCCCTCTATACCGGTTTCTTGGTATTTATCGTTGTTCTCTGCCTTGTATTTGCTTCATTTGTTTGTTCGTTCTATCACAACTGCGTGTATTGTGTGATGTACCCCAACAGAACTCACTCTCTTCTCCAAGACGGCCGACTTATGTTTTTGAGTCACCAATCACTTGCCCAGATGATGAACATGCTAGACATCCGGGCACCAACACACTCGATGTCCCTCCTTGATTCCGTCCAACTACACTAATATTATGTAAAGTTGTTAATGACCCAATTTCTGGTGGGACAACAAAGAAGGGTCTCGTTTGACCGAAAAATGCACTCGCTTTCTCTCAAATTGAAGTCCTACATGCCAGACAATGACAAGCTCTCTTTCGTCGAGAATAAGTCAAGTCTTGTTCACCATCTCTGACATTCGACTCAGATTCTGGTTGACTATGTTTGCTACATGAGTATATTTTAAGTAAGATTGTAAGGATAACAATAAACCTGATAAAATTCTTTTATATGATTAGAAAGAATTCTTTTTTAATTTTTTTAATTGCCAAATTATCACTGAAGATTTTACATAACTCTTTATAATGGAAATGATCAGAAAAGCATTTGTTCTGAGTGTCAGTTATAGGGTGCAATGGCTGTGTGGGAAAATGAAATAAAATAAGAGTACAGGAACCAGAAAAAGGATTACCCCACTTAGCTTTGCTAAATGCCCATAAAGTAGTGCTGTTTAAGTTCTATATAAAGGCAAATATTTCCTTCATCTCATTTACTTCCTCTCCCTTGCTCCAAGATCTAGAAGACATGAATGACGACGTGCCCACTTGGAAATGTCTTTCCCCCCACCCAGTCAATTGATGACATAACTTTTGCTTCACTTTTGCACATGCTTTGAAGAACTTCTGCCAATGAAGTAGAACCTGTATTTTGGTCATTCCAACTTAGCACAAGGCTGACTTGAGCTTGACCATTATATCCATGCATATCATGATTTACCCTAACATGTTTTTGGACCAGAAAAAGAAACTCTTTTTTCACTTTCCAACGTATAGAATTTCGGACATGTTTTGCCAATCCTCCAATGATGAAGACTAGAAAGAGAAGGCACCATTCCCAAAAAGGGCCAGAAACAGTTTCAAACTTTCCAACGCATAATGTTCAGACCTGTTTTGCTGACCATTCAACAATGAAGTAAGTACAAACTTTATTTTGGTCATTCCAACTCAGTGCAAGGCTGACTCTAGTTCAATCATTATAAACATGCTTATCATTACTTACCCTAACTTACGTTAACGGACATACACAAGAGACATTGAGAACTTTATTTCCCTACAGTTTCTATAAGGAAAAAATAAACAGTTCATAGTAGAAATCCATCTTTTTGTTGCTTCTACCTTAATTGTTTATATGTGAACATGCACACAACTTAATTGTTTATATGTGAACATGTACACAATTGTTTATATGTGAACATGTACACAACTTAATTGTTTATATGTGAACATGTACACAACTTAATTGTTTATATGTGAACATGTACACAACTTAATTGTTTATATGTGAACATGTACACAACTTAATTGTTTATATGTGAACATGCACACACCTACCATGCACCAACACATAAACTTTAAATTTCCTAACTGACCATAAGCTTTCTCACTATCAGATATAATTGGATTTTAGCAGGTTTTCCTACCAGCAATATAAAAAATATATATTATGTATGTGAATAGGGAGAGAAAATAATTTTACTCGATTTATTTTTGAATATAGGCTCTTTAAACTTGAAAACTTTAATAAAATGTCTCTGCAATTTCAGGCAAATAAAAATGTCATATCAGGTTCATTACATATTATACAAATCATAAACTGTTAAAATTAAGATTGAAGAGTTATTTAAGGCTGACTTTAAACCAGTTTTACTTATTTAAACATTCTCATCAAAGCAGAGAACCTGGAATGAGTCACATCCCAAATACAAGAATCCATTTTCTTTTTATTGCCTTTCATGTTTTGCATGATATTTGACAGCACTTGTTTTTCTGTATTTTGATGCTGACCCAGAAAAATGAAAGAAAATAAGCCAAGAGGTAAAAGATCACTTTATTTGAGATTTTAACCCTGTTAGAACAAAACATATGCATCTACACTACCCAGAGCCAGATTATGACCTTTGGTGGTTAATGTATTTACAGAGCATTCTCCTCAGACAGATCCAATCTGTAACTATATTTCTTACTTGTGATATATTTTAGCATCATTTACATCACTTGAAGTAAACTTATTGCAAATTCTCTAAATAAACTAGAATAGCTATCTTTTGTTTGGCAATAAAAATTTTCTTTAAGAAAAACCACTGTTTTACTATTTATTGCAAACCAAATTAGCAAATATTTCAACACAACCATAGTTTAAAAAAACAAAAAAAAACAGATTTTTTTATAAGCAGCATTATATAAGTTTAGGGGGTCTTAACCTGCAGAATATACTAGCCTAATTGATATTCCAGTCTTGACACAACCATTTATTAATTAAAGACTCAACAGGTGCACGAGCTATATGGGTCAGTAACACTTGTCAATTAACTCTATGTTTTGTAATTTTCCAAAACTGTCAGCCTTTTAGAGAAAACTAATGCTATTTATTTACCTTTTAAAATTTCATTCTGGATAGAATATGCTGAGTCACCCTATTTCCCACTGACCCAAATAATCCTGCTTTCATTGCTTTTATAATGTATTTACTCTCTATTCTCTTCTTTTAAAACAATTAGTTTTTATGCCTCAAACTGACAACAAAGTAAGGCTGACAAAGTGACTGACTTGAATTTGTTGTTATTCAAAATTCATAGATAGACTACAAGAAAAATGCAATTTTGTTCAAAACAGTTTCTGTCTTTTGACAATCATAATAAATGCAATTGCCAAAATTTTATAACACTTAACTTTCTTTCTCACCTTCAAAGTATCTTACATGTAGGTCACTTCTAACATTAGTATCTAAAGTTTTATATGACAATACCATGACTGACAGACAATGATTTAAGATCTTTTGGAACACAGCAGGTAATTTTTTTGGGTGAGATCAACATTGACAGGTGATCAACATTTTAAGGTGAGATCAATGTTGATAGGCAGAAGAGTGAGCTCATTGTCTTCAGGTGAGATCGACATTTTAAGGTGAGATCAATGTTGATAGGCAGAAGAGTGAGCTCATTGTCTTCAGGTGAGATCAACATTTTAAAGTGAGATCAATGTTGATAGGGAGAAGAGTGAGCTCATTGTCTTCAGGTGAGATCAACATTTTAAGGTGAGATCAATGTTGATAGGCAGAAGAGTGAGCTCATTGTCTTCAGGTGAGATCAACATTTTAAGGTGAGATCAATGTTGATAGGGAGAAGAGTGAGCTCATTGTCTTCAGGTGAGATCAACATTTTAAGGTGAGATCAATGTTGATAGGGAGAAGAGTGAGCTCATTGTCTTCAGGTGAGATCAACATTTTAAAGTGAGATCAATGTTGATAGGGAGAAGAGTGAGCTCATTGTCTTCAGGTGAGATCGACATTTTAAGGTGAGATCAATGTTGATAGGCAGAAGAGTGAGCTCATTGTCTTCAGGTGAGATCAACATTTTAAGGTGAGATCAATGTTGATAGGGAGAAGAGTGAGCTCATTGTCTTCATGTGGGATCAACATTGACAAGTGATCAACATTTTAAGGTGAGATCAATGGTGATGGGATAAAGTGCATGATCATCTTGAGATAAGGTAAAGATTAATAGTTTAATCACATATTCAGCATTTTCTGTGCACATCTAACTTTAAAATATAATTTTTGGTCCATTTGAAATTAGTTACTTAATGTTTCATTGCAAAAGTCTTCTTGTATTTGTAAAAAAATATTCAGAAAAACTGTTTCCTGATTTTTTAAAAATTATTTCACCCAAAGAAAGGTGATAATGCCACTAAGACAGAATGGGTTAATGAGTGTGGAAGCATATAAAAAGACTTTAGTTAGCAAAAAGCACAATAAAAGAAGAATATTCAAGAAGACAGAAGATTGCAATTGATGTTGCATGTAAATTTTGGAAATTTGCATATATTGGGAAGCAAGAAATTGGAATAGAATGAAAAGTACCAGAAAAGATTCCATCAGAATAGAACTGATGGTTATTATTTACCTATTTCAACTGCAAATGATTAAAAATTCAAATAATATTAAAATGAATTAATATATATACAGTAGCGGCTATAATATAAGGAACGGAAACAACAAAGACATAAATATGTGTATTACTTAAAAAGTAATGCATGATTAGCAATGAAATTTTTACCGAATAAAGATTAGGGTGTAATGCATAAATATTATACAAAGTTACAAAAATTTACATAATAGTTTTTTTTTAAATAAAGATTAAATGGAACAAAGGAAATAAGCTACTGGACAAAAGTTAAGGAACGATCTTGTTAATACTTGATTGTGAACAAAATATCAACAAAATTTAATATTTGGTAAACATCCCCTTATTTTCAATGACTTCTCTGCATCGTCGAACACATGATCTAATTAATTTCTTGCAAAAATCAGCAGTAATTCCCTCCCATTCATCTTTCAATAACTCCCATAGGTGATCCTGGTTTTTCGGGTTTCTTTTCTGAGCCCTTTCTCCAATTATCTTCCAAACATTTTCTATTGGATTCAGGTCGGGGCTCTGGGCTGGCCACTTCATTACGGCGATTCCTTCTACTTCAAATAAAGCCAAACCTTCCGTGCCTTGTGGCAAGGTGCATTGTCCTGCATGAAAATAGGAGATTCATAAAGATTATGGTGTAATCTTGGTACTACATGCTGCTGAAGAAGCCTTTTGTAAATCTCAGCATTGATATTGCCATGTATGCGGATGATAGAGCCAACTCCTGCAGATGAAATCATTCCCCACACCATCACACTGCCGCCACCAAAGTTAACGGTTTTCTTGACACATTGAGAAGACAGTCTTTCACCTGTTCTACGGCGTACGTAAGTTTTGCCCTCAGAACCAAATATAGTGAACTTGGACTCGTCAGTGAAATGAACTGTATCCCATTGTGCATCAGTCCAAGCGACATGTTCTCTCGCATACTCCAGGCGTGCCCTTTGGTTTCACTTTGAAATGAGAGGCTTCGAAGCTGGAATACAGGCATGCAATCTTGCATTTTTTAACCTGCAAGCAACCGTTTTCCTTGAGATCTTATTATCTGTCTCTTCATTAAATCTACGGGCAGTTGATGTAGCAGTTTCAAAACGTTTTTTTGTAGATATTCTAACAATTCTTCGATCTTCTCTTTGCGATGTTGTTGGAGGTCTGCCGGTTTTTGGTTTTGCATCTAACGTTTTATCG
This sequence comes from Acanthosepion esculentum, assembly GCA_964036315.1. Taxonomy (NCBI): domain Eukaryota; kingdom Metazoa; phylum Mollusca; class Cephalopoda; order Sepiida; family Sepiidae; genus Acanthosepion; species Acanthosepion esculentum. The sequence goes on along the minus strand of OZ038505.1, from coordinate 14,498,117 downwards.
GTTTTATACCTGATAATTACACGATGAACGACACTTAGACCTATGAACGATATCAGAAATTTCTGAAATTGACTTTTTTTCTTGATAGCGATAATGAGTTTTTCTTGTTCAAAAGAGAGCATTTTGCATGTCGAATTTGCCATATCGCTTAAAAATAAAATCCTAATGATAAATAAACTTTTACTTATTGTTGAAAAGCTCCATCGAGTTTTTTAACAATGTAAATTAAAAGTTTACGCAAATTATTAACATTGTTCCTTAACTTTTGTCCAGTAGCCTATTTCCTTTGTTCCATTGAGCTCTCAGGATTTCATCCTCCTTGGGACTAGCTATACGGATTACCAAATTTTTTGTAACTTAAATATATATATATATATATATATATATATATATATATATATATATATATATATATATATATGTATTATTATTCCCACTCAATAGCTCCAAGAATAATTCGAAACACAACCATTACTGCCCACCAAAATAATCATTAGAATAATACAATAGACTACCCACAATGCATCACTGACCTGTATGTATGAATAGTCAAGCATGAACACAACAAATATGGCTTCATGATTGTGTTTAGCATGAAGAATGTGCACGTTTATATTTACATACACTCTATCCCTGGTATTGAGCACATTAATCTATAAATATAGCATACCTTAAAACTATATTTTATCATATATATATATATATATATATATATATATATATATAGGAAAGAGAGAGAATAAATTAAATTTATTGGTATTGAAATAAAATCAATCACTGATAATAAAATATTAATGTAATTTAATAATAATAAAATATATATTATATATAAGTATCCTTGGAAACACTGAATTATGAATCTTTGCCGTGCCTTTAAAACTATAAATTTAAAAATAAGTTACTCCAAAATTCGCTTGAGGATGAAATGGAACTAATGTCTTTAATTTAATTACAAAATTAAATTCGAAGCTTTTAGCTTCCATTTTTGATATATGGTTATTACTGTGTAGCAAAAAAAAACATATTTTAAATCAGTTAATTTATAATACATATAAATATATAGATTTAATAGGCTGGTTAATGAAATTTGGGGAATAAAAAGACAACAAAATTATAAAAGTATGTGCAATAAGATTGATGATATTTATTATATATTAGTCATTTGACTAAATTGAAGCACAAAGAGAAAGATTTTAAAGTTGGAATTTTTGGACATGCCTGTGTACTTTTTCAATGAGATGAAACATAAACAAAGAAGCGGTAATTCTGAGGTATGTTGTTGTTGTTGGCAGTTCGTGTTCTCTCCCTATGGAAATTATACTAAGTAAACTGAAATCCCTGTTTAATCTTTCAATGTATGGTTTTATTTTGAAAATATATTTTAACTCGGATCTGCATCTTTCATGCCAGCTGTTAAATGAAAATACTAATAGTACACACACCTGATGTCATCAATGCTATGAAATGGTTGGTTGAAGTGTGCCGTGACAGGGAAATTGTTGTTGTCATTGTTTTTGATGGACTTTTTTCTGGTTATTGAATTGAAGACAGAATTTTCTGCCTGTTTCTCCAGCATAATCCCTTTTTATGCATTTGTGGCAGAAAAGTATATATATATATATTTAGGAGGCACGGTGGAGTAATGGATAACGGCTTGGATTGAGGAATCGGAGAGCCGAGTTCGAATTCCAGTTGCATCCATTACATTCACTTACGTGCTAATACTCTTAGGAAAGGTGTGAATCCTCTTCTTCTCCCTCCAACTATGGGTAAATAGCAGGACAGACTGGGTTCTATAGCCTTGGATGGCAACTGGTCTAGAAGGAGGACAACTCTGAATTCAAAACCTGCGGAGGGTCGTTTGTGGACCTTGTGGTATTCGCTGCACCAGGTCCCTGTATTTGTCTCTCCAAAAAGTGTGGATGGCCCTGCACAAGGCCTTCACCACTATAATCAAATCTCATGTGTCGGTATTGGGCTTTCAGTTTCTAGGAACTGATCTGCCTGACCTTCATACATCGAATTTGACGGGAGAGTTGATCATATATATATATATATATAATGAGGGGGAGGAAGGGTGGTAAAAAAAAATTGTAATTATTTTTCCAACTTCACCCGGGTTTGTATAGCCCCAAAGTAAACTTCCTAATGTGTCTACATTTTACCATAATTTCAGACCTTCCATTTAAGAACTCGGCACCACCTTTGTATGTTGCAATGGCCAACTTCTCTTCCTGGCACAGCCTACAGAAGCCACTATTCACTTTACCAGCTTTTACTTTTCTTAAAATATTTCATTTAATGGCCAGACTTTTTTCATTTTTTCTTCTCTAAAACTCCAATACTAGTTTGCTAGCCTTGCATTGTACCTGCATTCTGGTATTCTACAGGATGAGGCAGGATTATGCAACCTCTTTTTAAATTGGCCCTGGATGCAACTAATGTAGTGTCTCATTCAGCATTTTACTATTTTAGAATATTAAATTGCTCTACTGGTTTTGTTTCTTCTAGCTTGTTATTGAGCATTTTTTAGCACATGTAATTTTAAAGAACTATTTTAGTGTTTATTCAATTCATTATATATATATATATATATATATATATATATATATATATATATATATATAAAAGTGGACATGGAAGTCAGCACTTAGAGGCGACAGTCTGTTTCATGCTAGTGCAATCGTCAGGCGACTGTGAAGTAATGGATAACGTCGCCTGACGATTGCAATAGCATGAAACAGACTGTCGCCTCTAAGTGCTGACTTCCATGTCCACTTTTATATTTACACACGCTCTATCTGTGATATTGAGCACTTTACCCCATAAATATAGCACACTTTAAGACTATATTTCTGCATATATATATATATATATATATATATATATGTGTGTGTGTGGGGGGTGTATGTGTATGTGTGTGTATATATGTATGTGTATGAGTGTGTATATATATTTTAAAGAACTATTTTAGTGTTTATTCAATTCATTATATATATATATATATATATATTTATATATATATATATATATATATATATATATATATATGTATGTGTGTGGGGGGGTGTATGTGTATGTGTGTGTATATATGTATGTGTATGAGTGTGTATATATATGCGCGTGTGTGTATGTGTGTGTATATATATGTGTGTGAGTATATATATATATGTGTGTGTATAGATGTTTATCTATGTATCTCCCTCTCCATATATATATATATATATATATATATATATATATATATATATATATATATATATGTATATATCAGTTTATCTATGCATCTCCCTCTCCATATATATATATATATATATATATATATATATATATATATATATATATATATATATATATATGTATATATCAGTTTATCTATGCATCTCCCTCTCCATATATATATATATATATATATATATATATATATATATGTATATATCAGTTTATCTATGCATCTCCCTCTCCATATATATATATATATATATATATATATATATATATATATATATATCAGTTTATCTATGCATCTCCCTCTCCATATATATATATATATATATATATATATATATATATATATATATGTATATATCAGTTTATCTATGCATCTCCCTCTCCATATATATATATATATATATATATATATATATATATATATATATATATATCAGTTTATCTATGCATCTCCCTACATAGATAGATAGAGAGAGAGAGATATTGTGTCTTAAATATGGGTAAATCTATTGTTTATTAACAATCCATCTACCGAATAGAATCTTTACAGACAAACCATTTTTGTCCACATTCCACCTGAAACCTCTATCGTATCAAATCAGTCTGAACATTTGCATCTTAAATAAGCCAGAAGCAAACAATAATACACGTGCAGAGATTGAAAAACCAGAGATGCTTACTTCAGTGAATAACCGAAAACATCGGCTTGTACATTTATATACCTACTTACATATGCTGCACACTAACGCCAGAAGGCATAGCTGAGTCAAATTGTAGCAAAAATATTCAAGTTGCTCATGCGAACTTAAAGGAGTGGCTCTCGTGATTGAATTACAATTTGTAGTAATTATAGATTTCTTGTCTGTAAGCATCCAGCACTTTTATTGTCTCGCTTTCTTCATCTGTTCTTTTAAATATATTTATCTTAAGAACTGGTGCAATTTTATTGATTCACAAATCTTTCTTTATTATGTATTAGTTTCAAAGAATCGTGTGATTACCTGTGCTTAATTGCTTCAGAACTCTAATAAAAAGACTTTCTCTTATTTTATAAATGTAGAGAATACCATGAACTGAACATGTGAGAAATGAGAAAGTTCTAGAGAAAATGGAAACAAAAAAGGCACTAAACATCAGAAAAAGGTAGTTGAAATTTCTAGGGAACATAATGAGGAAAGGGGGCTTGGAAAATTTGACACTCACAGGACATATTGAAGGCAAGAAGGACAGAAGAACACAATAAATAACCTACCTAATGAGTGTTTGTGTAAATGTTTTGTAGAACAGGAGAAATAGCAAAAAGACAAACTTTGTTATCAGCTACAAAGAACAGGAAGTTTTGAGAGCCACATCCTGAAGGACCTCTTCAAGTCAAAGATCAGTTCTTATCGTTCTTCTCTTCCTAGCCTATTCTCTTCCACTCATATCATACACCTCATTTATCAGTGCCATTTTGATTGTTAACCTCTACCCTGAGTGCCTCCTGAGTTTTATAAACTAGTACAAATTCCTGAAATTTTATAAAAATATTTTTTTCTTGCCTTTAAAGGAGAAAAGAATAAGCAGTCAAATATGCGTTGAGTCTTTTGAAAATCTCTGGAGAGGAAAAAAAGTCACATGTAATGTTCTCAATCATGTTTTGGTACCCACAATAAAAATATGATATGAGTCACATCCATATTGTTAACAATGCTAAGATATATTTGTACCCATTCATTGAATTTCATAAATATTTTGTGACTATATTTTATGATATAAATTAGAAAGTGTGGACAGTGTAAAGTATATCAGTGTGAAAAGTGAATTAAGCATGCCGAGTTCAATCCCAGCCCGGTTCCATTTCGTTCACTTTTCGCTAATGCCCTTAGAAAAGGCTTGAATCCATCATCCTCTAGCTATGGATTAAATGACAGAGCAGACCAAGGTCTTTTGCCTAATGTGGCAACCAGTCTAGAAGGAGGAAAACTCTGAATTCAAAACCAGCCTGAAGAGGCTTGGGTTCCGTCAGGCTGTTGTGGGGAGATGAAATAAAATCAATAAATAAAATAATAATAAATGTAAAGTGTGTGGCTATGGTTAAATGTAAATAAATGGCAGAGCTGCCCAACAAACAGAACTGACAAGGTTTGCAACGAACAATTACAAGAAAAGAAAAGAAAAAAGAACAGGGTAAAAAATAATGCAAAGCAAGCAAACAATATATGCAAGGCAAATTAACAGTAATAAGGCAAATCAACAGTAATAAGGCAAATCAACAGTAATAAGGCAAAAAAGTTCACAGACTAAGAATTGCAAGTTCAGTTAAATGAATATAGTGGTCTGACTTCAAGGGAAGACAAACAGGGACTGAGTCATATGAAACTGAGAACTGGCCTATTTTATTGGCTAGGAAGAAATCCCAGCATGCATTTGTGTGTTTCTGCCTATAAATTGGGAAGTGGAGGAAGTGTTTGCAGTCATTTCCAGTCTAATTGGAACCAAAAATAAAGAATAAAAAGTTAATTTTCCCATGATGCAAGCTATAAAGAAAACAGAAAGGGTTTTTGGTCGCATGTGTGATTTTATGACCCCCACCCCTTCTGGAAAGGACGGAATCGTTCTCTTCCCACTTTCCAATGATATCGTTTGGATGCGTTTCAGCAGCCCAACTCAGCATAAGGCTGACTTGAACTTGACCATCTTTACTCGTTCTTATCCTTACTTCCCATAAATAATTTCTGAACCAAAAAGGAAAACATAAAAAGAAACCAAAATGACATACGCGAGAGACATTTAACGTTGCTTTTTTTTTTTAAGCGTATCACCCCAAGCAAGGCTGAAGGCCACTATCACGCAAGGGGTTAAAGAAGGGTTGGAGGAAGAGCAGATAGGAGTGGTAAAGGAGAGGATGTGGTGAAAGAGAAAGACAGTGGGTCGATCAAGGCAAAGGGGTTACAGAAGATTTGGAGTGAGAGCAGATAGGAATGAAAAATGAAAGGATGTGGAGAAGGGAAGTGGATAGATCAAGGCAACTGGAGATGTCAATTGACGCTACACTTAAACCGTTGGAGATTGTATTTGTCGGGGAAACAGTAATAGGGAAGGAAGTTCCATAGGCGAGATGTGCGAGACATGAAGCTATTGGAGTAGAAGAGACGTCTACATCTAACAGTTTCCACGGTGTAGGGGTGGGAGCGGGAAGCCAGCTTCATGCAGCGTTTA
>OZ038505.1:14471685-14486685 GCA_964036315.1 Acanthosepion esculentum | reverse complement strand
GATATCTCCCAAGAAGGTTGTATACCTGAATAAGGACATAGAATAGATCGATCAAATTGGGATTAATGGTCTGAAAAACTATTAGAAATAGATATTCCCTTGTCCAGGCAAGAGAGAGACTAATTGACAGCAATATCCACATTCAGACACACATGATTATATTGTTTGAATCAAATTATATTGTTTAAATATATATTTGAATTAATTTGGATGTTTCATTCTTTTGTTTAGATAGGAATGTGCAAAACTTAGTATAAGTTAAAACTTTATGTACTGCAGTTTGCATAAAATGTGACTTTTTATGTGTGTTTTATATAGGTGAGATATTTTTATACGTGGATGAGATGAACATCCACAACCATAGTGAAAGCACTTAATCTGAGAGAAGGTAAACTTTTTGACCTCATGACCTAAAAGCTTAACTGAATACCACAATGTCTGTCACACAGGATATCAGAGGTCCCATCCCTTGGTGACACATTCAGGCACAAATTGAAAAATCTACTGCTAGTAAGGAAAGTCTAGCCAGTCACCTAGCCTATCAGCAACAAGTAAAAAAACTGACTACAAAATCCAAACTTAAAAAATTCTTCAAGTAGAAAATAGGAAAAATCAACATCCAGCCAGGATCGGATGATTTCAAGGTCCATTTCCTTTTTAGAAGAAAGCAAACCTTAATGTTGTCTATGTACAAGAGGTGAGTCGACTTGGTAGCAATTTCATTGCACATTTGGGATACAATTTATTTTGAACTGACTACAAAGAGAAAAGGCAATATGAAATTGAAATTACAATATGCAAATCACCAGATATTGTCAAAGACAACGTTATACACCAGTCAGAAAACTGACGTCTGCTTACATTGTTGTTCATGGTTGTAAGATCCGAGTGAGATCAGCTTATACCCCAACTGAAAAATATGTTGTTTCAGAAAAAGAGAAATTCTACACAGGATTAAGTAAACTTTGTATATTAAAAAAACCCTCAGAAAACTCTGTATTAATGGGGATTTTAATGCTACTTTAACCCTAGAACACTAACCATCAATTAAAGTTACACCACTACTAACCATGGGTATATCATACCCGATTTTGAAAATATCACTAACCATGGGTATATCATACCCGATTTTGAAAATATCACTAACCATGGGTATATCATACCCGATTTTGAAAATATCAAAAAAAATATTAAATATAAATCTTTATTTGAAATATTTTACATGCAGGCACTTCAAACTTTGTACTTTGAGTTAACATTAATAGGAACAGAATAACATTTAGGTAAGAAAATCAGGTACTGAAAATTGTAATTAAAAATAGGAAAATTTGCGCTGGGTACTATATACCCATGGTTAGTGTTCTAGGGTTAAGTATTTTTAAATGTTACTGCTTCTTTGATAGAAGAAATTACTCTTTGAAATGGAAACCTCAAACAGCAGCGGAGAGCTCTTGTTAAACATTTGGGAATCAAAAAGTTATTCCATTTTTAATGCGTCGTTCAACTCCCTCCCCCATGAAACATTGCACACTATAATATCATAGCCCAGAAATTATAACCAAAATGATTGACTTCAGCATCTCAAACTTTTGGATTAGGCAGTTTGTAATAGATGTTAAAGTATACAACTCCTACTTTGAATTTGATTTCAGACTACCTGTAATTAAACTGTCAACACAAGCCAACAAAATAGCTCACTTCTGTCAATGTAAACCATGAAAACCACCTAAGTATAACATCCAAGTCCTTAAAAATGAAAGAGTTAATTTAGAATCCAGTAATAAGTTAGAGTTTAAATTGATGTCAATAAATCTTGATCAAAACAACATAAAGGAATCAAATAATATTTTCATACCTTCCTTAGCTGAAGAGTGTGAAACCATTCTAAGAATACCTAGAAGGAAAAAGATACACCTATGGGACGATAATCTAGAGTTGAAAAAGTGATACATGAAAGAAACATATAGAATAGGTAAAAGATTTTAGGGAAAATTCTAAATTTTAAAGAAATAGCTAATTCTCTGAGAAGCCAATATCTCTCGAATATTGGAAATGAAATTAAGGAAATCAAGCAGCATAGACAATGTGTTAAAGTGTGGAGGGAGAAAAGTGAAAGAAATCACAATAGCATCTACAATCAAAACCACCACAGAAGAAATGTTCTGGTCTCAAAAAACACTTTGAATAACATTTCAACCCTGACCACACTAAACTAAAAATGTCTGCCAAAATAGAATCTATATCAAAATAGATCCAATCATTACACTGTTCATCTCCAAACATAAACAACAATGAACCTAGTGATGAGGAAATTAAGAAAGCTATTAAAAAACAAAGGAATAAATGGGGTTTAGCACACATTAATGCACTGTGGAAACAAAAAAGTAGCCCCCAAGACCCTCACACATAGAGAGGTATCTCAAATTTCCATTATGATGAAAATATTATTGAATATTAACTAGGCTCTCATCATTTTATGAAAGTCAACTCCTCACAGCCCAATTTGGTTTTTGTTCTGATAAGGGATGTAATGGTGGCATATATGTCATCAAATAACTCAAGGAAATTGCAGAAGGAAATTACTGGAAAGTAATTGAAACTCACCTGAAGTGAGCTGAATGTGTAATGCTCCTCATGCCAATGACATTTCCACCGAGCTTCTCTACGGCATATGACTTCACTGAATCTCTTTTGATATGTTCCTCTCGAATTTATATTTAAATTGGGGTCATCAGGAGAGAATGTGCACCGTTTCGGGGCCTTCCTCTCTACAGTTTCACTTGCACACCGGCCCCCCCCTCACTGATGTGAGGCCCCATTATAATGATATACACGTGTGTTGTACCATACCATTCCAACAGAAAATTATGTACCTGCTATGTTAACCTCATAGCAGCATATGATTACATCAATAGAAACCACCTGAATCCACTGAAGGTATCAACCTAATAAAGAAACTTTATTGGTCCTCAAAATCTTACATGTCTGGCGAGGACCCCAATATGGAAACATTATAACAAGGAGGAAATGAGGACCCTAGCCTATATTTTTTTCCTAGACTTTACCCTGCACATTTACAATTATAGATGTAAAGAGATGGGAACTGATCATTTAAGCATTCCATACCACATCCCAAATTAATCGACTAATAGATGACAACAATTCTGCTTTTGTATCCGAGATTAATATGTTGATGCTGATGGAGACTATGAAGATGATGTAGGTATTCATGGTTGGATTAAGAATTATCTTGAAGGAAAAAAATTAGCATCCTCTATCAAGTATTTCAAGAAATAAGACTCAAGATAAACTTTTCCAAAATGGAAACTATGATCTGGAATTGGAATGGAAGCAATAATGGCAGCTGCCCTGAAGCCATCATAAAAAATCAGGATGTAGAGTTAGTAAATACTACACAAATGTATGGGTCAGTTATAAATTATAAGTCATTTGTCAAATCTTATATTTTTATGATGGTTACTTATTTTTGGAAGAGTGTTATTACAGTGTTCAAATTTTCTATCAACAGTTTAAAAATTATTATAAGTATACCAAACTATTATTTCTTTATAATGAACTTTATGATAAATTTTGTGATTAAAATTTGGAAATATATACTGAAATTATTGCAATATGTATTAAAATTTTACTAGAAATCTAGTGATCATTGCTAGAGATTATAATACTTTTCATATCAACATACTTCAGAAAAGTCACATATAAGTTTTACCATTTTATGTGGACATAATTTGAGGTTATGTATGCAAAATATAAAAGGTGTACACTCTTAGTCATAAACAAAAATAGTGTGACATGTTTTGTACATTACAAAGCAATTGATACTGGTTTATAATGGCTGGTCACTTCTTTCCTAGTACATCCATCTCCTAGAGTGGTTGTCTAATCCCTGTTGCAGATGCATGTTCAGGTATATTTTTGTTTCTTTAATACCTGGTGAGCAACCTGTGGTTTATGCTGTAACTATACTGAACGGTTTGAGTGTGCTAGCCTTGTTCAGACTGTTGATCCCACTAGATAACGCACTCTCTCCCAAAAATTGTAACTAAGGTCTGCTCACCATAGTTGCAGTATAAACCATAGGCGGGGTCTGTGGGTGTTGAACCAACATAAAATGTGCCTGAGCAGGCATCTGCAATGGGAATTATCTAGCCACCCTAGTAGACTGGCATCCTTGCATTCAAGTGGCTGTGTCATTTAAAAATTCATTTATGCTGTGTGGTTTCTGGGTAAGAGTGCATAATCTGGTGTGATCAGTAGCTGAACAAGCCCATTATGCCCAAACCCTCAATCACGATGACTTGTGACTTTGTGCCAGCAAAACCATAGACAACTTCTAAACTTTTCACTCTTGTATAGATTACTTATTCTATTTTTCTACAATACTAATTTCTCCAAAATATGAATTGGCAAAAGTGTATGAATTCTAACTTAATAGAAATTTGATGATAATCACCATCTTTCCAAAAAATATTCCCATAGAACTCATTTCTTATTCTGTTCACCATTTAAACAACATCGAGGATGTGTGATTTCCTGTGATGACAACAAAATGTCATGTTTTTCTCACACTTTTACTTCTTTCTGATCCACATGAGGCAACAAATTGACTTAAAAGTCAAAAAATGGCTACTGACATATTAAATTAGTGGTTACCTTGGATTAAAAAGAAAAACAATTTGAAAACCATTATTCAAGTATCAGTTCAAACAAACCTTAATATATAGTAAAATACTAATTTGGAGAAAAAAAACAAAGAAACAGGAGAGAAGCTACATTACAATTTGTTGGGAAGTGACTGAAAAATGAGATACCAGATCATGACTGATAACATTGTATATTCTTTGTATTTTTTTCAAGAATCTTTAAATACATAGCTGAAGCACCAAGCCAGATATAATAGCAATATTCAATGCATGGGCAGATGGTAGACTTATAAATGTGTATGATAAATTCTGGCAAGAAAAATTATCTAAGATTACACAGTGGACCAATTTTTCTAGCAGCAGATCTAGCAATTCAATATAATTGTTTTACTTCATGTCAGTAGAAAGATTTAAGCTTGAGAAGAGGAAATGAGTCACTATCCTGGAGGTTAGAATCAACTTTGCTGATGCAAGTTTCTCTAAGATGATTAAAAGACAGTAGTTTGATTTTGGTGGTGTTAAAATTAGGATACCATTTCTTGCCTCAGAAGTTAACAGCAGATTGAAGGTCATTTTTGAGATCAGCAGCCAATTTGATCTTATTGAACCTATCTTAACATTAAGACAGAAATAAATACTTATAACATTGGCATAGATACCAGTTGAGAACAAATAACTACTAAAATACATTTAAAATTTGAATCAGTTTCAAAATTACAACATTCATCTAATTATTCAAGTTGAAATTTTGGAGTTTGTTTTTAGGATGATTTCATTACCATTTCTTAAAAAGAAAACGCTTTTCTGCTATCTTTAAATAAACTCTTGATTTTTATATTATAAACTTCATTCACCATGATGAAACAGAAAGGAAAATAAATTGTACATTTGAAGACAACATTGATGGCAGACAAATAAGCAGATTTGGTTTGAAAAATGGAGATTTTACTCTAGCGGTCAGTCAAGCCTGTAAATCATTGATACTGATTTGAAGTCCGTGTTGGAAGCTGATCCCAAAAACTTGTCTAAGATTTTGCATTCAGCTTCAATGCATTGATTAGAATCCTTTCATGTCATTTAAAACTGGTTTACAAAAGAAAAAATAAACTTGATAAATAGGTTTCATTAGAATGAAGAACAACATCAAATGTCTGGCAGTCTTCATAAATTATTCAATAGTTGGGAATTGATTCATTTTGCATTGTCTCGTCAGATATGATGAAAAATAGATTCTGTTGTGATAAGCAGAGAAAATCTACACAATGGTTAGATACACGTGATTTTTTGCAGCATAAATTTTGAAAATGTAAACAACATTAGAGGAAAATAATTTTTGCATGATACAGTACGCCTTTATGTTGGCAAAGTGATATTTCTGAAACTGAGTTAGTTGAAGACGGCAAACTTATTCTACCTTCTATTTATTCACCTATTTCCAAGAGAATATCATTTTTTAAGACGAGTCATCTTTTACATTATTTACATTATTCAGACTGTTATCGTCATCTTCATTACCATATTCCCAACGTTTCGACCATTGTACTCTCCGGCCTTCTTCAGGTGATTGGAATTTTGAACATTGTGAATATGGCAATGAAGATGAGGATAACAGTCCTAATAATATAAATAATCATAATACCTCATCTCAGAGATATAGACAGATAATGAATCCACTTCTGTACAAACAAAGATTTCTCCAATCAAAAACAAAAAAAAAAGCTTTTGATGAATTTATTTATTTTTTAAATGAAGAATTCTTTATAAAGAGAATAGATGTAACTAGTATATCTTGGGTGGTAGCACCTGTTAGGGTCCCAGGGCAAATAGTGAAACCCAAAACAAAAATCAACGGAACATTTTTATAGCGAAAGGACAATCAATACAACGCTAAAAAAAATATATATATTTTATAGTAAAATTACCAACAGTACATTTTATGATTGACAAAATCTCTTTTATATTCATGTTATTTTTTTCTGAAAGTATTTTATTTTTTGCTGCTCAAAAGCTTGGCAAAAGCTGAATATAGATTACCTCTTCTACAGTGAGTGGTAACTGAAGATTTGATTTAAAAATTAGGTAAAAATTCTGCAATATTTCATCTCTCATCTACTCTTCTTCCATAATACAATGACCTGCTTGTAAAATTAATCTTTATCAATCATTATCATTCAATTGAACCAACAAGCAAAAAGGGGAAATTACTCCTTCTGAAAGCATTCTAATGCATATTGGATAGAACCACAATTAGAAAACAGTGCAGTGTGGGAGGCTTAATGAAACCAAATAATTGTCAATAATTTTATAAATTTGATTGAATTAATCAACATCAATTAATCAAATAGTTATTTTTATCATAAAATATTGATGTTTGGCTTTCATTGTTATGAAGAAAAGAATTCATTATAACTATAATCATTGTTAAATGATACAATTTTCAGTTTTGTGAAAAAGCTATTTTTAGATTTATTAAAGGATGAATGCTTAGATAAATGCTTCACAATATGAAAAGAATTTCCTTGTAATTTTTAAATCTTGTTTTTCAGCTCTGAAAAAAATACATTATGCTGAATTATCAAGAAATTCATAAAAGCCAAAATTCTTTATGGGAAATATTCTTCTGTTTTGGTTTTATTTTCTCTCTTCAACTTTTTTACTTTAACTGTTACATTTTTCAATGTCTTTGCTGCTAAAATGAAGGTCCCCATTTAAAATGCATAGGAAAAACCTGATATTGCACCTCATCAAATAACACCAGAAAGTTTCAGCAAAGGTTTTAAATATGTACTGGGTATGTCAAAATCAAGCAGGTACAAAGTTTTAATGATCTGGGTTGTGTAGATCACAGAAAATATGACATAAGAATCTAAAGGAATAGTGAAAGATAACTTCCAGAAACTAAGCAAAGTATTAAAAATCAGAACATTTTGTTGGAAACAAATAAAATAGTAACATAAGAGTAATGTAATATCTAATCTTCAAAATAGCAGTGAATGCTGGACAATCAGTCTCCTTACAGAAGAAGAAGAAACTGGTAGAGATGTCGTTCTACTGATGAAAGCTAAGAATAACATGAAAATAACATGTGCACAACAAGGAAGTCTTAAAGAAAATAGGAGTGTGGTTTATAAAATAAGCACATCCCATCTCCCCTCTTGGTTGTAACCATCCATCACAATAGAATAGGGTTCAGTCTGTGTTGCCATTTACCCATAAGTGGGGGTGGGTGAAAAAATGCATTCATACTGTTGTTGATTAAATAACATCCCACTGCTACTGGTAACAAAAATGAACTATGCAAGACACCTTAAATAAAGAACTCCAAGTGAGTCAGGGGAACTCCGTTGGAGTCAAGAGAATTTCTAACAAATGTCACGGCAAGTAGCCTAAGCAAGACATAATATTATAACCACCAGGAGTGAGTTATAACAGTTGCGACGAGGAATTGAAACTCATACAGAGTAGGAAAAAATATTTTTCACTTTGCTGCACATGATAGCAGTGACAATAAGAAATTAAAAAACATGTTGGTTTCATTTTTTCTCTTTGATATGTGAAAAAAAAGAGAAAGAAGGAAAAAATAAAGATATTCTTCAAATATGGAAGAATTATTAGCTCAAGTGGCAAAAATACAACAATAGAAGTTGTTGAAACTTCAGAAACAACAACAAAATTTAATTGAATATGGAAAAATACAGAAAATTCCTTAATTTCTTTCACTCCCGATGTGGTGGCAAATCCCATCTGCAATCTGCATCTTACACACGTGCCATGGCTTCCCTCTGACTTTTCTACAAGTACTTTCATGGCAACTGCTTTGACGAGCTACTTTCACTGGTTCCCAAATTGCATGAATTTAAGCATGCTACTAGTTTGGCATGTACCCATCTCTTCTACTCCAACAGCTTCTTATCTCACACCTCCCATCAGTGGAACTCTCTTCCTATCATTGCTTCCCTGATAGCTATAACCTTCAAATATTCAAATGTAATGTCAATCGACATGATGCTTTGACCTTGATCCCTGTCCTTCTCTTTATCCTTTCCCAAACACTCCTCTTTACTCTTACCCTCATTCTCTGTAACTCCTTGCATGCTAGTGGCACTCCTGTCTTGCTTTGGGGGAATTGCTTAAAATAAAAATATCTGAATTCACATACAATTCAGATGATGGAATTACCTCTTCTGCTTATTTCAGAAGCTATGAGCAAATTTTCAGAGAAGAATGCAGTGATTGGGAAGACGAAAAAAAACAAGACTTTTGTTGAGAAGTTAGCACCTGTAGAACATGAAATATACTGGAATTTTGTACTACTGAAAAAAAAACAAGAAGAAATTTGCTTTGAAGAAACAGTAAATATTCTGTCTAAAATTTTTAGCAAGAAAAGCTTCTTATTCAATACTCATTGGAAGTGTATGAATCTGATGAAAAAAGATGACAAAGATTTTGTCACATATGCTGGAATCATTAACAAGGAGTGTGAAAGATTCAAATTAAATGACCTGACTCCAGCTATGTTTAAAGGGTTAATTTTCATTCAAGGATTAATAGTGAAAAGAGACACAGAAATACGTGTGATGATTCTAACGAAAGTTGAATGGAATCAAAAACTAGAACAACAAGAAATATTGGACAAATGTTAGAGAATCCAAAATCTGAGACATGATACCAAAGAAATTGAAGAAAAAAAAATGTGCATACATACAAGCTAAAGCAAAATGTGGAAATGATAAATTAATCCATGCTTCAGATGTGGAATGTTACATCTTGGAGTCAACTGTCCTCTTAAGAGTTCAAAGTGTTACAAATGTGGTAACGTAGGATATAAAAAGTCAAACTAAAGCAAGGAAAAGTTCTCACAGAAAAAATTTCATACACTGCGTTTCAATGGAAAAAATAATTACAGAAAACCAAAGAAAATTTGTGTATGTGAAAATTAATAATGTGGGTGTAAAAATGCAAGTAGACACTGGTAGTGATATCACAATAATCAACGAAGCCACATGGAAAGCAAACAGAAAACCTATATTAAAAAGAACTTCAAAACTTGCACATGACATGTTGGGTGAGAAAATATTTTTTATTGGCAAAATGTCTTGTAATGTTTCATTCCATAACAAGTGTGTAAAAGCTAAGGTATATGTGTTAAAAAATGCTACAAACTTATTTGGTACTGACTCGGTGGCATTATTTGAGCTGTGGCATTTACTTATAAATATTTATTGCAAAAATGTAAGTGGACAAGCTACCAGTTTTAAAAAAAACAGTGTGAAAATTTAAAGGAAGACTTGATGTAGATAGCATTATATAATATATGAACAGGAATTTAAAATAATAATTATCTATATCTGTAATTCTCAAAGTGTGTGCGTGTGTGTGTATGCATGTGTGTGTGCGTGTGTGTGTATGCATGTGTGTGTGTGTGTGTGTGTATGCATGTGTGTGTGTGTGATCAGATGTTGTTTATGTATTTCCACAGTTTTCGTTTGATTTTGACAAATTGCTTTTGTTTGATAGTTAATTCTTTAGTGCCAGATTTGAATTCAAATTGTTGGTGACAATGGCTCTCCACTACTTCCTGTCCATTATAACTCTCAGCAACGTTTTACTATTTACTCTCTGTTATTGAATATATATCTTTCATAAAAACTTTAATGAAAGTCATCGTTGGCATCCGTCTGTCTTGACAGACGATGGAATAGAGCGGTGTGATACAAGCCTGGGCGGGTTATATATGGAGGTCTAGGGCTGCCCAGACGTCTAGTTCCCCTTCTCGGCCTTGCTAGCAGAGTCCAAAGGAGAGGATAAACCAATACAGTTTGGTACCAACGCGGCTGCAGGAGTTGCTGGAAGGTAGCACAAAGTGCCGTCCATCCGCCTTCAGGGCTCCACTCCGGGTTTGAATTCAGAGTTGTCCTTCTCCTAGACCAGTTGCCATCCAAGGCTATAGAACCCAGTCTGTCCTGCTATTTACCCATAGCTGTAGGGAGAAGAAGAAGATTCACACCTTTTCCAAGGGCATTAGCAAGTAAGTGAATGTAATGGATTCGACTGGAATTCGAACTCGTCTCTCCCCGATCCCTCAATCCAAGCCGATATCCATTACTCCACCGTGCATCCACTTTAATGAAAGTAAATACTTTAAATTATTACAATAATATTATCTATATCTATAATTCTCAAAATATGTGTGTGTATGTATGTGTCTGTGTGCATGTGTGATCAGATGTTGTTTATGTGTTTCCACAGTTTTCATCCAATTTTTGATGATTTTTTTTATTTGATAGAAAATTAATTCTTCAGTGCCAGTTTTGAGTTCAAATTCACATTCCCCTTCTCTTGCCCAAGTGTTCAATCTTTCTCAAGTAAGGTTACCTTTTCCATTGCATAAAGCATACTACTACAGTTTTAAGGAATTGCTTTCATTGTCGTTTATAGCTGTTCCCAATTTAAAGTTTTTTTATTGTCCTGCCAGTTATTGCATTCACCGTAGTAATAAGTAAGCTTGCTTTTTTATTACTCAACATTTATTTTTCCAACCTTTCCTAAAGTTATTCGAGCTTAATGATCCCTGTAGCTTTACAGCGTTCTCTTCCGGTATCTGCCCACGCATTCCATTTGCCTAAGACATGCCTCCAAAGAAAAGAACTTGCCTGGGCTGCAAAACTGCTGCTGGTGTGCCATGTGAATAAGAGATAACGAATTGTTTTTAGAACATTCAGTTTGCCTGTCTCAAAATGCATCACGGAATGCTTCAATCAGAGCCACTGAGTCCAAAGATCAGCCTAGACACCAGCTTTCCAGGAGAGCATACCTGAACGCTTCTGCGTGCGAGGCTGAAATGATGATCAAAGGACTCAATGGCTGAGGAGAAACGCCTCTTCAACGGCTGCTGTGCATGAGGCTGAAACAAGATTGAGAACGCAAAAACAGCCCTTTTCAGGGCCACCCTCCATTCAAATTGTTACCTCCCCCCAATTTGGGGATGTGCCTTAGTTGCACCCAGTTGTTGTTATTAATATTGATTTTCGGGGGGGGGGGGTGACTTTAAACTTAAACTGCTCTAACTGAATGGTAAAACTTCCCAGTAATGAAAGACCTGGTCATAGACGGGTTATACTGCTAGTTAGTTATAATAAGTACAAAAGACCGAAATATAAGTTGGATTAGTAAGGATAAGTGAGAGTGAAATTAGCAGAATAGTTTTGGTTTAGTGGTCCTTATTCTGGCAATGGGTTGTGTAATGTTTGAATTGAATCATTCTGAGCCATTATTTACGTAAACAACTTTGAAATTATTGTGAGTACGGCTAGAGATACTTGGCCTGTAAAACAAATAATAAAGGAACTTGCTTTAATATTTTTTTAAGAAGCAGAAATATTTAATTAGAAACAAAGAAAAAAGTGCTGAATTTTTACGTAATGTCAGTTATTGAATTCTGGACAATCTCCTCACAGATGAGCTAGAAACCGGAAGCAACAGAAATGTAGTTCTACAGAAGGATACTGAGAATACCATGGACTGAACATGTGAGCAATGATGAAGTTTTAGAGAAAATGGTAACTAAAAGGATACTTATACTTAACATGAGAAAGAGATAGTTGAAATTTCTAGGGTGCATAATGAGAATAGAGGGCTTGGAAAATTTGATACTCATAGGGCAGATTGAAGAAAAGAGGGGCAGAGGAAAAAAACACATAACTTACCTAGGAAGCTTGAGTAAATTGATGATGGAACAAGATTTAAGAGAGATAACAAAAAGACAAAATTTATTAAGAGCTGCAAAGGACAGGAAATTGTGGAGAGCCATAATCGCCTACGTCCTGAATAGACATGGCACATAAAAGAAAAAATTAAGAATTATGAAAGTGTGATGCACACTAGCTATGTATATACCATTAAATGTTGTATGCCATTTGAAGGTTGTATAGCAGTTTCTAACAGTAAAGTCAACATGTTTAAAAAATACAGGTATACCTTGGGTTACGTTGTTTCGAGTTAAGTTGTTCTTGATTGTACGTCTTTTGACAAAAAAATATATGGAAAAATAAAAATCAAGTTTAAGTCATTTTATTCAACTTTATGGCTGTCTGCCACAAATATTGAAGTCATACGAACTAGAAAAGCAATAAAAGCATATAAAGTCATGTTACTGTACAATAAATAAGAATAAAAGTATATGTATGTATGTATGTATGCATAGCTGGCCACTCATATTCGAGGATACCCGTCAACTAGGGTGCATTTGTGTTTATTCAACACCCACAGAGCCCACCTGTGTTTTATACTGCAACTATGCTGAGCAGACCTTAGTTACAGTTTCTGGGAGAGAAAAGTGTTATCTAGCACAATCAAGAATTTGAACAAGGCCAGCACAATGACTTGTGACTTCGTGCTAGCACAGCTATCGACAGCCCCCAAGGATTCTGTCTACCCAATTTCACTCACAAGGCTTGGGTCAACCCGTGGTATGGTTTTCAGGCACTTTCCAGTTCAATAACATTAGGAAGTTTCCTTCCTGACAAATCAACCATGGTGAGATTTGAACTTGGGTCTCATGATCAGAATGCGAACATTCGAACCACTCGGCCACGTGCCCATATAAAAAGTATATAAAATTAAAATATGTACATTTTCAATAAATGTTAATATTGTTTGTAAGCTTAAAATAGATTCTTATTTACCATATATCATTAAAAATGCATTTATGATGTAATGGAATAAACTGTCACCCCCATGAGTGACTACACTATAGGTAGTAACTACCTATAAGTATCTGTAAGTCAATGGACTACTGAGACTAGCTGCGACCTGTTCCAGTTAGACAGTCGAACTTTCTGCCTTCAGGCAGAGACGAACCTGGACGAGGCTCCGCCGAAGGGCAGAGTCTCGTTCGGGGCGGTAGACTGACCTTGAAACCGTTTTTACGGGTTCAAATAGGGAATATTTTTGGCTGAGCCTATGGGCTTGGAAAACCCACGTTAAACCCGGCCTTGTGCCACATGCAACCCTCGTGGAGGGGTAGCTAGATATCCTAGATATCCTAGCTGGGATCTGTTCCAGCTAGAGGGTCGAACTCTCTGCCTTCGGGCAGAAAGGAACCCGGACGAGGCTCCGCCGAAGGGCAGAGTCTCGTTTGGGGAGGTAGACTGACCCTGAACCCGTTTATACACATTCGAATAGGGAATATTTTTGGCTGAGCCTACGGGCTCGGAGATCCCACGTTAAATCCAGCCTTGTGCCACATGTAACCCTCGTTGGTGGGGGTAGCTAAATATACTAGCTGAAATCTGTTCCAGCTGTGTTACCGAACTCTCTGCCTTCGGGCATAGAGGAACCCAGATGAGACTCTGCCAAAGGGCAGAGTCTCATCCGGGGAGGTAGACAGACCTAAACCTGTTTATGTGGGTTCTATGGGGAATTTTTTGGCCGAGCATACAGGCTTGGATGACCCACGTTAAACTCGACCTTGTGCCACATCTACCCTTGTGGGCGGGGGCTAGTAAATATTGACAAGTTGGGATCTGTTGAGTACGACTCAGACTTACGCAAGAACTACCGACCTCCCAATATTAGCACTCACTATTGGATTGACTTGCAATGACTTTGTGCATAACTGTTACCTTTATTCTTATTGTACTGGTTTACAATAAACCTTTACTTATTTTATCCACCTTGTTTTTCAAGTATATATTCCTATTAGCACGGAATATAACAATTTATAAATAAAATACAGAACTTGAAATGGTTGTTTGTAGTTTAGCTTAGTGACAAGTAAATTTGGAGACAAGTAAATTCAACTTAAGTTGCCTCTCATGGCACAATTTACCAATGTATGGTGAGGTATACCTGTATATAGTTTGTCTAGAAACGATCCAACCATTTGAATATTTTGAAGTTGTGTGGTTTTGATGTAACTTGGCAAGAATTTGTCTGTCAAATAAATGACAAAGACACTTAACTAAGAGAGATAGTTAACTCTTCATGGTTTGTAGTTCCATTTTGTTTGTGAAAAGCACAACATTAACACCCGCCCATTTCCCTGTTATCTTGCGTCCAAATAAAGAAAGGGATTATTATGGAGATGAGGAAAATACAATTTATAAGAATCAGTGACTTTAATTAACTCTTCATCATATCTTGGCTTCACTGAGTATTGTCTTATTGTTCCTGTTAATTATCGCTTTTGTGTATGTCACGATTTTACTTCTAAAACCGTTTTGAGTCATTTCTATATTTATAGAGAAAAAAATACTGTATTTTTCAGTGTATTAGATAATTATTTTACCCTAAAAATTTGATACCAAAATTAGCTTACATCCTATACACCAGTATT
>OZ038505.1:14464185-14466685 GCA_964036315.1 Acanthosepion esculentum | reverse complement strand
CACACGCACACGCATATATATATATATATATATATATATATATATATATATATATATATGTATGGTGGTTGCCAACTCAAGTATGGCCATTACTACATATCTTTTTGGAGAATATCTACTGATGTGCTGAATGAATGCGACACTTTAGCCCAGCAAGGGACCCACATACTCTGGCACAAACAGGGCACTTAAGAGGTGCAACGGCAGGTGTTACATTATCATGCAATTTAAAATGTCGCATGAAACTACTTCTGGACCCGCATGTCTTGCCACAAATATCACATTTCTGTTGCTGGACGTATACAGCTTTATAGTCAATTGCCACCCTCTGTTGGTGCACTCTAAAGTGACTCCTTAGACCAGCCATCAACAAACACACTCTATCACAGATCGAGCTGCCTGCAAGTGTCTTCAGGAAGTTCAATGGGGACGCCTTTCTGCACGTCTCTTTTAAGCTTGCACTACAGTTTCAAGACATCCGCAGAATTAGCCTCTTTATGAAATTGACAGAAGAGTGAAAAATAATGAATAAGTACTCTTACAGTCATTGAAAAAAAATGGTATCAATTATCAAACTTATACTTTGAGAAACTTTTTCGACAAATGCTAAATATTTGTGCTGCAGTCATCAAGGTTAAAGGAGGATATTTTGACAAGAGCAAAATTTAATCATCAAATGCTTTTTTCTTTTTGTCATAATAAAATTTCTAATAAAAAAATTAATGTCTCCTTTTTTAACCATTTATAATAATTTTCTCTTAGAACAAAATGACTACTTTTTGGGCCAATTTAAAAATTACCAGGGATGGTCTCAAACATTTGAACTGTTGTGTATATATATATATACAGCAAAGGATGAATTTTTTATTTATTAATTCAACAGGTTTTATTACTTAAATACTATTTTTACTGGATACTTGTTTATTTATTAAACAGTATATTTATACAGGCTGGTAGACAAAAATAAATAAATATACTATTTAATAAATAAAAGGAGTGTCTACTGAAATACAAGTATCTACTAAAAACAATGTTTAAGTAATAATATATATATATATATATATATATATATATATATATATATATATATATATATATATATGTGTGTGTGTGTGTGTGTGTATATATATATATATTATTTTTATTATAAGAGATAACAAAAACATGTTGAAATCGCTACACAATAGTTTTTTGTGACCAGCACTATGTTGTGCCTCTTCAGGCAATATCTTGACCATGTTTTGAAAATGAAAACGTTATATAAATACATACAGACAACAATCTATTTCTAGTTAACAGTTAATATATTTCAACCTTGAAAATGGCTAAATGTATAGCCAAAAGCACTTGTAAAAAAATAACATTTGGACAGTTTTTATATAATTTATCTACTGAAAAGAAAAAATGATGTGATCACATGAAAAATTATGTAAAAACTTAATTAAAGCACCTTGTCTGTCATATTTAATGAAACTTGCATCAAAGAAAGATTGCTGTCTAAATACATATATACATATATATATATATATATATATATATATATATATATATATATATATATTCTGATGAAACTAAACAGTAAACTATGAAATAAAGATAGGTTTTTTAGATGTTACCTACTTAATCATACATAAATACACATTTGATTGTTTTTTTCTGCTCCCCTCCCATTTTTTTTAACCATTCTTTCTTTTTATGTGCCATGTCCTATCAGGACATAGGCAATCATGACTCTCCACCTCCCTCTATCCCTTGCAATTCTCAGAAAGCTCCTTCCCTCTGCTTCCTCCCCCAGACCATGTTCTGTCATCTACATGCTTAAGCCTGTCAAGTATGTCACGCATTGTTATCCCGTGTCTCTCTTTCCCTCTATTCGACCTGTGAGTTTCAGATTCTCTAGGCCCTCCTTCCTCATTATGTGTTCCAGAAACTTCAGCTGCCTCTTTCTAATGTTAAGTATAAGCCTTTTGCGTGTTTGTATCCTCTCTAAGACCTCATCATTGCTCATACACTCAGTCCATGATATCCTTAGCATCCTTCTGTAGAATCACGTCTCTGTCGCCTCAAGTCTCTTCTTCATCTTTGAGGAAATCGTCCAACATTTGCTGCCGTGAAGAACAGATGTCACTTAACAACTCAGTATTCTTTTCTTTGTTACCAAAGAAATCCTCCTGTCTCGCAATTCTCTGCTCAGCTTTTGGGATGTATCATTGGCCATCCCAATACGTCTACAGATTTCAATGTCCCACTTACCATCCTCTGTCAAGACACTTCCCAGATATTTAAACTTCCGCCTCTGCTTGATTCTAGTGTTCCCGACCTGCAAATCACATTTCGGGATCTCCTTCTTACTGATGACCATGGATTCTGTTTTCTTGTAGTTTATACTTAGTCCTTTCTTCACACTCTCCGTTGCTACCTTCTGTAGGAGATTTTGTAATTTCTCTCCAATGTCTGCTATCAGTACTGTGTTGTTTGTGTATCTTATGTTGTTAAGGTT
>OZ038505.1:14449185-14459185 GCA_964036315.1 Acanthosepion esculentum | reverse complement strand
CACTAGAATCAAGTAGATGCAGAAGTTTAAATATCTGGGAAGCATTTTGACAGAGGATGGTAAGTGCGACATTGAGATCCGTAGACGTATTGGGATGGCCAAGGACACATTCCAAAAGTTGAGCAGAGTTTTGCAAGACAGAAGGATATCTTTGGTAACAAAGAAAAGAATACTGAGCTGTTACATGACATATGTTCTTCTTCATGAATGTTGGACGATTTCCCCAAAGATGAAGAAGAGACTTGAGGCAACAGAGATGTGGTTCTACAGAAGGATGCTAAGGATATCATGGACCGAGCATGTGAGCAACGATGCGGTCTTAGAGAAGTTGCAAACAAGGAGAAGGCTTATACTTAACATCAGAAAAAGGCAGCTGAAGTTTCTGGGACACATAATGAGGAAGGAGGGCTTGGAGAATCTGATACTCACAGGAAAGAGAGACAAGGGAAAGCAGCACATGACATACCTGATGAGCTTGAGCAGGTGGATGACAAAATGTGGTCTGGGGGAGGAAGTGGAGGGAAGGAGATTTCTGTTAGCTGCAAGGGATAGAGGAAGGTGGAGAGCCATGATCGCCTTTGTCCTGAAAGGACATGGCACATAAAGAGAAAAGAAGAATTCATGTACATACATTTGTAAGTTGAAGATCAAATGTAGATCATATGAAGAGGAATCTGACAAGACGATAAATAAAATAAAGAACAAGTAGGAAATGTATCCCAATCTAACATGTTTCACTTTTATTAAAACTTCATCAGAGATTGAAATAGAAATGAAAAAAGGCAAAGTGACATAAAGTACTGGTATATTATAATTTTTCGTTAGTTCTCATTGGTCAGATGTATGTCACGTGTATTAATGCAATAGATAAAATATAAATATATATGTGAGAACATTTTGGATGTGAAAGTGTGTAATATTGTATGAGTGTGTATGCAACGAAACACTTGTTTATCTCAGTGTATATTAGACGGTAACATTAATCCATGTTAGTGTATATGTGTGAGGAATGTCTATAGATGTCACCCCCATGTATGCTGGTGAAATGTTGCAAATAATTTTGTATTTGGCCAGATTTTTGTATTCTTGTGTATATGTGTGTGTGGGGGGGATGTCTATTGTCATGACCTCTGTGTGGGTCAGTGAAATGCAGCAAAATATTGTAATAATCATGTCTTGATTGGATTTATCATTAAAGCATTTCTCGTGTATTTTTTGAAAAGGGTTTGTATATTTTCATTATTTTATGTTTTAAGTAGACATAAATTAATGAATAATAGATCTGTAGAAAGATGTTGATTTATAGTTGGTAGTAATGCTATAAATATGTTTTCGTAATATTTTCTCCTTAAAGGATTTTTTTTTTTTTAATTAGGCTGGCATTAGTGAAATCAAAATTACGTCTCACATCATTTCATTGTAAGATGAGATAGAATATCTGTCTAAACGCAAATCTCTCTTGTGTTTATTGATACAGGTTTTTAGATGACGTGATGTCTCCTCACTGATATGGATTCTGGTATTTGAGATGCTGTTTGGTTTATATGCTTGTATATACAAATGATATATATGTTAGGAATAATCAAGAGTGATCTCCCTTTGTTTTATTACTCTCCTCTCTGAGAGAGCTATTTCTGTTTACTGGGACTATAAAAGGACACTATATGTTGCATAAAGTTTTCTTAAAGCCTACACCCATGTACTTTTGTCATTACAATATATTTATATGTTTGTAAATACAAATGATTTATTTAACAAGAATACCTGAGTTTTCTCTATTTTTATCTTATTATTGTTTAGGATTTGGATGTTTGGATTTTAAAAATAAAAAACATGACAACTGAATTTCCTACAAAGATGAGGACAATAGCCCAATTGTAAATAATGTTTATTACTTATTTCAGAAATTGCATATTCATCACTGGATTTTGTTGAGGACCTCGAGTCGTACAGCAGGGACACCAGACCATATATGACAGCAATATTCTATGCAAGGACGGATGGTTGATTTATAGATTTGGAGGATGAACTCACATGAGAAAAACTTTCTAGCATGACAGAGAACCAACTTTCCTTGCGGTAGATGAAGCTATTGATTCAATGTATTTATTCCACCTCATGTCAGTGGACAGCATGAGACCAAGTGGGCATAACAAGGCGCTCATGGGGAGTTGGGAATTAGCCATTCTGATTGGAGGCAGGGAGGGTTCTCTGTATTTCTTTTCTTTCTCTTCTTTAGTTGCTTCAGTATGTAAAACATACAATAAGGATATTTATTATCCCTTGTCTTGGTCCTGATGAGGAATGGTGTGTGTGTTCTCATGTAAACAATTAAAGGGGCATGTAAAATATTGGGTTTCTACTATGGACCATTTATTTTTTTATATAGAAAGTGTTTTCTTTTTCTGGTCCTGAAGTAAGTTAGAGTAAGTAATGAAAAGCATGGTTATAATGGTCAAGCTCAAGTCAGCTTTGCACTGAGAAGGATTGGCCAAAGAACTTACTCCATGGGTGCAGTTTCAAAACTCATCCAAACGCTATGCATTGGAAAGTGGAAAAGAGAGTTTCTTTTTTGGGGTGCATTTTGGAAGTAGTGTTTTCCTTTTGGTCCAGAAGTTACAGTAAGTAAGAATAAGTATTGTTATGATGGTCAAGCTCAAGTCAGCCTTGTGCTAAGTTAGAACGGCCAAAGAAAAGGTTGATTTACTTCATAGGTTGAGGTTTTGGAAGGCGCATGCGAATGCTATGCATTAGAAAGTGGAAAGAGAATTCAGTTGTCAGTGGACTAGGGAAACAAATGTGAACCAGTGGGGATATCCTCATGTACGTGATGCTACATCTTGGAGCAAAGGAGAGAAAGAGAGAGAGAGAAGAAAATGTTTGTCCTTTTATAGAACTTAAACAGCACCACCTAATGGCATTTGATAAAGTCAAGTGCGATAATAAAATTTCTGGTTCCCTTATTACTAGAATCATGGTAAATGTATTTCTTTATTATTATTATTATTATTTTATTTATTGATTTTATTTCATTTTCCCACAAAATTTTGAGTTGATCAAAAGTATTGTAAACCTTAATTACTTCTAATATATTAATTATTGCTCCAGAAAACCATTGAGAAATCAGAGAGCCAAGTTTGAATTCCAGTCGAGTTCATTACATTCACTTATGTGCTAATACCCTTGGGGAAGGTATGAATCCAACTCTTATCTCCCCAGCTATGGGTAAATAGTAGGACAGACTGGGTTCTATAGCCTTGGGTGGTAACCAGCCTAGGAGAAGAAAAAATATGAATTCAAAACTGTATGTAGCTCTGGCAAAGTATATACTATGTAGCTAAAGAAAGGAATGTTTGTATTGGCTTGATGATCCCAACTATGGTCGACTAGAACAGGGAGAGCTTTTATATATTCTATTTAAAATAGTAGTACACACTTTGTTCTATAACCTTGGGTGACAACCAGCTTAGGAGAAGAAAAATCTTAATTCAAAACTGTATGTAGCTCTGGCGAAGCACATACTATGCAACTAAAGGAAGGGTTATTTTGCATTGATTCTATGATCCCAACTAAAAGAAAAAATAGTATTGTAGGCTTGTGCAGGACTAGACACACTTTTCAGAAGAACTGAATACTGAGGACTGGTGCATGTAGTGTGCCACAAACCTTCACAGGTTTTGAATTCTAAATTGTCAACCAAGGTTACAGAACCCCTAATTTGTCCTGCAATTTACCCATAGCTGCGAAGATAAGAGATAAAAAGAAAATTTTAAAAACGAGAATTTAAAAGAAAAGAATATCAGCGGCCAGTTAAGCAAATAATCCTCAAAACAACTGCATTTTAATGCCACTTTCATATTATCAACTTATACTCGTTTATAAACAATGTAGATGGAAAATACTGAATCAGCTGTCAAATAATTGTTTGACAGTTGTGATAAAAAGCAATAGAAATAAGATGAAAGGAATAAGTGAAAAATGAATAAAAAAATGTTTCATCTAAAAATGAAAGATAATATTACTACTAATACTATAAGACTTAGACAACTAAAGACTATTACATCTATAATTAGGTAAAAGGCAATAGGAATAAGATGCAAGGAATGAGTAAGATGTGAATAAAAACTGACAATGTTTCACTTAAGACATCTGGATAACTCAAGACTATTACTAGTAGGTTTATAGAAATAAAAATGAAAGAAATACTTTTTTCAAATTAATAACAATCAACAATTCTTCAATGACTTCAAAATAAATATTTTTATTTTTGTCATTTATTTTTTCTTTTATTTACTTTTTTAGCAAATCATTTCCACCTGCTGATTAAAAAGAAAATGTACAGATAATGACTATGAAGCAACCGTTGCCATGCCTACTCAACGGCAAACCTATTAACTGATACTAGATTCAACAGTCTAGTTATGTCTAATTTCTGACACAGTAATACAAGCCAACAAGCAACGTGCAACAGTTAGATACTAAGCTTCCACATCCCAACTCCTTACTCTATCAGCTGCTTGGATACCAAAGTAGGATACTGTCGATTTGGAGTGCTTTCCCTTGTGAGTCGATGTTTCTTGGGATCTGTAGCCTGAGAATATGGCGCTTACATTTGAAGACAGACAAATGATAGAATGTGTTGTTATGATTGTGAAGGAGTGGCTACAGTTCTAAGTGAAGTTATTAATAATTTCATTTTTGCAAATAGCTGCATCTAAAATGCCACCTGTGAGTGCTTAGATGTAGTTTGTGCAAATTAACTTATTTGGTCTGCATTCAGATATGTATTCTGAGCAAAATCTGACTTGCATACATCAGATTTTGCTATAGTAGCTGCTCTCATTTCCAAAAAGCCATTTTAGATGTTTACATTACTTATCTATTGCACCTTTTACAAGCACCTGAATGTATAAAATACTTAAGTAGCAATATTTGTTAAACTGAGCAAACGGTTCTCACATATGAATTCCAGCTGTATGCTTCATTCACTTTGTACTAATGCCCTTGGAAAAGGCATGAATCAGTCTATTCCAATTCCAGCTATAGGTTATGTATTTTGTTCACTCTGTACAAGGCTCAAGAGTCACTCAAGGTAGAGGGTTACAAATTAGGAGGCACAATTTATGGGGATGTGTGACAAAGATAACAGTTGACCCTAGAATTGAGCAGGTTAAGATTGTAGTGATTGGGGAAGCATCCATGAGCATTTTCCCATCACATCATGGGAAGAAGATGCTTGAGTGGAACTTACATCTCACCAATGGAATATCAAGAGAATGAGGGTGGTTTGTTACAATGTCCGTGGAATGGCCGGTCTTAGCTATGAAGGTTAGAACTGGTGGAACTAAGGAGTGCAGTTCTGCTAAACATTTTTCATGAAAATAGCCATGGAGCAGTGAATGGCTCTTGTGATGTTTCATCTTGTGAAGAAAGGGGTTGTAGGGTGGGAAACAATTCATCAATGGTTGACTCTTGTCTTTGGCAGCTGTAATTTTAGATGTAAGAATACAGAATACAGAAGAGGTAATGGGAAACCAGATCATTATGTTTTCCAAGAATTCATGACAATTCCTAGAGATCTTAAAGAAGAAGTAAAAGAGAACCATAATTCCTTACATTGTGTAGGAATCCATTTTTTAGGTGCCATGCATAACAAAGGCTTGGAAAATCATGTATTTTTTTAATTCATGATTGACTTGGCAGAAGAGTTCTCGCAGGAGTTTGCTGTTACTTTCTGCTAGACTAGTTGCTAACCAAGGCTATAATACCCCCAGTCTTTCTTGCTATTTAACCCAAGGTTATTTGCATGTAAATGAATGTAATGAACTTGACTGTAATTCAAACTTGGCTTTCTGATTTTCTCATTCTATGCCATCATACCATTTTACAGCACCTGGTATTCCCAAGCAGTTAACCATCTAGGTACGTACCAGGTTCGATGTTGCTTAACTTTGGTGGTTGGATGAGAACCTGTGTTTCAAAGTGATATGACCTGAAGAAATATGCCATTTTAAAAAAGGAAAACAAAATTTAGCTTGATATGTTAAAAAGCTAAATGTAGAATATACATAGGAAAATTGTTTTCCAAGTAGGTAAGCCCAGCCGGCCATGAAAATCAACGTTTGAAATCTTTGCTTTCACCTGGGTTTGGCAAAAACATTAAGTAGCTTACTTGCTTTTCCTTCCTCGCTTCTACTTCCCTGTGGACATTTTATTTTCCAAGCCCTCTTTCTTCCTTACACATTCCAGAAATATTAGCTGTCTCCTTCTTATTATAAGTATACGTTTCCTTGTTCCTATTTTCATTAACACTTTCTCATTGTTCACCTGTTCTGTTCATGGTGTTCACATTGAAACACTGGTTTCCATATGATCACTGAAGTTAAGCAATGTAGAGCATGATCAGTACCTTGATGGGTGACTGCTCAAGAATACCAGGCAGTTGCTGTAAGCTTGGATGTGCAGATAGTGTAATGGATCAGAATTGTTAATCGGAGAGCCAAGTACCAATTTGAGCTTGTTATATTCACTTACAAATATCCTTGCGAAAAGGCATGAAGCCACCTCTCCCGTCCCAGTTATGGGTTAATTAGTAAGACTTATATCACTAAAACCATTATTATCTCAAAAAAATATTCTTACAATTTAAAAATGTTTTCTGATTTTAAATAACCTGCAAAGGAATGATAAGCTGTAGAGAATGAATTGATCAATTCAAATCCAGACTTCATGAATTTAAGATTAATGGTAACTGCTATGATGAGCTGCTTTTGCTGGTTCCCAGACTTCATGAATTTAAGTGTTCTACTAGGCTGGCATCTCGCTCTCACCCTCACCCTTTCACTGTTGAAACTGTTAAATGTAGCCATCTCTTCTACTCCAATAGCTTCATGTCTCGCACTTCTCGCCTGTGTAACTCCCTCCCCTTTTCCTGTTTCCCTGATAGCTATAATCTCCAACTGTTCAAATGTAATGTCAATCGACGTCTCCTGATGCCTTGATCTATCCCCTATCCTTCTCTTCATCCCTCCTCTATCACTCCTATTTGGACTCACTCCAATTCTCTGTAACCCCTTGCATGCTAGTGGGGAAATGCTTAAAAAAAAAAAATCTCTTCATCTGTGAAGAGATTGTTTAGTATTACCTGCTATATTGAAGATTAGACATTACATAGCAATTTCTTTGTTGCTAATGATATTTTTGTGTCTTAATACTTTGCTTAGTTTTGGGAAGGCATATTTTTCTATTCCTATGTGCTTTTGGATTTCTGTAATATATTCTCTATTGTTTGTTACTACATTACACAGATAGTTAAATTTCTGAACCTATTTGATTTTGATGTTCCCAATATATAAGTACAAACCATGTGTTTTCTCTTTTGCTGACAACCATGCATTCTGTCTTCTGACATAAGTAAATAAACACCAATTTTTTGGTTTAATAGATGCATATACTTTGACTTAATAAATATATACTAATTGATAATTACTTAGTTTACTATTCTGTATTAGGACCTTGAATAAATGCTTGCTGACTTTTCATGAAAAGTAATGTTTTATTTACAAAAAATTAGTAAGAAACATGTCACTGAAAGTATTGTCTATTGCTAGCCACTAATTTTTCCCACCTTTCTGGCAGCATTTGAATTCCACACCGGAAAAACGACACATCTTTTGAGGCTAACCACAAGGCGACCCATTTTTTGGCATCTTCATAAGAATAAAAGTGCTGCTCAGCCAGATCATGTGCCATTGATCGGAACAAGTGATAATCGGACAGGACAATGCCTGGTAAATACAGCAAGTGGGGTAGGACTTCCCATTTAAGCATTTACAACTAGGTTTTCACCCATTTTGCAACATGTGGCCTAGCGTTGTCATGTTGCAAAATCACTTTGTTGTGTCTCTGCTTGTATAGTGACTGTTTTTTCTTCAATGCTCAGATCAAACCACATCAATTGTAGTTGACAATGACCTCCATTCATGGTTTCAGTTGGTTTGAGCAGAGGTCATAATAAACTACACCCAGTTGATCCTACCAAATGCAGAGCAGAAGCTTTGAACCATGGATATTCAGCTTTGCCGCCGATGTTAATGCATAGACGGGCTTACCCCACAATCTTCTATGCTTAGGGTTATCATAGTGTATCCACTTTTCATCACTGGTCAGGATACGATGCAAAAAACTTTTCCTTTTCTGCCGTTGAAGCAATTGTTTACATTTGACAAGACGCTGCTCAATGTCTCTTGGCTTCAACTCGTACAGCACCCAATGTCCTTGCTTTTGAATCATTCCTAATGCTTTAAAAATTGTTGTGTGGTCAACTCCTAATGATTTTGTAAGTTTAACTTGTGCCTAACATGAGTCTTCATGAAGTAATACCTCCAATTCTTTGTCTTCAAACATTTTCGGTGTGCCGGAGTGTTCTTTATCTTCAACATCAAAATCATTATTTTTGAAGCGTCTAAACCAATCTCTGCAAATTTTTTTCGACAGAGCATGGTCACTGTAAGTCTCAACAAGAATCCTGTGTACTTCAGCTGCAGATTTCTTTTGAATATAGTAGTGCAGCAAAATTCCCTGCAAATACACTTTCTTTGGCATGAAATTCGACATGTTTAACGCTATGAAAAAACAAAGTTGTTTACACGTTCACATGTTCGAATTGCCATCTCTTGCTTTTTATTTTCTTCAAACAGTGAAATCAATAACAACTGGTGGTGAAGACCTACTCACAGTTTTTCTTCAGTAGGTCTTCTTAATCTAGGCCACTTGTTATCAATTTCACTGTTTAAAGATAATAAAAATAAAACAAGGGTTACCAACTCAAACACATCATCCCATTAAAATAACATTTATAGTAATAAGATATTGGATAAAAAATCCTCTCAAAATTACAAATGAAATAACAACCCAATCATTTCACAATGCCTCATACTCCAGGAGCATGAAGACTGCTAATTTTTGAAAGAAGGCAATCTGTTGATCAGTATGCAGTTAAAATAAACCAGCATCAAAATTTGCAATTCCACTTCCAAGTAAAAATTGTTTGATTAATGAAGAAAAAGTAACCATTATGTAGCTGTAGTGAGTCCTGATAAAAATAAAATAAAAATAATATATATATATATATATATATATATATATATATATATATATAAACAAAAAAGAGAAAGAATTTAAAATAAAATAAGATGTTTGCACTTTCCTTTAAAACGCTTAGCTCTTTCTTTCTCTCTCTTTCTCTCTCTTTCTCTCAATATAATTCTCTCTCTATTCTTCTCTCTATATACTTCTCTCTCAACTAATGAGAAAGCAACCATCAGATAAAAAGAGGAAGAAAAAAGAAAAGGCTGAACGTGGACAAAAAAAACGCCTGAAGTTTGCATTACCAGACCGTACTTATTTATGACTATAAATTTACAAAAATAAGACAGGCTCCACGCATAATTTCTGTTATATAAAAAAATGTAAAAGAAAGGAATACCAGAAAATAAAATAATTTTGACCAATCAAAATAATTAACACAAAGATAATTTTGATGTTAGCTGAAACCAAGGTTCTCACCAAAGCCTTGGAGGCTGGTCGAAAGGATATAAGCTCACACCTCTGCGCTAGAAGAGGAGACTAACTGCTAGAATACCAGCCATGTGTGATGCATGAAGTAGTTTAGAGGTCATTTGCTAATAATAATTTCTGCCTATCTTAGGTCTGAGAAAAACACAGTAGATTGATATTGACCTACTGTGAGCAAGGTCTGACTTTGAAACTACTACTACCAAGCCAAAATAGACATTTCTCCAGACTGCTATCAATATCGGCCTTATAAATGAACATTTTGCTATACTGAATATCAAAGGACTCATTCTAAAGCAAATAAATAAAAATATACTATTTATTTTTTACCCTTGAGTCAGTTTGTTAGAATTCCAAAATTTCTGGTACACATTTACCACATGGTGGAATGAAAGCTAAGGTTCAGAACACTGTCTGGGTTTGT
>OZ038505.1:14414185-14444185 GCA_964036315.1 Acanthosepion esculentum | reverse complement strand
GCACACTTTAAGACTATATTTCTTCATATGTGTATATATATATATATGTGTATATATATATATATATATGTGTGTGTATATATATATATATATATATACGTGTGTATATATATATATATGTGTGTATATATATATATATATATATATATACGTGTATATATATATATATATATATACGTGTATATATACATACGTGTATATATATATATATATATATACGTGTATATATATATATATATATATACGTGTATATATACATACGTGTATATATATATATATATATATACGTGTATATATATATATATATATATAATAAAAGAACAAATAGGAAATGTATATCAGTCTAACATGTTTCACTTTTATTAAAGCTTCATCAGAGATTGAGAGAAAACTGTTTTCTCTCATTCTCTGATGAAGCTTAAATAAAAGTGAAACATGTTAGATTGATATGTTTCATATTTTTTCTTTTATTTCATCATCTTGTCGGATTCCAATCCATATTTGATCAACATTTGATCTTTAACTCATATATATATATATATATATATATATATATATATATATAATTTTTTTAAAACGGAAAAGTTTACTTACTGTAAATTTATATCCATTTTTGAATTATTTTTATTCCTTTCCCGACTATGCAGTTTCGTCGTTCATGCCCACTTTTTAAGGGTTAAAATTTTTTTTTATATAAATGTTTTTTTTATATTTGCGTTTTCTTTTACACTGTTAGTGATGCATGATGTATGCTTGCATTTCCATCAATCTGTTCAAGAGTCTACTTCCAATATGCAACAGATGCATATATGTGCATGCTGTCATGCGCAATGATAGATGCATCATTTCTAATGTGATTGGTTTTTTTTTTTTTTTCATTGTGTATTTTTTGTGTATTCTTTAATTATTATATATTTTTATTATATATTTTTGCATTTTCATAATTATTACTTTTCATTGTTTATATATATATATATATATATATATATATATACAGATACTCATGTATAATATATTTCTAATATAAGTTTTTGTTATTTAGTTAATTTGTATTATTTAAATTTAATTTTAGTTATATTACATGATTCAAATATTTATATATATCACAATCAAATATATATATAAATATGATTCCAACATCTATATATATCAAAATTAAAATTAAGTATTTGCTAAAGTTTTTGAAAATTATGTTATACTGGTGTTTAAGTTACAAAGTTTTTTTTTGTTAAAATGTCTAGTTACTCATTAATTCATTTCTTTTGTTTAATAATTTGATTTGATTATTAAAATTTTTTATATATCATTTTTCTTCTAGGCATAATTTACATGTTCTATTTTTAATATTGTTTGGAGGTACTTTTCTTATTATTTCCCATTTCATTTTTGTAGGTATTTTTTTTCTTTTTGAGTCCATATATATTTAGATAATGTTGTTGTTTGTGTATTTATTTAATTTGAATGGCATTTTATGATTGTAAAAATCTTTCCTTAAATGTTGTTTCAGTAGCTGCTATATAAATTTTTTAATTGATATTGATATTATTTGATACAGTTGCTTTATATACTATATTATTGGTTAAACATTTATTATCAAGTGGACAGTTACTTTTATTTTCTTATATCCTTATATATATATATATATATATATATATATATATATATATACACTACTAAGAATAATTATACATTTTTTCCTCACCAGTAACACAACTCTGAATTCTATGCACAATGCAATTGTCAGGTGCTGATTGAAAACTGACCTCAATACACAATACATTATATTTGTGTGTGAGTATATATATATATATATATATATATATATATATATATATATATATATATATATATATGTTGAAAAAGTTATTCAATTATAACAAAATATTAAGGAAATACTAACACACACATATACATATATATATCTATATATATGATAACATGGTAAAAAGATCTTAGCCCAGTCAAGGAAACTCTCATATGCAAAAATCTGATTTTGGTTAATTTCTCATTTTCAACCCCTATCATCACTTTATAACATTCCTGGTTCCCTTACAATCACTGAAGTTAAGCAATGCTGAACCTACTCAGTAGCTAGATGGGTGATTGCCCAGGAACACCAAGTGCTGTAAGCTTGGATGTGCAGGTGGTGTAATGGAAAAAGGCTTGAATTTTTAATTGGCAGACTTAGTTCCAAATCCAGTTGGGTTTGTTATTTTCATTTAAGCACAAATACCCTTGAGAAAGGCATGAATCCACCTCTTCTCCCTCCATCTATGGGTTAAATAGTGTTGTAACCTAGAAAAGGTTACTGAATGAGGAATAACCAAAATGGAGGTTGGAAATGAAATGGTAATCTTTATAACATCAACCACATACAATACTCGCCAGCAGCATGAAGTAGGTAAACTACTGCTAATGGTGGACCTTTTAGACAATATATTACTTGATTCACAATAGTGTCCAACATATTTATGAGGATTTGGACATACCCATTAGTGTTCATAGGTACAGTATATAACAAATAGTAAGATTTGTATCACTAAATCACTATTATATCCCAAAAAATATTATTACAATCTAAAAATATTTTTTGGCTTCAAATAACCTGTAATGGGTTGATATGCAATAGAAGATGAATCAATCAATAAAAAAGACATTCCTCAAGTAATAAAAGTATTTATATATCTCTATATCTATGTAGGTTTAGAAAAGGTATGTTAAAATGTAAATGTTTGTAGCAAATCGATATGAAAGAATAATAAAGATAAAATATTTTAAAGTATTATCTAAGTCTTTATCAATGCGAATATATAGATAAGCACAAGCAGGGAAACAAATAAAAAGTCTGTGTAAAGTGTTATTAAACATCTACCTCTATATGTCATTATATCCAACTGTAATGACATAGACATTAATGTAACATATTTTACCACCATTTTTCCCAAAGTGTCAAAGATTAACAATTGGATAATGACAGGGGTAAAAAGTGATAAAAAAAAAACAGGACTGGTATTTAGCTGTTTCTCTGCAACTACTTTTAGATGACAAATTGCTGCTTTGGAAGGCCAATTAAGAATAACTGTAATTTATTATTGGAGAACAACCGACTGGGAAAAGTACCTGGAATTCTTGAATTGCTTGTTTAGGTCATTGTGTAATTAGAACTTTTGTTCAAACGATGATTTTTAATTTAACTGATTCAGAAACTTTCTGATGGATTAATTTTTTGGCATGATTTTTATTTTAATTTTTTTCATACTTAGATTTCTGAAAAGTTGAAAATGGTGTACATATCTATATATAACAGCACTCACTAGCTAACTGAAGTCTCGAAGACCCTGTCGGAGTTAACTCCTCCTTAATTCCCAAATTGTTCACTAGGGGTCGCTCTCCGTACACTATAAATACTGGGTGACTTCTTGCCTCATTCTCTTTTTTACTTTGCCATCTAACTCCCTAGACTGCAACCCCCTTGATTAGTATGTGTGGGGTGCAGTTGAGCAAGAGACCAACAAAATTCCTTGTAATACCAAAGATGAACTGACGGGAAGGATTATGGCAGCATTCATCAACTCACACAAGGAAACCACCCAGAAGTGTTGCAGGAGATTCCAAAGTCATCTGGAAGCCGTAGTTAAAGCCAATGGTGATTTAACTGAATAAATTTACTCTTTAGTAGTTCAAGATATTTTTGTGTAATTTCAGTGTTATTTTTATCTTTACATAATTTAGATGACAATTTATGCATCACACCCTATATATACATACATATGCTCTACTCTGTATTGAGCACTCTTTTAAGAATAGTAATTGTTGGTTATTGGAATTTCTTCTGTATACAACAATCCTAGACTTGGATATATATATATATATATATATATATATATATATATATATATAAAGGGAAGAGGTTATAGTTGTTCCAACAGGAGAAAAGTGTATATTTTAAAAAGAAGAGAGAAACCGCAAATGTTTTTAGTTGTAATGTGGATTTAAAAAAAACATATATTATGCTTTATTTTCCATAATTTTAATATATATATATATATATATATATATATATATATATATACATATATATACACACACACAAGTGAAAAATAGTGCAACCTCCTAACTTTTCTGATTTGAATCTCCCAAAACTATGTTTCAGGTGTCATCAAGAGAAGGTCAACTAGTAGCCAACCTCCGCTACCAAGGATTCAGTCAAGGCTGCTATCACAGATATGGTGACGAACATGAATGATTTAAGCATGTTGTTGCTTCTGAGGCTGTATTAATGCCATCCATGGTATTCAGGTCCGGTTTTTTTAAATAAACAAATAAACTTTTATTTAATTTTTCTTTTAAGTATTTTCAGCCATCTTTGCCATTATCAAATTCTCAATGTCGTCAGAATCAAATACAAAGTTTTTCTTAGTTTTACTTTTTTTCCCTGGTATTTTGGGGGATATTATATTTAAAATTTAAGCATGTATTGTATAAGTGGCATCATGTACAAAACAGTTTCACAGATCTTGACAGCACCAGAAAATGAATATATTAATTATTTTATAGGCACTATACATATTTATCCACATATTAATATTCCCTCTCTGGCAGTGAAACAAAGAACAAAAGCTTTGTCGTTGTTCAGTTTATCGATAATATTGATCCAGATATTCAACAGCTTCTTTGAAAATGGGAAAATACCAAAAAATTAAACAAAGAAATCTCGTCATTTGAATTTAATAGAATTTATTTAGAGTGTCCAATGCTGATCTTCTTGTAAAATGTAACATTAGTGGAATTGAGACTTTCCTGGTGCACAACTTTACCAGGCTGGTCATGTTGCAAAGATGAGTACCGACAGAATAACTAAGGTCCTCATGTATAGGCAGCTTGACAGTGGACAAAGGACAGTTGGACTCAGGTATAAAGACAAGTCAAAGGGTAACCTCTCAGCTGTCAATGTGCTTCATACTAATTTTGAGCAAGTTGCCCTGGATAGAAATAACTGGAGATATATATGCAATGTAATTGGCCCTGATCTGGCATCTTGTCTGCAGTCGCTCTCTCACAGATGTGCCGTCACCTCTCTCTGTCTTTTTTACAAATACTTTCATGGTAATTGCTCCGATGAGCTGCTTGCGCTGGTTCCCAGACTTCATGAATTCAAGCTCCCTACGAGGCTGGCATCCCACTCTCACCCTTTCACTGTTGAAACTGTTAAATGTAGCCGTCTCTTCTACTTCAATAGCGTGATATCTCGCACCTCTCGCCTGTGGAACTCCCTTCCCTATTCCTGTTTCCCTGATAGCTATAATCTCCAACTATTCAAATGTAATGTCAATCGACATCTCCAGTTGCCTTGATCTATCCACTATCCTTCTCCTCATCCTTTCCTCTATCACTCCTATCTGCTCTCGCTCCAAATCTTCTGTAACCCCCTGTGTACTAGTGGCTTCCTGCCTTGCTTGGGTTGAAATGCTTATAAAAAAAAAAATTTGTGCCTGAGTGGTATCAGAAATTTTGAAATCATTCATATTGACTGTATAAGAGATGAAACAATAGGAAGGGAGAGTCTATCATCATCATAATATATAGTTCCGCTATCAAATCTTACCAAAATATGAATCTGTTCCCTGGATAAGTTTTCCTTTTGTCATTATTAATATATATATATATATAATGGACTCTCCCGTCGGTTTCGATGTATGAGCATCTGACAGCTTAACTGATTCAGTTATGAAATTTTGTGCGATAATCTTAAGTCACACTTAAGACCCGCTAATGATTTACAAAGGAGGCCACATATGGAGCAAGAGTGAGGATTGTGGGATAAGATCACTGTTAGATTGGATCACCTTTTAGATCTTGTTCTTGCTTCTTGAAGATGATTCAGACAAGCAGATTGAAAACTGCTGAGTTCACTAAAACATGTCGATTTCCATTCTACCCACTCCAAGGCTAAGCACTTAAGGGTGTTATGTGGTATATTGACAGCTGACAAGTTTCTATTCAGCTTGTCTTTGTGCCTTAGCCATTACTGTAGCCGTGTTCTGACTGGCTATATATTAGGATCTTGGATATCCTGTCATCAGACATTTTCAAGACATGACCAGTCAACCGTAACTGAGACTGTATGAGAAAAGTCTCGATTCCTCCAATATTACACCTGTTAAACAGGTCTCCGTTTGATGCCCTATCTTGAAGGTTAACTCCACAGATTGCATGCAGACAGCTTTTATGGAAAACATTCAGCTGGTATGATATATATATATATATATATATATATATATATATATATATATATTTGTGTATTTAGGCAGCAATCCTTATTTCATGAACATTTCATTGAAAACTACAGACAAGGTGCTTTTATTTAGTTTTTTATACAATTTCTTATGCAATCTAATAATTTTTTTTTTCTTTTTGGATGATAAATTATATAAAAACTGCCCGAATGTTCTTTTTAACTGAGAGCTCTCGGCTATACATTTAGCCATTTTCAAGGATTATATTTTAACTGTTAAAATAAGAAATAGTTTGTTGTATGTATATTTTATAAAATGTTTTCATTTTTCAAAACACGTCAAGATATTATGTCCATGTTCAAAGTTAATATTATTAAGTCTTGGTTTGTTTGTTTTTATTAGTAAGGCTTCCATCATTTTTAGCCTTTTTTTGCATGTAGATGATGCTAATATATTAGTGTTGACGACAAGTATGTTACAAATAGTGTCCGGTAGGTCTCCATGAATATTTAAATGAAATCTAATTGAGTTATTGTCAGAAAGGTGTAGAGTGAGTCTGCGTGTCAAACATGTTGTAGTGTGGTCTATATATAATTTATCATCCAAAAAGAAAAAAATTATTAGATTGCATGAGAAATTGTATAAAAAACTAAATAAAAGCACCTTGTCTGTCGTTTTCAATGAAATGTGCATATATATATATTAATTAAACTGATATATACATATACTCTAACATTTTTAGACATTTAAAACAACATGCCTGGCCGCATACACAATTCCGGAAAATCCTCGTCGAAAACACAACTATACTTAAACATGAAAACAATAAACAAAAACTAAAAATTCTTGAAGCTATATACATAAAACAGTTGAAACCTAACCTGAACAAAATAAACTATGAAATCTCCAAAAATATCCTTAAATGCCTATAATTAGTAACAGAAGTCATTGGTTCATACCAACGGCTTTCCATACTCAATACTCATCGGATTCACTCTCGCGTGGTCATGTGTGACGTCATGAGCTGTCGTGCGATTTTCGCTTTCAGCGTTTTATATGCACGTGTTTATCGTTGCTTGGAAATCATCCATGTAAACAAATAATACTATCATCAATTTCTTGTTCGTGTATTGCATAAATATATTGTGTAATTGTCATCTTTGATAATGGCTTATGTAAGCCGAAAGCTCAGATTGGATTAAATAAAAAAGTATGTATCAATATTGTGATTTTCTTTCATTATTTAATGATAATGTTATTAAGATTATCAGACTATATGAAAAAAACTTACATAAAATATATAGACAACGCTTATCTATATTATTTAATGAGACATGTATTAATATATATATATATATATATATATATAAGGGAATTCAGAGCAACATGAATCCATCCAGCTCTTATCTCAAATAACAACTTAAAAGAGACTGTTTGACCAACACAATGCTGACCAAAATTCATGTTAAAAAAATAAAAAAACAAATTCAAACTACAGACAAAAGTTCATTTTCTCCATCAAGACATTCATTTCTGTAGTTCACTGCTACCAGCAAGCAGATTTTTTTTCTCCTGATGATGGCCATGTTGGCCGA
Source organism: Acanthosepion esculentum (assembly GCA_964036315.1). NCBI lineage: Eukaryota > Metazoa > Mollusca > Cephalopoda > Sepiida > Sepiidae > Acanthosepion > Acanthosepion esculentum. The sequence goes on along the minus strand of OZ038505.1, from coordinate 14,436,354 downwards.
AACTAGTCAAGGAATCTAAATGAAATAATAATAATAATGAAGGAATATTAATATACAACCCAGTGTGTCTGAAGATTTTAATTTTTTAATATTTTTTATTGTTCATTAGGGAGTGAGTGAGTATGATGTGTGTAAGTGTGTCTATTCATGTGGGGGTGTGTATAAGTGTGAGGCCTCAACACCTCCATAAGCATGTCTGTCTTGTGTGGGTGAGGAATTCGGGTAGGTTTTGATTTGTAGGGTTATATATTAATACTATCTATATTGTTAAATTTATAGTTAAGCCTGGCTGGATAGTACGTTTTTAAACGTTGTATCCACTTATTTTCATGGAACTCTAAAATCTTTCTAATGTTATCAGCTGCTCTGGACTTTTCTATTCTCTCAATTATATTGAATTTGGCATGGGTTTTGAAATCGTATTTTTCTAGGCGGAAATGTTGTTCTACAGGTAATAATTTTTCCTGGGGAGTCGACTTAATTCGATTGCAATAATTATTAATTCTGTAGTGAAAGGGCCATGCAGATTTTCCTACATATCGTTTCTGGCACAGTGTGCATTCTAGGAGGTAAATTATGTTATGACTCCATAAACCTGAGGGTCTTGCCAAAAATCATCCTTCTTTGATTTTCGTAGACTGGCACTACAGAATCACAAGCAAAGAACTGTACCTAATATCAGAAATCGCACCACTTGAGGACTACCAACAGCAGCAACAACTAAATTGGATGGCACATATTACTCAAAGAGAAAACAATGAGATAATCAAGTTGTTGAAATTCCACACGACCACAAATAAAATGAGGAAACCCGATTTAATAAGGGACTTGAAAAACCTATTTTACTGAAAAATTGGTTTAAGAGAAATATTTTATAAATTTCAGCCTTGGTTGGAAACAGGTCTAGAGGAAATACAGCTCTGAAAAAAAACCTGCTGAGCATGGAACTAGTAACTCCATCCTGTGAAAACCTACTTGCTAGAGAAATGCCTAGCATGGTGAGAGCGATGGCCCTCCTCAGTGGAGTCTATAGGACTTGATAGCATAAGTAATACATAACTAAAACTTACTCCTGATGTAGAACAATTGAAATTAAATATTAAACAATTTATAATGAAATTACAATTTTTTTCACAATGGCATCTCTCTTTTTCTTTTTCAGATCACAAGATTTTGTTGATTGAGAGTGTAGCCACTTAGTACAACTCATAATAATGATCCTTAAACTAAAGATTAACAAACAGGGGCATGGTTGTTATTTCAAACCTTAAGTGGTGGATGGTAAATGTAATAGCAATATTAGCCATTTCCTTATAAGGAAACTGTAGTATCATATGCAAATTAGATAGACAAGTATAAATAGAGAACAACCGGCGAACATAGGAAACAGCTATATCTAGCAAACCTGGTTGCTATTCAGGACACAGAGAACTGTACTAAGACTACTACTATGCAGAGAGATATGCAAAACATAACAGAAACATTTGGCATTCATTTAACAAGCAGCCAGTACTGCTTTCAGTTTTAAATTTATTAAATCCTTTTCTTAAAACAATTTTTTTAGAAAAGGTTTCTCAAGTCAAGTAGCTGTTGTTACTCTTCCAGTATTAATGCTGGTTTCCTTCCTAACCTTTTGTTTGAAGTGGTGTGGAGTATCAACATCTTGATCATGTCATTTCTCTTCAAGATATGTGCCCTATCCATTTTAGTTGTTGCTGCTATTGGAAGTCCTCAAGTGATGTTTCTGTTATTTGGTGCAGTTCCTTGTTTGTGATTCTATAACACCAGTCCGCAAGGCTGGAAGAAGTGTAGTCTTTGCCAAGTCATTTTTAACCATTGACCCTAGAAAATGGTTGTATACGACTATCATTTTAGACATTTCTGAATGAGTTTGGTACCCAGCATAATATTCCTATGTTCATCTGAGGAGGCTATTTAAGAACATGATTCAAGTTTTCAGTTTAAAGTTTTTTTCTTTTTTCTAATGATGTTCACCCTGTAGAAGGCCCGAGAGCCACTCTAGGTAGAGGGTTACAGAGTAAGAGGCACAGCTTATGCAGATATGTAGGGAAGATAATGGCTAATCCTAGACTCAAACAGGTTACAATTGTAGTGACCAGGGAAAGCAGTGATGTGAAGAGTTTTGGTGATGATTGGTGATGCTCAGGGCCAACTACTTGATCGTATGCCCCTGAGATTCAAGTAGCGGCATCTCACATTTCTCAGTACGAGGACCTATAAGCCACCGAACCATATGTGGCAGCAATATTCTAAGCATGGATGAATGATAGACTTATAGATATGTAAGATAGATTCTGGAGAGAAAAATTGTCTCACCTGAAATAATGAACTGACTTTCTTAGCAGCTGACCTAGCAATGGATTCAATTATAGTCTTTCCACTTCATGTCAGCAGAGAATGTGAGCCCAAGAAAGTGCAACAAGCCACTTTCCTGGAGGTTAGCATCAGCCATGCTGATGGAAGGCAGCGAAGGGTCTCTCAGATGATTAATAGAGAGAAGTTTAGTTTTGGAGGTGTTAAAATTAACAAGTCATCTTTTTCCCTATTTAACTATGTACTTGAGGTCATTTTTGGACATCGGTTGCCATTTTGACCTTGTTGAAGCAAGTGTAAATTGTTGTGTCATCAGTGTAGATACCAAGTTGATAGCTGAAGTCATCAGTAATGAAAATTAAAAACAGAGTAGTTCCAAGGACGATACCTGGAAGACACCTGCTTTAGGACAAAAGGATCTAGATGAGTGACCATTCAAGATGATTCTCATTTCGCAATTTGATAGGAAAGAGTAGATCAGTTCAAAAAAAGTGTCCAGAGACACCATAACTTTTCAGCTTGTAGAGAAGACCTGAATGCCAGACCCTGTTAAAGGCTTTTGAGATGTCCAATGCTACATCCTCAGTTTGACTGTTTTTATCTAGAGCATGATAGACTCTTTCCACAATTATCGTCAGAACATCAGCAGTTGATCTGGAGAAACAAAAACCATATTGCTTGTCTGAGAAAAGGCTATGCGATGACAGATGATGAACCAATTCAGCATTGATTAATGCCACTAGGAGTTTCCCGAAAAAGGTAGAAGTCTAATAGGCCAATAATTGGAAGGGTCAGATGGCTCACCAGAGTTATAATCTGAAACAACAGATGATCACTTCCAGGAGGTAGTGTGGCATTTATTATACACTTTAGACAGAATAGGAGCCAGTTTGGGAGCACACTTCTTAATGACTATTACAGAGATACCATCAGGTCTACATGCTTTGTGGGAATCAAGGTTAGAGATGATAGCAGAAACTATGGAAGGGGTTATATGCATATCACTTAACAGAGACTCAGTTCTAAGAGGGAAGTTAAACGGTGATATGAGATGAGTCAGGAGTAAAGTTTCAGGAAAATTTAAGGGCAAAGCATTCAGTCTTACCAGCAGAGGATGATAACAGCTCAAATTTATTGAAGAGTGGAGGAATAGAGAACCTTACACTTATTTAATGTCCTATTAAGGAGCCATCAGTAATCGTGACAGCCACAGTTGTTAGAAGTCATACTGTGTCTCATTCTCTCAGCAAACGGGGAATTTGCTCCTTCAAGGACTCGCTTACATTTACTGCGAGCAGCAACTAATAGGTGCCTGTTGTAATGAGAGCCATCATACTGGTATAGCTGAAAATAGTGGTTCCTGTGTGCTATAGTGGCTAAGCATGCTGGAACCATGGAGATGATTGAGGTTTCACTGATATTTTCGAGCAGGGGTGAAAACGTCCATGCCAGCTTTGACCCAAGAAGAGACCTCAGTAGTGCAATTTTCAACTGAGAGTTTAAAGATGTCAGTCCAAGGGGCATCACAGAGAAAATCACATCCCAATCAGCATGCCGGTAATCGAAACAGCTTTTGTGGATAGGCTTTAAGTCCTACTTCTTGGAACACTTGGTAGAGTGGATTACTAAAAACAGTGAAGAATAAATTCTCTTGAATTAGAGCAGTGCCACTTAAAACTCCATAAGAGTTTGTGGATTTAACAAGAAAAAAAAAAGGAATTTTCTTTTCTTGAATGTCATGTAACTTTATGATCATGCCTTTCACCAAATTTCTCTTCATTATTATCTGTGAATTGTCATGAGTTTTTGGGGAAAGATAGTGGAGTGTTTTCCTGTTGTCTTTTCCATGGTTTTGAATTCAGAATTGTTTTTCCTCTAGACTGGCTGCCAGCCAAGGTCAAATCTACCCTGCTAAATAGCAAGGGGAAGAAAAGAGAGATTTATGTCTTTCTCAAGTGCATTTATGTGAAAGATGACACAACGGGACTAAAGTAGATTTTGAACTTTTACATGACTTTATGATCATGCCTTTCACCAAATCCACACATAATAAAACAGAATTTTCAAAGACTTTGTCACATTTCTGAGAGAAATATTTTCTAAATCTCTTTAACAATTCAATAGTTTCTCTTTACATTCAAAGTGGATTATTCTTTTCAAATGCCACAAATCAGAAAATTTCAGGTTAAGTAAGTAAAGAATTCATGTTAAGTGAATTGTTAAAAGAAAAACTATCAAGTATTTTTTATTTAATTTTTGATTTCTATTGGCTTAAGTGTTCTTTTAAAAGCAGCTTAATACTTTTGTTTATTGCAATTTCAAAAAGAACATTTATAAAGAATTGGTCCTTATCGGGATTGTACAATCATAGCTGAAGTAGTAAATTTCACACAATTGTTTGGATTGAAATAAAGCAATATGGCTGACAGATAGGTTGTGAAGGTCAACTGTTAACCAGTAATGATAGATTGTATTTCAAATTAAATGTTATTAAAATTAAATGTTAAAAAGCCTTTCATAAAATAATATTTCAAGTGTTAAAGACAAGCAAAAAATTAATTAGTTTTATGAAAGTGGCTGCTTCCTGTTTATTTAACTAGAAAAAGTATGATCAAAGTTATGTAAAAATGGATATATGTGTAGGAGAAATACAAAAAGAAGGGTGTGGTTAGAGACCTTTTATAGAATTTCTCTTGTGTGTAGTTTTGACAGGGCTACAATTGCAGGACAGGAAATCCTTGTTGTCAATACAATCTAGGCGTGTGATAAAATGTTAGTCAAATTATTTTCCTCATTCCCCAAATATAATATACTCTTGGTTGTAATATAAATCACAAAATCACCTTTAATTATGATAAATATTTTAACTAATTTTGTTTCATCTTTTTTTTTATTACAAGATATTTTTAGTAATTCAACCTTTGAGAAATTTGGAACAGAGAAGCAACTTCAGACAAAAGTGAGACTCGCATCTCTTACCTTGGGAGGTGTTTTTGTATGAATGTTGCCTTAACCAAAGATCTCCTGATAAGGCAAAATTCTCATCTGTAGTTTTCTGTCAAAATTTCTTCTCTTCACTTTTTATTCTCTGTTGTATCATAAATTTATCATCATCATCCTTTGACCCCCCCATGGTTGGTCAGAACTCCATTGACAATCCCTTTCCACACTGTTTGGCCCTGCCTTGCGGTCCCCAGATCCCCAATGTCCAACCATGATTCCCAAGCTATGATGTCTTGGAAAGTCAATTTTCATGAGAAGACACTTCCAGAAGGATGCCGTAGGAGTAAGGATGAAATGATTTCACTGTCTGCTCAGTGGCAGTGGCTGGCAAACTGTAATCGTTTTTGTTTTATACTTAAGAGAGATTGGTCTCAGTTCTCCATAAATGTGTTTATGTGTGTATCTATACACTTTGAGTAGATGAAATACATAAGCCTGGGAGGGTAGTTCATCTAAGAGAAGGAAAACTCTGATTTTAAACCTCTGCTGTCTTGCGGTCGTATCCAATCATGAGAAAGGCTTTGGGAGTAAACGCTGAGGACAAATCCAGAGCAGAAGTCTCTAAGACAGTCTGGGGAAATTCAAATTCCAAGTTGTTGTCTGGCACTGGATAATTCGCTTCATGGCTTGAAAGATGTCTTTCGCCTTGAGCGACAATCTTTAGAGATGGTGTCTCCACAAGAACACTCAGGTGTAGAGTTGGCATCCCCCATTTTGTATCAGCCACCAAAAGAACTATCTTGATATTGTGAATTACTTAACAGTAATCATCACCATCATCATCATCTTCTAGTGTTTTCAAAGGATGATGTTTTTTCATTGATTACTCTTCTCCAATTGTTTTTTCCTGCAGCTTTCGTCTCCCAAATGGCCGAATCAATTTCTGTTCACAGCAAGGTATGTTTGAGCTGATCCTTGAATCAAAGAAGAGGATTTGTTTAGGTTGACAGATGTCTGGCATTCAGGCAAGGTGTCTGGCTCATCAAAGTCAAAGTTTTTCACCTCTTTGTAGTAGATGTCTTCAACCTGGAACTATAGACAAACTTGTGTGTGAGGAAAGTATGTTATGATTGTTGCTGAGTATTGGGGTGCACATCAACATTTCCTTCTGTGTGAAATGAGTCCTATGTTGGATCTGAAGAGATGTCCACAGCCATCGCATGGCAGGCTAGGAGGTAAATAGTGTAAATAGTTACAATACCTCATCTCAGCAATATAGACAGATTTTTATACTTCTGGCTTCTTGGTTTTCAATCAAGTCTGATCTTCATTTAGCTTATTTAACTAAGAAGATATAGCTTTTTAGCTAAATCACCCTTGTTCCACTGAACCAGAGTATATGATTTTTACTGACGTAATCAAGGATTGAACTTAAGCTACCAGTTAAACTTCATTTATACCCAATAAGACAACTGGGAGTTGGAATTTGTAGCTTTAAACATAACGATTTGTAATCTCTGAAATTAAGTCAAAAACTCATCAAATGATTGGTGGATTTATCAGAATATTCCCAGCTGAGTAAGAAAGACATTTTTTAGCAAAAGTAATTGAAATAGGGCCGAAGCTTCCTTAACTGTGGGGTGTATGTTCCATGTCCCCCAGGAGATGTCTGAAACTAAAGATAATTCTGAATCTGTCTCTCTCCCTATTTCTCCCCACTTCTCTCTCTCTCTCTCTCTCTCTCTCTCTCTATATATATATATATATATATATATATATATATATATATATATATATAGATAGATAGATATGGGTATGGTAAAAAACATGAAAAAAGGGAGTAAACCCACTTGATACATAGCGTGTTTACGTAAATTCAAATTTTTTAAAATAAATTTTTCTTTTAATACTCGTCGTTGCAACCTATTTTATCAACCTTTGCGGTTTTTTTCTACCTTCATATATAAATGTCATAAATTAAACTAAGAACAACCGACTATTAAAGGATGAACATTTTCCATGCATCTTGACGTCATTTCTGGGGTCATTTTTTTCTTGTCCAAATCTGCCATTTTGTTTTGCTCATGCTAAGTTTTAAAAAAAAACATGATGTAAAATTCACTATTTTTTATCCATAATGTTGAATGTGTTAAAATTATTCAATTTTTTGACAAGAAAAATCTGAAGTTGATGTTACAAATTTCCAAAAAAATGTTGATTTATTTTAAATGAAATGATCTATTATGACATGTCTCTAATTTGTATTTAGATACATTGTATTTATTTTCTAGTTGAATTGTTCACCTATATTGCATAGAATCCATTATTGTACCATTATTGGGTTACAATAAAATTTGTATTTTATATGAATACTACCTTATGAGAATTGAGATGTAGTAGAGTGAGGGATTCCATATCATAGATTCGGGCCGAGAGACATGAGACTCTTACACCAGCTTTGTATATATCAATATTTAAATAAGGTGTATTTTTGCAGAAATAATTCTTTCAGACATGTTTCGTTGAATAAGAATGACAAATTCTATATTATTTTCTATCAAAATTTTACTAAATTTTTCAAATTACTGGATTATTTGTTTTGTGTTATCTCTAAATTTGCCAAAGTTTATATTTATTTTTATTTTATTTTATTTTTCTCCACTGAGTACTTTTAAAAGTTGCTACATTCGGTTTCAAGCATTGCATTTTGGACATATTTCATTTCTGAAACTGTTTTTATTTAATTCATACGTTCTTATGTTTGCTGAAACCAATTTCATGTCATATATTTTAGATGGTCAAAATGAAATTTTTATGTACATTTTATGAGAACACAGTTGGAAATCTACCAAATTCTGTCTTCAACCTACCTGTGGAAAATACGACCATAATCATGTCATCCACATGAAAAAAAAAACAAAAAAACAGCTAAAAATAATGGAATCATTAATAATAATAAAAAAAGCTGAAACTCAATAATATCAACTATGAACACGGCCATAATGTGCTGACTGTGTTTGGAAAATAAAATTTAAAAAATACATTCCCATCACTATGCATGCACATATATAAAAATTTACATATTCAGTTAGAAATAAAAAGCATCCTTGATAAAGGCAAATAGATTAGCCAAAAGCGCACAGACAATTATTGAACACTTTATACCCAGAAAAAATACTTGTATGAATGCAAGAAACATTTTCAAAAAGCTTAATCTCAGTCAGTTGTCTTTAATGAAACTTTTTATTGCATGTTTATGCTTTTATGTGACAGTTATCGTTTGTTCTTTTATATATATATATATATATATATATATTATTATTATTATTTAAAAATATGTATTCACTGCGACACAGAAATTAACATGTTTTGGAACTAAAAATTAACCTTTAAATTAAAGTTTTTGTTCCATGATTTACTTTTTGTAAGCTAAACAGTATTATATAGTTTAAGTTAGAGGGGAAAAAGGATTACAAAATTTAAAAAAGGTGTTGCCTTTTTTGACGAATCTGGATACAAGTTTATGAGGGCAAAGTATAAATATAGGTTACGGGTTAGGTGTTTTTCTTTCTTTTTATTTTGATATATATATATATATATATATATGCCCCTTAAGGAATTGTGTTCCTGATCAAACCAAACTCATAAATAATTATATTGGTCATACTACTACATGCCTATCTAGACATCTCACATTACAGCTACCTGACCATAGCTCAATTAGGACTCATTTAAACACACACTGAAACCAAACTCCATCTGCAAAATGCAGTTTAATAGCCTTATGCACATGTAAAAAAAGATTTAAAATAATGCAAGCACTAATTATTAAAAAAAAGGAAAAGCCAACACTTAATAGCATTAACTACAAACATGGCCACAATATGCTGATCATGTTTGGAAAATAAACATTTCTATAACTTCAGATACATACATAAAAACAACAACACATTGAGTTAAAAATAAAAAATGTCCTTGATAATGGCTAAAAGAATATCTGAAAGCACTCAGATATGCAGAAGAGTTGAACAGTTTTTATACACTTTATGCCCAGAAAATAAAATACTTGTACAAACACAAGAAAAATAAAAAGCTTAAATGCAGTGCCTTGTCAGTTGTCTTTAATGAAACTTGCATAAAAGAAGTATTGCTGCCCAAATACACAATATATATATATGTGTGTGTGTGTGTGTCTGTGTGTATGTAAATTTTCAGATATGACTGAAATATATTTGTAAAAGGACAATTTGAATAAAGACAAAATAGAAAACTTATCTAAGCTGATGAGTCTCATCTGAAAATATAAGGATCTTATTTTGCAACAAGTATTGTGAAGCAATTACTGGATTATATATATATATATATATATATATATATATATATATATGTGTGTGTGTGGGTGTATGGATGGGTGTGGGTTTCTGTAATTTCTCCTTGAGACTCTTCAGTGTATATATTATGTAGTGCAATGGAATGGAAACTGAGAGTAGAGGAAGAGAAATCCTGTACCTCCTGCTCTCCCTGTCCCCATCATCCCTCACATGACATAATCTCTACCAGTGTGACCTCAGAACTATGAAAGTGTAAGTCAATTCTGCTAAGAATTCGCACTGCCCAGACAGATGACCCATCCTAGATAGGTTGTGACCTGGAATATATTCATCTGCAAAATATGCCGATTGCTACTATGAGTAATTTGTTTAGTTAAGGTTCAAATCTAAAAGACAGAAACTTGGTCAACTGTGCAGCATCTCCGAATGGTGAGTAAAGTAACAACAATGTCCAGTAGCTTATTGTTTGTTTCTTTCTTCCTTTGTCAGTTGTGCACTCAGTTAGAAAAATACCTTGAAGACAAAGGCAATTTTGAATGTTTTAACTGATTCAGGGTTGCTGGGTTTTTTTTTTCAATCATTTCGCCCCAAGGAAGACAATAAAGTCACTAAGACATAAAGGGTTACTGAGTGTTAGAGAATATGAGAAAAGTATACTATTAAGGAGAGCAAACAATTGAATTCATTTGGAAACCTAATGTCTGTCACAGGTGTTAGCCAGTTCCTACATACCCCCCCTCCATTTGGGGAAATGACAGGTGAAAAAAACATTGGTTGAAGTAAAGGACAACAAATAAATGGAAAAATGAGGGAAGAAAAAAATTTTCAAAAAGATATGTTTTGGAAATAAAATTCTACCTTTTCTCAATGAGTTCATTTCTTTTCTTTTTTTTAATCATTTCACTCCAAGCAAGGCAATAAAGCCACTAAGATGCAAGTATTAAATAATAGTTTAGCAGACTATTATTTTTATTATTTTTTATTTATTTAGGGGAAGTGTATCTTGGCTCCAACTTCCAGAGGTTGACATTTGGGGTCAGATGTAAGACATAATAGGAAAGTCGATTTTGATTAGCTGATCTAGTGTAGGAAAAATAGATAGGAGAAAGTTTTCAGAGAATTAGTTCTCCCCCATCAAGCAATGTAAACATATTCTCTTTCATATCTGAAATGTCTCCCCAGTGAGGGAGGGGGTGACCTCCACTGGATAGTACTATCCAGTGGAGGTTGACCTCTAGATAATATACATGTTGACATCAGTAATAAAAATAGCTAAGTTAAAATTCTCTGTGTTTGAAGTCTTACATTGCTGAACCAAAACAATTAGCGATCGCCAGCAGAGAGAAGATGAGATGAGACCATCCCAATCAGAAGGCTGTGCAATGCAAGGGGTTACTTAATGTTAGAGAATGTGAGAAAAATACATTATTAAGGAGAACAAAAAAAAAAGGAATTAAGAAGACAGCAGATAATGATTGACATTGCATTTAGATTTTTGCAGATCAAAGTTAACTGGGAAGCAAGAAGTTGGAAGAGAGTTCCTTATGGGAGAAGTGTGAGAGAAAAAACTGTTAGCATAGAACTTATGCTTACATCTAGCCATTTCAACTGTAAAATGATGAGACCTAGCTGCCAATCTAGTACTGCACTTAAATTCATAATGTCATGATACCAAAGAGGAAAATTCACAAGAACATTTACTATGAAAGCATTTATAGAAAAGGTACAAGGAAGCAACATTATGGTATTGGGAAAGTGACTGAAACCTAAGGTTAGAAATGGCATCATGACACTTTCCACTGACAAAAATAATTAAAAAAAAAAAAATTACATAGATAAAGCGCTTCATAAAGTGTGGGCTGTACTTGTCAGAATAATTTTTTGTATCTCTTTGAGGCATGGACTTCCAGGGATCCCTTCAATTAGTCTACTGGAATTTTTTCCAACCATTCCTAAAGCTCCAACTGCAACAGGGATTGTTGATGTTCCCATGTGCCACATTTTTAAGATTTCTATATCAAGGTCCTTGTATTTTGACAGCATTTCGAATATCTTCAAAGATACATTGCAGTCTGCAGGCACTGCTATATCAATAAGGAGGCACATTTTTTTGTTTGTGGTCTTTAATAACAATGTCTGGGCGGTTGGCTTTGATTGTTCTGTCAGTGTGTATTGTGTAGTCCCATAGAATTGTAACAGGTCCTATCTCCGTAACCGGGTCTGGGTGGTGTTCATACCAGTTTCTTTTCGTTTCCTTCCCATAGAAGATGCATATTTTCCAGTGAAGATATTGGCCCACTCTGTCATGCCAGGTTTTATATTCAGTGGGTGCCAATATCGTGCAACCTGATACCAGATGATCAATTGTTTCTGGATATTTATCACAGAATCTGCATTTTGGGCTAACACAATATTTTAGTATATGTGCTTGATAATTCCTAGTTAACAAGCATTGGTCCTGTGCAGCAAGGATAAAACCTTCAGTTTCAGCTTTCAACCCTGCACTACGTAGACACTGATGGGTGCGGTTTTTGTCTACATCAGCTTGTTTGGTATAGAGCAGAGTATTGGCCGTGGAGCGGTTTATCTTGCCATTGTTTCTGTAAATTAATATTATTATCAATATTACTATTAATATCCTTATCCTTATTATTATCATTATTATTATTATTATTATTATTAATATTATCATAGCTCTGTCTTGGTTTTCTGTCTCAGTTTTGCTTCTTAAGATATTGACATCAGAAGCTGAAGTAGCATTGAAATAGCAGAAGATGTCTTCCAAAAATTAAACAAAGTATAAAAAAAATAAGAAAATGTTATAAACAAAGAAAAGAGTGCTGCAGTGTGATGTAATAAAAACCCTCCTGTATGACAGTGAATACTGAACAATTTTGTCACAGATAAAAAAGAGACTTGAGGCAAGAGGGATATTGTTCTACAGAAGTATGCTGAGAATACCATGGACAGAACATGATAGTAATATGGAAGTTTTAAGGAAAATGGAAACAAAAAGAACACTAACATTTCGAAACAGAAAGAGTCAGTTGAAATGTTTATGAAACAAAATGAGGAAAGAAGAATTAGAAAATCTGACACTCACAAGGCATACTGAAGGCAAGAAGGACAGAAGACAACAGCAAATAGTTTGCCTAATGTACTTCTGTAAACGGATGGCAGAACAAGGAGTGGAAGGCATAGTAAACATTGCTAAGAGCTACAAAGAATAGGAAGTTGGGGAGAGCCATGATCACCCACGTCCTATAGAGGCACATGTGGATATCTATCTATCTATCTATCTATCTATATAATAATTCAGATATAACTGGAAAAAGACAATATAAATAAAGACTACAGAAAAAACATTTGCCTTGATAAAGTCCATCAGAGGATGAGACATGTTTGCAAAGAAAAGTTTCCTTTTCTCTTCATTCATATTTCATATATATATATATATATATATATATATATATATATATATATATATATATATATATATATATACAAAATATGTGGTGCAGTTCAATTTATATTACATGAATCATTCATACAAAAAGCAGATAGTGAAGTTAATGATATAAATGGCCAGAATACATCTTCGCAAACAAATTTATTAAAATTACATTAACCCACGAACCTCTAGATGAATGTTATGATCCCTGTTTTAAATAAATTCGAGCTGTATAAGGTCTCCTTTTGCTAGTACTTTCATCTGTTCATACAGACATCGTCAGGCATAGAAATTGATTTAAAAAGAACTGATCCGACGTGCAACTTTCGGGATAATAGCTGCGACATTGCTATATTTATTGAAAAATTTAGTTCATGCCACATCGACTGAAAAAAACTACTACAACAAAATTACCATATGAGTAAAAAAACGCTTTCTCTTTTAAATTTTCAAAAAAATTCAACGTTAGCGTTGCGACCGCACGCTCCAAAATTTCTTACTGTTAACAATAACACATTAAAAAAAAACATATTTTGATTCAAGTCTAATCTTTCGTGTTCCGTTATTACCTGGATGTACTAAAAAAAAACAAATCAATTTCCATGCCTGATGATGTCTGTATGAACAGATGAAAGTACTAGCAAAAGAGACCTTATACAGCTCGAATTATACAGCACGAATTATACAGCTCGAATTTATTAAAAACAGGGATCATAACATTCATCTAGAGGTTCGTTTTACATTTTCCCTACCCATTCCTACACACACACACACACACACACACACACACACACACACACACACACACACACATACACACACACACACACACACACATATATATATATATATATATATAATACTTGTCTGGAAAAACTTTAGGTGTTTTGGCTTGTAAATGAAGAAACCAATACCCAAGGAAAAATAAGGGATAAAAAAAAGAAAGAACTAAGAACATGAAATTGAGGCGTAAACAATCGTCCAGAATCCAAGCTCAGAGTCCAAAGAAAAAAAAACCCAAAATGAGTAAAGCAAAAATAACTAAGTAAAGTGCTTAATACACTAAGTAGAGCAAATTTAACTATGAACCTAAAGAGCCAGCTAAACCTACAGAGGTTTCACCTACGTCGATCGTCAGGGTGCACTGACAATCCATGTAGGTGAAACTATAGGATACAAATCCTATATCATCCCAACAAAATACTAGAAAACACAAAATAGATCTGCACACCCGCAAAATCGGATCAAAACGATTAAAAACATTTTTTCGCAATAAGGTGTGAAATTAATTTTCTGACCAATGAAAGGAGGTGATTTCCTAAACTGAGAAAAAAACTAACGAGTCGGTGTGAAAAGGAAATCAGCCATAAATAGAGACATTCAAATCAATGAGGGTCAGAAGGGCGCAGATATCAAAGAGGACATAGGACTGACAGAAGTCCATCACTGACTCAACCCGGCACCTAGAGCAGTAAGTGGGGTAGGAAAGCAGAACAACAACAATAATAACAAAGTTACAACTACTCCAAAAACAATTCCACCGATAAGTAAATTTTCCTCTTATCTTTTATTTCTCATTCACACTCTCTTTTTCAACTTAAATTGATCGCCCCTTTTCCTTTTTCACCAACTCGGCGGATAAAACAAAAACAAGGAACAGACATTATTATCTTCGTTGAAAGACAGTGAACACATAATTTTTTATTCAAATCACATTTACTTAAATGACCTAAAAAACATTTATCTTGTATGCAAACAGGAGACATTATCATTAATATACAATTTTGTTTATTCTGTATGAATGTTATTAAATATACTATATTCTATTTTTCTACAAACATTCCTTATCGTGTTGTCTTTTCTTGAAATTTGCGTGTTTTGTGGACAGTGTATCCCGCATTAAATTCTCATTTTAATACGGGTATGCTGTACTCCACAAAACCTAGGTAGGTTTACCTGGCTCTTTAGGTTCATAGTTATATATATATATATATATATATATATATATATATATATATATATATATATTAAAGATAAGAGAGAAGCCACAAACGTTTTGGTTATAATGTGGATTTAAAAAAATATATATCATACATTATTTTCCATATTTTTTGCTAGGTGTGTTTTGAGTCTTGCAACCTTCATTAGGCAAAGAGTGTTTATTTCCACATCGAAAATTAATTGCCTTTAAATAATATGTGTAACTAACTCTCCTTCACCTTATGAAGGCTGCAAGAACCAAAACACGTGTAGCATAATATGGAAAATAAAGTCTAATATATATTTTTAAAATCCACATTATAACCAAATATTTCTGTCTGTATAACAATAAAATATATTAAAATAATTTTCGGATTTTGTTCATTTCGTAGTGTGTGACGTCATTTGTTTACGTTTAGATATGCTTCGAGCAGATATAGACGTTCGAGGGAGATCATGGGAAGTTTGTAGTTTAAAAGCAGTAAAATTGGCCTTACTAACCAGACTCTCCTCTGTAGCTAAACTGGTATAGCAAGTCAGGCTATTTGATGGAGGACACATATTTTCTATGAAAATTTCTCAGACGTTCAGTCTGGTAAATGTTATTAATACTGTTTAAAACAGAGCATTTACTTAAATATTTGTGTCTATATAAATAACATTAATATATATATATATATATATATATATATATATATATATATATATATATATATATATATATATATATATATAGATGAAATATAGTTTTACGGTGTGCTATATTTATGGGATAAAGTGTTCAATATCATAGAGCATATGTAAATATAGATATAAAAGTGAACATAGAAGTCAACATTCAGAGGCGTCAGGCCTGACGATTGCGTCTAGCATGAAACAGCCTGTCACTTCTGAGTGTTGACCTCTATGTTCACTTTTATATCTATCTATCTATATATATATATATATATATATATATATATATATATATAGAGAGAGAGAGAGAGAGAGAGAGAGAGAGAGAGAGGGAGAGAGCAGATAGGTATTAAATGACAGTGACACTTTCAGAACTATCTGTAAGCTTTTGAATCTAGTACAATACATGAGGTGTAAGAGATTACAGGTGAGAAATTCACAGTTTTTTTTCTTCAACCACTGAAATTGCTTTTTGGTAGGAACAAAGGAGAAAAAACTTTTGACTCCAGTCATTATTGCTCCCACTCCCCCAATATTTCCCTACCCACAAAAGTAAGTGGGTGGCAGATGATCTACACAGATAAAAGAAGAAAAAAAATAACAGGTTAGTAGGATGAAAGTGTGCTAATATTTCTCTTCTTCTCCCCTTGCCTACCTGTAAATTACGAGAGTGAGCTGTAAGGTAAGTACTGAGATCTTGAGGACACTTGTTCGTAAACTATTTGATCATGCCAAAGAAGAGGTCTCGGTGACCTCGTGGTTACTTGCCTGTTAACTTGTTATAGAAAAAGGATCGGCTCGGTTGTATAAAAAATATGCCATTATTTAAACAGTTGTCCACAATTAGTTATTTTTTTTTACTGGTGGGTCTAAATACAAATCATTATTTGCTCTTTCTTATCACCAGTCATTTTGTCATTAGTCTGTGGAAATAAAATATAACAAAGGACACTAATCAACTAAATATACTGCATATTCAAATTCTATTCATGAATAATTTCTCTGTTTTTATTTATCAAAGTTATTCTTAAAAAATAAAGTACGATTATATTTTATTATACATTTTTATTACCATTATTTGCAATGATTTATTTTCTCTTCAACACCCTTTGAGTAAATATTGCACAGGTTTTGATGTGAATAAGTTTTCAACTAACTCTTATATCTGGTTTACATTAGAGAGAGTTTTCGGGTCTTTTCTATTAGACCCCATACTTATAAATAGCGCACCCAAGACGCCCACATTTGGGGTGATCACAAAGGTCAATCCAACCGGTCTGCAATGAAAGGCTCTCGATCTGGAAGAATTTGGTGTAACTATAAATTCTTTTTTATTTTGGGTTGAATTAACAGAATAGATCCAAGTTTTCCCAAGAAAATGTCTTGAAGTGATTGTGAAATATAATAATCGGTTGGTGCAAGGTCATGCCGGATGGTGCAAGGTCATACCGGATGGTGCAAGGTCATGCCAATACGCTGGGTGGAGTAAAACATGCCAGCCGAGTTCTAAAATCTTTTCCTGTGTTATTCTTGCTGTAAGAAACCTTGTGTTGTCATAAGAGAACAATATTTTTTTAGTATCTGTCTATATTTCTGAGAAGAGGTATTATGTACACTATTTACATTATTGGGACTATTGTCCTCATCTTTGTCACGATATTTATTACAACGTTTCGGCCGTTGTACGCTCCGGCCTTCTTCGGGTAGCTGGAATGTCGAACTGAACCCTTTATTTTGCTCACTGGGTTAGACTGTTCTAGTTCCACGTGCCATGTTTAATGGATGTCAGTTATCAGTTACCTCCTGTTAATTCCCCTCTCAAAGTTCTCCACTGTCTTAACCGGGTATTGAACTCACATTCTTAGGGTCCTGTCACTGGATCTAACTAATGCCTTTATCCACTGTGCCATGTGTCCTTGAGGAACTAGAGAAGTCTACACCAGTGAGCAAAATAAAGGGTTCAGTTCAACATTCCAAACACCTCAAGAAGGTTAGAGTGTACAATGGCCGAAACGTTGTAATAAATATGGCGACAAAGATGAGGACAATAGTCCGAATAATGTAAATAATATTTTTTTAATCCACTGTGTATGCTGCCACTGCTGTACAAAAACTAAGCTATATTAGGGTACTCCAAATTTATTCTTAACTGCCACATATGATCAATAGTTTAGGATGATCAGTTAGTTAAGTGTCATACGTGATACATGCTTGAGTGATCATGTCTCTTTTGCTTCATGACTGATCAGTCAGGAGATTTTCCTGCAGCAGATTGCCGTTTCTTTCTGTGTTAGGCTGGTTGGCAACTAAGGCTATAGGGCCCAGTCTGTCCTGCTATTAACCCATAGATAAGAGGAAAAGGAATGGAATCATAGCTTTCTCAAGGGTATTTGCACTTAAGTCAATGTAACAAACCCGACTGGAATTGGAACTCAACTCTTTGATTTCTCATTCCGAGCAGTTACCCATTACATCACAAGTTAGTTCCCCAGAACGGAAATTACTTATGACTCAACCTAATATATTCCCTGTCTATATTTCTGAGATGAGGTATTGTAACTATTTATACTATTTACATTGTTCAGACTGTTATCCTTATCTTTGTTGTCATATTTACAATGTTTCAGCCCCAGTACGCTCCGGCTTTCTTCATGTGGTTGGAGTTTCGAACCAAATCCTTAATTTCGTCCACTGAGGTAGATTGTTCTAGTTCCACGTGCCATGCCCCTTGCGGGTATCTCAGTTTCATTTTCACATGGCCCAGTAGCTAAAAGCAATGGTTGAAGTAATCCATTGACCTGACCTAAAGAGTTGGGAGTTCAGTACCTGGCAACAGCAGGGATGAACAAGTACTCGAGGAGTTGAGTTACCAAAGGGAAATAACTGAAACTGAGATATCTGGAAGAGGCACGGCACGTGGAAGTAGAACAATCTACTACGGTGGACGAAACAATGCGTTCGGTTCGAAATTCCAATCACCTAAAGAAGGCCGGAGAGTACAATGTCCGAAACGTCGTGAATATGACAACAAAGATGAGGATTAATATATTCTATCAACAATTCTCAAACGCTAATGATACCAAATCCATCTGTATACGTACCTATACGTCTCTGTTTATTTCTGCTTACAGGAAATACATACATTTCAGCTGACTTGGGTGATTAATCGAAACCTTTTTAAATTTAAATAATCATCTTTGTTGTTGTTTAAATGCTATGCCCTTTTCAAGACATTGGTGATCAAACCTGTCCGCTGGTTGTTTTTCTTCTTTTTCTTTTATCCTTGAATTGACATTAATCTTGGGAAAAATTGTAAAGTGACTTCCCATTTCCTTCTCCCTCATCAGCGCCATTAGAACCCCCGCGTCTAACAGTGGGCTACAAGCCTAATCACGCTAGGGCCACAGCCTCACTACGTTAGGTGTCACTGCCCTGGTTCCTGTGTGAAGGAAGTTTTGTTGCCAGCCCTACACACAACCGGTTTTGAAGTTGTAGTTGTCCTACATTTGGTTGCCACCCTAGGGAACCCAGTCTGACCTGCGGTTTAACCTATAGCTGTGGTATGGAGTAAGAGATAGATTCATACTTTGCCCAAGAGTAGTTGTACGAAAGTGAATACAATGAACTCGGTTGGAATTTGAACTCGGCATGCCAATTCCATTTATTTGTATTAATAACCGCTATACTGCACGTCCATTCAACCTTTTCTCGGCGGCTTTGAATCAATCCTTCGCTTACTTACTGTCCAGCGCTAGAGAGTCAAGTCCTCACTGATGTTTAAAATATAATGGGTGGGGGGGTATTCTATGGGCATTTGTGCGAAATTGAAAGCAGCAGACAAGATCCGAGTTTGAACACGGTTCGCTGATTCTATTTTTCCGTTCCAGTAACTGTTACGCTTCATGCACATTATCCGCAATACTTAATTAATCAGTACTTGATTAATAAAAAATAAAGTTTTCTTAATAGGTTTAGCCACATCATCACCTGAGTATTAAGATAAAACACTTTTTCTATCTGAGTGCCAACATAACTCATAATGGTGTCCCACTTCTTTGAAGATATTCCGAACTATTCCTCTCGTCCGAATAATTTTAAAGTAGGAAGTAATTGCACAAAAAAAAGTGTCCGGGAAAAAGTAATAGGATAAATTTTATGATACATTAGGTTAGGAAAAGAAATGTGATATATTTTGTTGCTGGTCGTGTTAAGGTTTAAAACACGTGTCTCCTGGTATATTTATCTCACAAGAAAAATCGCGGGCTCGGAATGTGAGTCCGGGTAATAAAATATTAAGTAACAACAAAACTATATATATATAAACAAACGATAAGTATGTATTAACAAAACAAGGGTATACATAAACAATAGAATATTGTTGCGTGTGACAAAACAATGAATATGAAAGAAGAAAACATTTAAACCTGTGTGTTTGTGTGTGTTTAGTTTTCTGTTAGAGAAAGTTCAAGAGAAAATGAAGTGAAAGGTGCGTACGTTCGTGCGCGTTCCCCAGTGAGGGAAGCGTTTTCCTCGTTCGCCCTATATCTTACCGTCCCCGAGTGAAAAAGGAAAAAGAGGATGACAGAGAATGTCACTTCCTATTTATAGGCTTAGGGAGTGTCCTCTAGCGACAATTTCTTTTAGGAAAGTAAGTGGGTAACTCCACAATACTCCCCTCTTGATAGGGAGATTTCTATTCTGCCCATATGTTCATAAAGTTTGTATGTTTGTTTTGTCTCTCGTAGGTTGAAAGGAAAACATTATGTCAGAGAATGTCACTGCCTATTTATATGTTTAGGGGGTGTCCTCTAGCGACGATTTTTTTAGGAAAGTAAGTGGGGTAACTTCGCACTTTTCTCAGCCTAACTTTTAGAGAAAATGGAAACTAAAAGAAAACTTATACTTAACACCAGGAAGAGTTATTTGAAATTTCTAGTGTATATAATGTGGAAAGAAGGCTTGGAAAATCTGATACTCACAGGACAGATTGAAGGCAAGAGAGACAGAGGTAAACAACGCATAACATATTTGGTGAGCTTGAATAAATGGATGGTGAAACAAGGTTTGAGAGGGATAGCATAAAAGACGAAATATATTAAGAGCTAAAAAGGACAGGAAATTGTGGAGAGCCATGATCGCCTGCGTCCTGAAACGATACGGCACTTAACGTCACTGAGAGAACAATATTTTTACTTCTTTAATTTATAAAATAATATGTTTACTGAAGTTTTTAAAATATTATTTTATTACTGTAAACTATTTATTTTTATTTTATTAAGATACATTCAATAAATTAAAATATATTTTCTGTACTAGTTTTTCTAGCTAGAAGTTGAAGTCCTGACTCTTCTTTGACATCTTTTTAAACTTTTTCCTATGACTTTTCCAAAATATTTATTTTTGACTTTTCCTTCTGACATTTCCCTATGTAACGAGCTTGTGTAAATGGTTGGCAGGACAGGGTTTAGGAGAGATAGCAAAAAGAGAACATTTACTAAGCGTGAAGCAGCCAACAAGCAGCCTGTAACAGCCAGAGAACATATTTTCACAAGGAACATGAACGCCCTGTGCAGAAGACCCAAATAACTCCTAACATGAAACTACTGAGTGGAGGCTGTGACTGGAGGATGTTCATTTGTGGAGAGCCATGATCACCTACATCCTAAAGGGACATGGCATATAGTAAATGAAGAATTTTCTGGTAAGGTTAAAAAAAAGTAACTGAGGCAATATTTTTACTTATTTAAGTTATAGCAGTAAAATAGTACATTTATTAGAGTTTTTAAAATATTATTTTATTACCATAAATTCATTTCTTATTTTATTTTATTAAGATACATTCAATAAATTAAAATATGTTTTCTGTGGGCTTTTTTTTTCTAGCCAGAAGTTGAAGTTCTGACTCTTTGACATCTTTTAAACTTTTTCCTATGACTTTTCCAAATTCTTGACTTTTCTCTGTGATATTTCCCTCTGAGTATTTCCTTAACCTTTCCCTTGATTTTTCCTACGAATTTTATATCTTTTTCCTGTGACTTTTTAAATGGATTTTCATATGGCTTTTTACTTGACTTTTCCGTGATTTTCCCTATGACTTTTCCCAATGAATTTTTCCTATGACGTTATCTTTTTAATTTTTTCATATGACATTACATAGACATTTTCTTTAACCATTTTTCTATGACGATAACCAAAAGTAGTTGAGTTGCCTGAGTTACTTAGATGAAGAACTTCCATTGTTAATTTGAACAATCCTTTCCTTCTATATTATTCATTTTTATCATCCATGCCTGACTGGCTTCCAAATACAGAAGATGCAAGTTCAAATCTCGTCAGAAGCTAGTTCTTTTATTTACGATTAATGCAACTTAGTGATCGTAGAATATTAAGGAAACCAACTCGCTTGTGGCGATAAAATGCATAAAAAGAAAGAATAGAGAAACTTGTCAATATTA
>OZ038505.1:14339185-14409185 GCA_964036315.1 Acanthosepion esculentum | reverse complement strand
TAACAAACAACTACAAACAAGGTATGTAAGAACTTTAACATGCATACTAGCTAAGAAAAATTTAGCTGTAAAAAATATGAAAATAAAAATATCTGATATTTTTATATTTAGAAACCTTTTTTTTTGTTGTGTGTTGAGTCAATTCTCTACAACAAGTGTATTAGCCTTGTTCAAATTGCTGATCATGCCAGGTTATGCACTCTCTCCCAGAAACTGTAAGTAAGGTGCGCCCAGTATATTTGGAGAAAAAAAACAGGTGAGTTCTGTGGGTGTTGAATCCAATAAGGATTAGCTAGCCACCTTAGTAGATGGGTATACTCAGGTATGTACAGTCAGCTATGCATGTATTATAAGAATAATTCTTTTATTCCACAACTCTTTTAGTTCTCAGGCAAGGTTCTGGTATTTTTAAGAATTTTTAATTTTTGTAGAGAAAATATATAGTAGCAGAAACCAACAGTCTAGTAACAGCAGCAGCAGCAGACTGGTGCCTTTATAAACTCATGCTTTCAAAAAGAAACTCTTTCTTCTTTTGCCTAAAACTGCTCCCCTAGAAGAGGTTATGTAAGTAGTACTTTCCTTCTTTCAGAATGGTCAGTTCCGTGTACCATTCCAGTAACTACCTGCATGTTATCCTCTACATTTGCAAGAGGCCAAAAATGGATTACTGTTGCCATATATGAGCAGGAGCTGGACTGTATTCACTTTCTAGTTTCAATAGAGTCCAAAAGTATCTCCCCATATCCTTGTGGCCAACAAATTATTCTCCACTCTGCAACCCCTTTCACACAGACAAAACATCGCAAGTCTCTTGCTGCTCTATTGCTATATCCATGGAAAGTGCTCAGACAAACTACATTCCTTAGTTCTGCCAGTTCTAACCTTCATGGCTAAGACCAGCCATGCCACACCCATTTTAGTGAACCACCCTCATTTCCTTCATATTCCATTGGTGAGATGTAAGTTCCACTTGACCAGCTTCTTTCCATGACTGCTGCTTTGTGGAACCAACTCCAAAGAAGATGTTTCACTGATCACTGCAATCTTAACCTGTTCAAATCTAAGTTTAACTGCTAGCTTCCCTACATATCCCTATAAAACGTGCCCCTTACTCTATAACAATCTGCCTTGTAAGAACGTAAACACCATTACAGACACTTGGACTCTGTAGTCAGTGAAAGGTGTACCTTTTCCTCAGTTAAACTATTATTCTGTTTCATAGGAGTAACTGTTTTATAAAATTTCATCTTGTCTTATATTTTATTCTGTATTGTTTTTGTCAAAAATCTGTTGGGTGAACTTGAGAAACCTAATTTTCTCAAACTACCATCAATGCTAGAAAGATGTATAACAGTTAGTGGATTTGAGAAAACTAATTTCTGGAAACTACCATCAATATTAGAAAGATATATAACTGTTAGTGGACTTAGGTGAGATTTTCTAAAAAAAAAAAACTGCTTTAAGAAAAAGATTTTATAAATTTCAACTGAAACTCTGTTTGGTCAGTGAATGTTTGTTTCATGTATTAGCATTTCATGACTCACCACAGATTCCTTTTCTTCGTTATCTGTGAAGTTGAAAGGAAGGTTACAAAGATAAAAGAAGAAAATAGAGGAAAGAAGCAAAGAAAGAAAGTGGGGAGGAAAGAGGCTAAAGAGAAAGTGAGGCAAGAAAAACGGAAAAAGAAAGAAAGGAAAGGAAATTGAGAGAAATATAGGTAGAGGGAAAAATGAAGGGGAGGAAAAGAGAAGTAAATAGAAAAGGAAGAGGAAGAAAAGTGAAATGATAAAGAATGATAGATAGTAATAAAAAGGGTAAAAATAAGAGAGAAAGGCGAAAAAGATAATAGAGAAAGTAGAACAAAAACAAGAGACATAGGTAAGAAAAATATGAGAGAAAGGAGAGAAGAAACGAGAGAGAAAAGAGAAAAATAAGAGAGAAAAAAGAAAAAATGAGAGAAAAAGTAGAAAAAAACAAGAAAGAAAGGAGAGAAAAAATAAGAGGGAATGGAGAGAAAAAGCAAGAGAGAAAGGAGAGAGAAAATAAGAGAGAAAAACAAGAGAGAAAGGAGAGAAAAAACAAGAGAGAAAGGAGAGAAAAAAGAGAGAAAGGAGAGAAAAAACAAGAGAGAAAGGAGAGGAAAACAAGAGAGAAAGGAGAGAAAAAAGAGAGAAAGGAGAGAAAAAACAAGAGAGAAAGGAGAGAAAAAAGAGAGAAAGGAGAGAAAAAACAAGAGAGAAAGGAGAGAAAAACAAGAGAGAAAGGAGAGAAAAAAACAAGAGAGAAAGGAGAGAAAAAACAAGAGAGAAAGGAGAGGAAAACAAGAGAGAAAAGAGAGAAAAAAGAGAGAAAGGAGAGAAAAAACAAGAGAGAAAGGAGAGGAAAACAAGAGAGAAAGGAGAGAAAAAAGAGAGAAAGGAGAGAAAAAACAAGAGAGAAAAAACAAGAGAGAAAGGAGAGGAAAAAAGAGAGAAAGGAGAGAAAAAACAAGAGAGAAAGGAGAGAAAAACAAGAGAGAAAGGAGAGGAAAACAAGAGAGAAAGGAGAGAAAAAAACAAGAGAGAAAGGAGAGAAAAAACAAGAGAGAAAGGAGAGGAAAACAAGAGAGAAAAGAGAGAAAAAAACAAGAGAGAAAGTGGAAAAAACAAGAGAGAAAAGAGAGAAAAAATAAGAGGAAAAACAAGAGAGAAAAGAAAGAAAAACAAGAGAAAAAGCAAGAAAGAAAAGAGAGAAATAAAAAGAAAAGATAAGAAATGGAAAAAGAAAAAGTGAAAAGAAAAAACTTTCAAGTAAATAAAAGAGATTTTTTTACGGTAATAAGCATTGAAAATACAGCTGCATGATTCATATTTCTAGGACATCAACAGAAACTGGAAGATCTAGTCTTCCTTTTCAATTACCAGTTGATTAATGGCTGAGTAAATACGAGGTGGGTGCTGAAAAGTTCATCCTGAGAACCAAATAGAGATTAAAAAAATATATAATTCTGATGCTTAGTCATGTGTTCAGACTTTGGGAAGTGTGAGAAATATTCAGCACCCCCCCTACTGCAGGTATTTCTTCACTTTTAACAGGTTACCTTGTAGTACCCAAATAATCCATTATCAGGGCAAGCTTTAAGGCTTCAAGTCAACTCTAGTGTCTAATTGACCTCCATACTTGGGTAACAAACTCTCATTTTATCAAATGTATACAACAGCATGCTGCACAGGGAATAGAACTGATTTTCTAAAAAAATTGGTCATACTTGGAACATTTATTTTTATATATTTTTATATGTTTTACTGCACTTAAGTCACATAGAAATAGCAAAAGATGTCAACCAAAAGAAAAAATACTAACAATTTTTAGAGAATAGTAATGATTTTTCCAGATATAAATTCTACTATTTAACCCATAGTTGAGGGGAAAGAGATGGATTTATATGTTTCCAAAGGTATTTGAGCATAAGAGAATGTAACGAATCCAATGAGGAATTTGAACTTAGCTCTTTGATTTCTCATTCCAAGCTGCTATACATCATACCAACTTCACATCCTGTACTCCTGTAGTCATCATACCACCCTCACATCCTGTACTCCTGTAGTCATCAAACCACCCTCACACCCTGTACTCTGTCTAAGCAAGAAAACATATCAAATCATTTCTTAAAAAGTAATTAGTATTTACTTATATGTTTTATATTTTGAAAATGTTTTTTTTCTGTACTTGAATTAAATATGTTAATTAATAACATGAAAATTTATTTTGTGAAGAAGCTAAAAAGTTGATTATGCCAATGTATATATAACAACTTCTACTAAGGATCTGGCTGTGAACCTGAAGCCCAACAGCTCCTTGGATAATCCATATCTAGAAGGAAATTCATTACCATTACAAGGAAGTAAATATCTGAGAAATGTTTTAAAAGGGGTTGGAAAATATGCTACTTAGTAGCTATTACTTGACTCACATATGCTTTAAAATCTATTACTCGACTCACATATGCTTTAAAATAACTTGAAATTTCTGGAATCAGGATGAGGAAAGAAGACCTGGAGATGTTGACATTCAAAGGGCACACTGAAAGCAAGACAGACTCATGTAAACAGTGAGTTCCGTACAAGCTTGTGCAAATGGATAACAGATCAAGTAGCGGAAATAGTATATCTATCTTTTTCTCTCTCTACATCACTCTCTATATCTCTCTCTTGCAATCTTTCTATTTCTCTCTCTACATCTCTCTCTCTATATATCTCTTTTTCTCTCTCTCTATATATCTATCTATCTCTCTATATCTCTCTACATCCCTCTTTCAATCTTTCTATCTCTCTCTATACATCTCTCTCTATATGTAGCTCTCTCCACATCTCTCTCTATATCTCTCACCATATCTCTCTCAATCTTGGTAAGAGCGACAACTGGTAGAAAGTTGTGGAAAGCCATGACTGCTCGTGTCATAGATATAACCAACACTGATTTAATGTACATTCATACCATTTACAGTGTTTAATTGTTTACAATAAAAGTTGCTCTTCAATAGGTAAACGCTGAAATATATATGGTGATTGTCTAAGCATAGCATAGATGTGGCACAAGGCTAACAGTACGGAGCACCCAGTGAGGATTGAGCTCACTATTCCGTTGTAATTGTTCTAATGAGGCAAGCCTGATAACCATTACCCCACGTCAAGGTGCGCAAACACTGAGATGGATTCAAATCTTTACTTGAACTAAAGATTTCAAAATATGGTGATGTTTTCTTAGAGACTAGAGGGTCCATAAGGAGCTAGTGCTTATTCCTTGTTTCGCTATGGCGAAGCAAATAGGTCTTATATAGCACTCCTTTGATAATTTTATACTACCCGCCCCACACCAGCTGGGCTGGTACAAATTTATGAACCTGGTTAGAGTGGGAAATTGCAGTTCCTTTCCTAATGGTAAACTGACCAGATTTGAATTAATGAACTCAGAATCGAGAGTCTAGTCGAGTGGTTCTCAACTCATTTTGCCTGGTGCCCCCATTTCACCGTAAATCAGGATGCCATTCACTCTCTTTTGAAGATTGTCTGACTCAAAATGTGCATTCCAAATAATATACATATATAATTGAAAGTCTTCATTTTTTTCCCTGTATACATTTACAGGGATTATTTTTATAGTGGCAAAAAACACAAAAGCTAGCAGAAAGAAAACCCAGCATGACCTGTCAGTTGCACAGACTGATGCACATTGCAGGATTTGCAGCCTTGGGCAGTTTGAAAGTTAACATTTTGAGTTTAACAATCTATGACCCCAATTCCACCCTTGAAACCCTAAAATTCCCCAGATGAGACATTTTAGTTTATAAATATAAATGTTTTAAAGTTAAAATTCATTTTAAAGGATAAAGAGAGAATTGTAATTGCTTTATTGTAATTGATATATATATATATATATATATATATATATATATATTTTAAACATGTTGTGTTGAATGTTAAAGACAACATCGTCCTGCATATTTTCTTTTGAATTTTCTCATATTTTCTAATAATAATGCTGCCAAATTATACACACACACACACACACACACACACATATATATATATATATATATATATATATATATATATATACAGTGCTGTTCGATAAAAGTGACTCACCTGATTTTTTTTTCGCCTGTTGTTTTTGGGGTCAAACTAATTTTTAATCTTACTGATATAAAGACCCCTTCCCGACCACCTAGTAAAAAAGTTTACTCACCCTAAGGTATTCTATTGATAATTATGATTTTGGATATAAATGAGATTTACAAAAAAACTCTGTACAAAAAAAGTGATCACTTATTTCCTGCAACTAGTAATAAATAGAAACATAACCGAACAGCTTTAAATAAAGAATAATAGATGTATAATTTCTTTGTAATAGGTAATATAGTTTGAAATATTTAATAAACTATGGGTCCTCCTTTGTTTTGAATAACCATTGAATTTATTAGGTTCTTGCAAATCTCATCTCCAAGCATTGAATTCCATTCGGATATGAAATTCACAATCAAGTCCTCTTTGTTGCTCAACTGCTTTCTCGAGAGCCTGTACTTTATAATGCTCCATAAGTTTTCTATGGGGTTGAGGTCAGGAGATTTGGGCGGCCATGTCATAACACTCACCTGCTTCTCATCAAAGTATTCCTTCATCAATTTTGATTTGTGACAGGGAGCATTGTCCTGCATAAAAATGAGCTTGGTGGGGGTCGATTTGCATCCTTTCAGTAGAAGGGAGCAGACAAGACTCTAAAATCTCTGCTCGCTCCTGAGGGTCTTTGCAATAGGTTTTAAGAAACCAGTTCCATGAAAAGAAAAGCATCCCCAGAACATTATACTGAACGGATGCTTGACAGTACTTACTGCTAAATTCAAAGAGCCTTCAAAGTTTCTTCTTCGGATTTTAGATCTCTTATCCTTTGAATTTAGCTCAACTTTCGTTTCATTGGAGAAGAGAACATTTAGTAAAAAAATCAGGTAAGTCACTTTTATCAAACCGCACTATATATATATACATATATATATATATATATATATATATATATATATATATATATATATATATATATATATATATATATATATGTAAAAGTGAACATTGAAGTCGACACTTAGACGCGACAGTCTGTTTCATGCTAGACACAATCATCAGGCCACGAGTGTTGTTTTTTTCTTGGCTATTTCCAAGATATAATAGCCGAGAAAAAAACAACACTCATGGCCTGACGATTGCATCTAGCATGAAACAGACTGTCGCCTCTAAGTGTTGACTTCAATGTTCACTTTTATATTTACACATGCTCTATCTCTGATATTGAGCACTTTATCCCATAAATATAGCCCACCTTAAGAGTATAGTTCTTCATATATATATATATATATATATATATATATACAAAGAGAGGAAGACAAAGATAGAATTTGAAGGAATCATAAAGAAACTTCAAGAGAATTAAAGACAATGTTAGAGAAACAGAGAAACAGAGAGGTAGATTGATAGAAAGATAGATAGATAGAGAGAGAGAGAGAGAGAGAGAGATTGAGATGTAGAGAGAGAGAAAGATATACAGAAAGAAATGTAGAGAGAGGGAGATATATATATATATAGAGAGATGTAGATAGATATATATATAGAGAGGGAGATGGAGAGAGATGTAGTGAGAGATAGAAAGACTGAGAGAGGAAGAGAGAGATATATAGATAGAGAAATATATATTGAGAGAGAGAAATATAGAGATGTAGAGAAAGGGAGAGAGATAGAGGAAATATAGAGAGGGAGATGTAGAGAGAGAAAGAGAAAGATTCAGAGAGAGATGTAGAGAGAGGTAGAGAGTGATATATATAGAGAGAAAGATGTAGAGAGAAAGAAAGATTGAGAGATGTAGGGAGAGGGAGATATATATATAGAGAGAGAGATGTATATAGAGAGAAAGATTGAGAGAGAGAGAGAGAGAGAGAGAGAGAGAGAGAGAGAGAGGGGGAGATGCAGAGAAAGGAAGCATATTTTGTGAGTACACATATTTCAGGAAAATTCCTGTTATATTTTTTCTTCTATGTGCCTAGATATCAAGAATTTTTACGAAAGAAAATATACCTCCCAAGAGGAATTGAACCTGTACATTCTTTTTCATTTAGACTAATAATTTTTAAGTCAGATATGCCATAACAATTAGGCTGCTGGAAACCATAGCAAAGCAAATAAAGAGATAAAGAGAGAAAGGGAGAGCGAGGGAGATAGAGATTGATAGAGATCGGTAGAGATAGAGAGATAGAAAAAGAGAGGGAGGGAGAGAAAAGGAGTATAGATATAGAGAGAAGGAGAGTGAGTGAGAGAGAAAGAGAGAGAAAGAGGGAGAGATAGAGAGAGTGAAAGAGAAAGGGATAGAGTGAGAGAAAGGGAGATAGAGAAAGTGAGAGAAAAGGAGATATAGAGAGAGACAGAGAAAGATTGAGGGGGGAGGGAGAGAAAAGGAGAGATAGCTATAGAGAGAAAGAGAGTGTATGAGAGAGAGAGAGAGAAAAGGAGAGTTATAGAGAGAGTGAAAGAGAGAGAAAGGGATAGAGTGAGAGAAAGGAAGATAGAGAAAGGGAGAGAAATAGAGCGAGAGAAAAGGAGAGATAGAGAGACAGGGAGGGAGAATGAGAAAGGGAGAAGGGGAGATAGATACAGAGAAAGAGGAAGAGGGAGAGAGAGAGAGAGAGAGAGAGAGAGAGAGAATCACCACAAACGTGAAAAACTTTAACTTTTTGGGTTAGCCCAAAATGTCAATTTTGTTGTATGAAATGAAAAAGAAAAAAAGCCCCGAAAAACAAAACAGTCATAAACTAGTTTGAGGCAAAGATTTGTGTCATTGAAAAATGTTACTCCCAAAGCAAACAAACCATTAATTGTCATTAAACAATGACAAAATCCCATTGGATGAATTTTTAAAAGAGCATAAAAGAGAAAGACAACCAACAGAGAAGATGCGAGGTGTGAAAGGCTTGCTTAAGGCCTTGCTATACACCAAAAGCTTTAAACCTAATGTCTTACTGAAGTTCACTCAATACAGGGCCCAAGAGCCACTCAAGGCAGAGAGCTACTGAATGAGGTGTGTGATATGGCAATTTTCTAAACATAGCTTAGATGGTGCATAAGGTCAAAAATATGAGGCACCTAGTGAGGATAAAACTAACTATTCTGTCGTAACTAATCTAACAAGAAAACCTTGCTAACCATTGCACCATATCAAAGTGATATGAATATAAGAGAAGGAAGTAAGAAGTAAAGTTTACGATGATACAGTAGATAGACAACGACTGACCCTAGATGTTGAATGGCTGATTAGTTTTTCATTGCTTATCAACCTTTTGCAGGTTATTTAAAGCCAGAAAAATATTTTGGGATCGTAAGAATATTTTGGAGATTATAGTGATTTACTGATAAAAGTCCTATTGTTTAACCCATATCTGGGGGAGAAGAAGTGGATTCATATTTTCCCAAGGCACATAAGTGAATATAATGAATCTGACTGGAATTGGAACTCAGATCTCTGAGTTCCAATTTCGAGCTGTTATCCATTACACCACCCACACATCCAAGCATACAGCACCTGATATTCCCAAGTGGTCACACATCTAGGTACTGATTAAACTTGAGGTTGCCTAAGTTCAGTGATTGGATAATTTAAACTTTAAAAAAAAGATATTCTCCACTTTGAAAAATCACACCATCTGGACATACTGTGTTGATTATCAGCCTTGGCTTATGTGCCTGGTGTGGATTTTTTGCCAGTTTCTCAAACTTAAAACATGCATTAGTTGACTTACATTCAGATTGGTCTATACATGAGTATATATAAAACTAATGAAAGGTCTCAAAAAATTTTAAATAAATACAATCTCAGCTATCCAATCAGAGGCTTCCCACTTTTTCTATATAACCTTGGAAAATCAGCTCATCGTAATTAATCTAGCAAGACAAACTTGTTAACCATCTTGAATGCATTTAAGCAAGAGATTTTTTTTTATTCTAACAGCCAATAATCATTGAAATTATTCTGCTGCAGCACAAGGCCACACTGACCGAGGTTTCATCCCACTTCTGACAGTAATTAAATAGTAATGATGTCGGTTATTTGAATGATTAAATTATTAAATAGTAATCATGTTGGTTATTTGAATGATCAAATTATTAAATAGTACTTTTACAACAGCTTCAAGAATTTTTATATTAGATTAAAATAGAACTACAGAAAATTTTACATAAATGTTTGTCCATGTTTGACTTTCCTCAGTTCACAAG
Organism: Acanthosepion esculentum; assembly: GCA_964036315.1. Lineage (NCBI taxonomy): Eukaryota > Metazoa > Mollusca > Cephalopoda > Sepiida > Sepiidae > Acanthosepion > Acanthosepion esculentum. The sequence continues at coordinate 14,399,397 of OZ038505.1, read as the reverse complement.
ATATTGGTAGATGTCAAGACTTATTTTATAAAGTCCATTATTATCAATGACACTGAAATTAGAGAAATTTAAGAAATGAAAGTCATATTGTTTATGATGATGATTACAAAAGTCACACTGTTTATAATGATGATGTTGATTTTGAAAAATAATGTTTTATTTTTAAATAGAAGAGTTTTGAAAAATATTTTAGAAATTTTGATTTTAATAACAGAATCAGAAAAATAAGAACGAATAGGTTATATTTCCCAAGGAGATAACAAAGTACCCCCTGCCACCCCCACAAAAAAAAACTAATTTCTCAGGGTATTTTAAAAAACAATACCAAAACCAAATTGAACTGGAATATCAGGATGCTTCATTTTGTATGTACATTTTTTAGTATCATTATCCCCAGAGGAAACAATTTCTACAAAGCAGTGTCACGGATTATTTTTATTACAAATCAACCCAATCCAATGCAGAAGGAAATTTGCCAGTGGGGGTGGGGTTTAGAAGGAAAATGTTAGCTAAATACCAAGCTCAGACCACAGGCCAAACAATGCAGATGTTGTCCTATTTTACAGGCGTATTTCTGTTCTAGCTGAAATTATTTGGACAGTACAGTCATTAAGTTCTGTTTGGCTCAATGTAATTTTCTTACTTGTGAAGTTAAAAATGTTCCTTTATTCAGATTTTATATTGGATTAGTTTATACTGAATGAAAATCATGATTGTTAGCAAAATGGAAGGAAGGTGTCAAATTGTTTTTTGAAATAAGAAAATATTTTTTGATTATGAAAAAATGAAGGATGAATGACTGTAGCCTAAAACATTAATAAAGTGTTCTTTGTTCACCACTGTTGCCCTTTTGGTCTGTAGTTGGAGATGCATAAGAGGCTATGTCAAAGGGGAGAGTCTCATCTTGGGGAAACAGCTATTTGACCTCATTTTATACAGGATCTACGGCGAAATTTTGGCTGAGATTATGGGCTCGGATACCCCTCATTAAATTAGGCCTTGTGCCACATCTGACCACATGGGGCGGTTGGTAGATATCCTGTTTCCCTTTTGAAGGATTTGTATTGATGGGACACTGTACACACTATATACTATGATATATATTTCTGTTTGCTGAGGCTAGTTACTGTATCATGTTTTTTGGGGCACTTTGAAACAATGGCAAGGAATCAATAAGAATCAAGTGGGTTGCAGTCTGCGGATTTAGGTGGACAGTTGTAAGGTGTGATGTGGTTGCAAAAATTGTCTGACAGCCATAACTGGATTCTCCTGCTTGTGTGGCATGGTGCAGAGTTCTGTTGCCAGATATAGGATCTTCCAACAGCCACACTCTTGGCCCAGGAAAGCACTACTTCCTCAAGAAACCTGATACAGGCCTCTGTATTGAGTCTGAAGCTCTCACCAACAAATTTGGGAGTTCTTTTCTTATCAGAATGATCCGAATTAGTTTTCAGAGGTGCTGTACCTTCGTAATCACCATTAGACTCATCCAACTCTTTCTGAATCCTCTGCACTGTCCTCAGATTGACACCCAAACTCTCTGAAAGGTTTGTGTCGGAGCTTCTGGTGCAAATGCTAAGCAGTACAGCATGCCATTTCCAAATTTCAGGTGGAGTGAATTGTGTCTTTTACTCACAGGCAGTGCTCAACTGACTATACTGTGTAGTCAACAAAATCAAAAACAGACAATGCACTTGTACAAAATTAGAATATAAAATGGTGATAATTTAGCCATCACACATGGTAATGCATGTGGATGTTTGGGTTAGGGTTAGTGATTTGGAAAGAGAAATTATCAAAGTTCAAATTCCAGCCAAGCATGTTGTTATATTCACTTTTGCATGAATATACCTTTGGAAAGTAGTAGGGTAGATTGGGCTCTCTAGTCTTGAATGGCAATCACTCTAGGAGAAAGACAACTCTGAATTAAGAATTAGACTGATGTGGGTGGTGCTCTCTTAGGCTACCTTGCCTCAGACACACCTACTGCTGCCACTGATGCAGTATATGTCGTACACCAACTGCACAAATGGCTTGCAGGACTTGCGCAGATTTGTGTGGTGTGATTAAATTGCAACCAATGAAAATCTCATCTTTGTTTGCAGTGTTAGGGTTATGTTATACAAATGTCGAAATTGACTATAAAAATTCTCAACAATGACTTACTGTTCATCAGCCATGATTTTTCTGTCTCGAAGGTATCAGGTCATCCTATAAGTTCTGTCTGAATTTTGAATGAAGAAAACAAGTGACCAAATGTTATATTTAATTACAGATTCAATCAACAATGTATTTTCCCTGATTATCTATGACTTCCTTCCATCTATTAACAAGTTTACTAATTCCATTACTGTAAAATTCTTTTGGCTTTGATTCGGAGAACTCACAAATGTCAGTTTTAACCTCTTCCTGTGTTACAAAAGCTGTTTCTTCCAAATGATTCTGTAAGCTACGAAACAAATGGTAGTCTGAAGGAGCAAGGTCAGGAGAATAAGGTGGATGGGGAATTTTCTTCCAACCAAGTTCTTCGATCTTTTGTGACGTGATTCTTGCTGTGTGTGGTCGCACATTGTCCTGATGAAACATCACCCGTTTTCGATTCACTAGAGCAGATCTTTTTTTCCTCAAAGCTTGGTTCAAACGCTCTAATTGCTGACAGTATATTTGAGCATTAATTGTTGCATTAGGTGGTAAGAATTCAAAGTAGATTATTCCTTGGCAATCCCACCAGATTGAAAGAAGAACCTTTTGCCTATGAAGTTCCCTTCTCGGCTGTGGCTGGTGTCCTTCCCCTTTAGCAAGTCACTGTCTACAATGCTTAAAATTTCGATAAAAGATCCAGTTTTCGTCGCCAGTCACAAGTCTATCCAAAAAAGCTGAAACAATTTGGCGAGAATGGGGAGAAGAGCAGATGTCAACTCGGGATTTGAGGTTGTTTTCAGACAATTCATGAGGCACCCATTTTCCAAGTTTAGGAATTTTTCCAAGTTGTTGAAGATGACGATGAACAGTTGTATGGTTTGAACTGAGAACCACTGCCAATTCCTCAACTGATAAAGCAGGATTTTCTTCAAGGGCTGCTTCAAGAAGCTTTTCATTAAACTCATGAGCATTGTTTGTTTTGATTTTGTTGACTGCACAGTATAGAAGGGTCAGTTGGGCACCGTCTGTGAGAAAAAGAGCACCATGACGCAATTCACTCCACCAGAAATTTGGAAATGGCATACTGTACTGATTTCAGAGTGTTTGTGTGTCAATCTGAGGATAATGTAGAGAATTCTGAAATAGTTGGATGAGTCTAATGGTGATTACAAAGGTACAGCAGTTCTGAAAACTCACTCTGATCATTCTGATAAGAAAAGAATTCCCAAATTTATTGGTGAGAGCCTCAGACTCAACACAGAGGCCTACATCAAGTGCCTTGAAGAGTTAATGCTGCCCAGAGTCAAAAGGATTGCTGCTGGAAGACCAATATCTGGCAACAGGACTCTGCACCATGCCACACAAGTAGAAGAACCCAATCATGGCTGTCAGACAAATTCTGCAGCCACATCACCCCTTACATCTAGTCACCTAACTCCTCCTGTGGGGTGTGGTTGAGTGAGAGACCAACAAAACTTCTTGTAACACCAAAGATGAACTGAAGACAAGGATTATGGCAGCATTCACCAACTTATACAAGGAGACCGTCCAGAAGAGTTGCAGGAGATTCCAATGTCGTCTGAAGGCTGTGGTTGAAGCCAGTGGTGATTTTAATGAATAAATTTACTCTTTAGTATTATTTTGGTAAATATATCTGCTAAGATGAGATATCAGTGTTATTTTCATAATTTAAACAATAATTTATCCATTGCACCCTGTATATATGTCTACCATTTGCCCATGCTTATAATATTGCTGCCACATATAGTCTGATGCTCCTACTATATATTTTGAGATTCTTGTAAAATCCAAAGAAGAATCAGCAATATTATTGGTCCTAGTCTGGCATCTTGGTGTCAGTCACATTCCTACCACCATAAAGTTGCTGTCCTGTGCTTTTTCAATAAATACTTTTATGGTAATTTTTTGGATGAGCTCTTCACTATGGTACGTAGACTTTATAAATTAAAATGCAGTAGTAGACTGGCAAAAAAGGTCTCATCAGTTTGCAGTTGAATTGGCTACATGTAACTGTAAGTTCTCTACTAAGAGTTTCTTTTCTCGCACTTCTAGCTTGTGGAACTCTCTTTTGGCTCCAAGTTTTCTGACCAACTTTGATCTTTAAAGATTTAAATGCAATGTCAATTGTTATCTAGAGTCTTCTTGATTACACTTCTATTGTTCTCGTTCCTTCATAATGTTTTCTATTTGCAAATTTCTTTCACACCTAGTAACTGTTTGTGTCTTAGTGGCTTTACTACCTTGCTTGGGTTAAATTTGATTTAAAAAAAAGATATTTAAGAACTATTTTTTCTGAAGAAAGGAAATTTTGTTCTTTCTTTTTTAACCTTCTTAAATTCTTTTCTTTTTCTGCTCATTGCTCACGTTGCTTTTTAGAACGGTTCCAAAATTGACAAGTCTGAAACTTAGCTTCAAATGTGCAATGCTTAATGCATAAACTCTTTTAGGGGATCCCACAAAATAAAGGAGTCTTTTAGATACAACGGTGTAGGAGATTTGTTGATAACAGAAACTAAATAGCTATTTACTCCCCACTTGGATATTTGGGAAAAAAATAAAATGAATTTTTTGGCAAAATTTTCATTCTAATAAAGAAAGTAAATTTCTTTCTTTATCTAAAAAAATACAATTTTCTTTCCTTTATTTCAAAACTACAACAGTATTTTTAGAAAGAGAATGTTTAGAACTTAATAACTGTGTAAGTATCAGTGTTTTAAACTCATAAAATGATTTTAAAAGTTTAATTATTTATATTTATTTATTCTTATCAATTTTAATATTTTTTCTTTTTTCCGGTTGGTTGGCTAATGTTGAAAAGGGCAACTGTGGTCTCATCTTCTTTCCCACTTTGCCTCTATCTATCTATCTATCTATCTATCTATCTATCTATCTATCTATCTATCTATCTATCTATCTATCTATCTCAGTAATTTACTATCTATCTATCTATCTATCTATCTATCTATCTATCTATCTATCTATCTATCTATCTCAGTCTGTTCCTTAAGGACACATGGCACAGTGGATAGAGGCGTTGGTCAGATCCAGTGACAGGACCCAAAGAGTTGTGAGTTCAATACCTGATTAAAGCAATGGAGAACTTCGAGAGGTGAATTAACAGGAGATAGCTGATATCTGACATCCATTAGACATGGCACGTGGAACTAAAAAAGTCTATCCCAGCGAGAAAAATAAAGGGTTTAGTTCGACATTGCAACCACCCGAAGAAGACCGGAGCATACAATGGTCAAAACATTGGGATAAATATGGCAACAAAGATGAGGACAATAGTCTGAATAATGTAAATAGTGTATCTATCTATCTATCTATCTATCTATCTATCTATCTATCTATCTATCTATCTATCTATCTATCTATCTCACTCTGTTCCTTATCTATCTATCTATCTATCTATCTATCTCAGTCTGTTCCTTATCTATCTTTCTATCTATCTATCTATCTCACTCTGTTCCTTATCTATCTATCTATCTATCTATCTATCTATCTATCTCACTCTGTTCCTTATCTATCTATCTATCTATCTATCTATCTATCTATCTATCTATCTATCTCAGTCTGTTCCTTATCTATCTATTTATCTATCTATCTATCTATCTATCTATCTATCTATCTATCTATCCATCCACAGATAACTAAATCTATTTAATCATACTCTAGCAAACATAATTTCCATGTCTATACTGATAATTAAAAAAAATGAAAATATTGGAATTTTAAAATAAAACAATTAAAAAGCATAGACAACATATATTTTACGTTCTTATTTCAACTTCAAGGTACAAGTTTTCCAGAGTACCCTACAACATAAGGTAACATTTCCAGTGTCCCCTCAACTCCATTATGTGCATAATTTGGTTCTTTTTTTCTGCTATTTCTTAATGCATTTTGTGTTGCACAAATTGCATTTTGTAGCTTAATTCAGAGTTTTATATTTGTTTTTCTCCTTCATGAAAAGCTGAGTATTCTGTATATTTATTTGAATTTTCTATTAAGTTGTTTTCATTCAAAACTGATTCTAATTTAGGAAAATGTATCCAACTGAAATGCACCTATTTTTTGACAATATATCTGAATAAGTTTTCTTTTAATAAATGTTGTAATAATCTTTCCAAATCTTTTTTCTTTTCCTTGAGTCTCTTCTAATTTTCCTCACTCGTCTAAAAAGAACTCTTTTGAAAAAATCTTAGTGCTCCCTGCAAGAAGAATTGGTCTTTTTATTCCTCTTCCTTAAGTCATTGGTTCCATTCTAATTTCTCTTAAAAGATTTCCAAGAATGAAACTATTCTGTTGGTGTCAAAGATTTTTCTTTTCCAACACAATCCAGGTCTTTACTTTAACTAAAATGTTCTCTTCTTTTTAGTTCTGTAAGTTCATTGATAAGAATTAAATGCAATTCCTCCTCTCTCCTGACCCTAAGCCCCCAAACAGCAGTCAGAGCCGATTATTTCACCATTAAAAAAAAATAAAAATAAAAGGGAAGGGTAGCACAAATAAAAAGACAAGGGAATTAATGAATTTTAACATCTGTTTTTATCTTGTACTTAACTTTTCGGAATCCTTGTCGTAGTGTCAAGTTTACAGACAGAAGCAAAAAAATCATAAGCTATCAAACAGAGCATGTTTTTTCTTTTACCTAAATCAGTTCATTTAGCATGCATGCCAAACTAACAACAGAGAGAGGAGAACTGAAAATCTAACCCAGAGATGAGACAATGGATAAAATCATCAGAGACAAGGTCAGCAGATTTGAGCTGTGATCAAAGACATAATTAAACAGTCATCTAGTGTGTCCTATGGGTCTAATATGGTCATACATGGCCAGAAAACAGACATTTGTGGAATAGGTTCCAGGGGCACTTTCTGCTGCTGCTGCTGCTGCTGCTGCTGCTGCTGATGATGATGGTGGTGGTGGTGGTGGTGGTGGTGGTGGTGGTAGTGGTGGTGGTAGTGGTGGTGGTAGTGGTGGTAATGATGATGATTTATTTTTCAAAAATAGAGCCAGGAGGCACTGTGGAGTAATGGATAGCGGCTCAGATTGAGGAATCGGAGAGCCGAGTTCGAAGTCCAGTCAAATCCATTACATTCACTTACATGCTAATACCCTGGGGAAAGGTATGAATCCTCTTCTTCTCCCCCCCAGCTATAGGTAAATAGCAGGACAGACTGGGTTCTATAGCCTTGGATGGTAATTGGTCTACTGCAGAAAGAAATGGCAACCTACTGCAGGAAAAAGTCTGCCTCGTCAGGCATGTATCAAAAGATGGCATATAACTGACTGACTGACGTGATTCTATTGAAAAATAGAGGAAAAATACCATAAACCCTAACATGTAACAATATTCTATTGTCTATATATGCCATTGTTTTGTTGATACATACTTATTTTTTGTTTATATATATAGTTTTGTTGTTAATTTAAATTTTATTACCTGGACTCACATTCCGAGTCTGCCATTTTTGTTGTGGGATAAATATGACAGGAGATACATGTTTTCCAACAAAACACTTGACCAGAATACAGCCACTACAGTATTCAACTCTGGCACTGGAAACCATTGCTATGTCACTGTCCTAAACTTGACCATATACAAATATTCAAAGACATATATACAAATAGAATGAAAGTTTGGAATCATGTTATTGACTGACTGATTACTAATCTATTGCTTGTAAACATGTTAGGTATTGATTGTTTGCAAGCCTCATGTGTTTGGCTTTCTAGGAATAATTGATTGTGGTGGCCAATTTGTGTTTTTTTGACTCACACTCAATATCTAAGTCAGTGTTTCTCAATTTTTTTAAGCAATGGCACACCTAGGAACAAATGAAATCATCACACTTATCAAAATTTTTAAAGAGTCTACATTTAAACATTATGAAATGAAAGCATAGATTCAAAAAAATACACACAAAAATATGAACTTATTTTATTTCAATCTTTTTATTTGTGCAGCTTATTTAGTGTGAAACATGTGCTTGATGTTTTTTCGTGATTTCTTTGTGCCTAGTCTTTCTGACTTCTCATTTTTGATGTTATTTAGGGTCTAATTGTTCATCAGATACAAAACTCATGAGCCACTCAAGGTAGAGGATTATTGATTAAGGTTTATACACATAAGAGGAGGAGGTAAGAAGTGCAGTTTATATATAGAAAAGATAGTGGTCAATCCTAGACTTAAATACTATTGGTCCTGACCTGGCATCTTGGCTTTTACACTGCCATAAACTTGCTTCCCTGTGCCTTTACTACAAATACATTCTTGGTAATTGTTTGGATGAACTTTTCACTATGGTACCTAGAATTTATGATTTTAAATGCAATACTAGATTGTTGCCAAGGTCTCATGAATTTGCAGTCGAATTGGCTAGATATAACCGTAAGTTCTATGCTAACAGATTAATTTCTCACACTTCTTGCTTGTGGAAATCTCTTCTGGCTGCATGCTTTCCAGTTAACTTTGATCTTCAAAAACTGAACTGCAATGTCAATCGTTATCTATTGTCTTTTTGATTACACTTCCATTGTTCTTGATAATGCTTCTCTTTCTTCATATTTGTTCACACTCAGTAACTACTTGGGTTTTGGTGGTTTTTACTGCCTTGCAAGAGGTGATATAATTTTAAAAAATGGAGGTAAGCTAGGTAGAAGTATAACCACTGGCATCTCAGTAAATATGAGCCTAGGAGATACCTCATCAATGGTTGTAGAATTTGGGCAGATATGTTTGCGATATTATTTGAGGAAAACTGTACCTCATATCATATAAAACACAGCATTTTGGGTAGAAAGCTTGGCCAGATCTTTGAGTAAATAAATGAGGCAGGGCAGAGGCTGAAATTCAAAGATATGCACATGCAAATTGACAGAAGCAGGATTGGCAAATAAATATTTTATTGATGAGTTAACACTTTTATAAATCAATAAGGATCAATATCACAAGACTCAAGCAGTTTCAACTAAATTTATACAAACCTTTATTCATTGCATTAATAATTATTTATCTATTAATTAAATACATACATCTTATATATATATATATATATATATATATATATATATATATATATATATATATTAAAATGGAAAATAAAATAAAATTATGGAAAATAAAGTAACATATATTTTTAAAAAATCCACATGACAACAAAAAACGTTTGTGATTTCTCACTTTTTAAAAAAATATACACTTTTCTCTTGGTGGAACAACTATAACCTCCCCCACCACACACACACACATGCACGCGCGCACACAAACACGCACGCACGCACACATATTCAGTAAATTAAGAAAAGTTTAAGTGACTTATTTGATTGACCGACTTTTCTCATTGGAATGATCATCTAGATGTTCAATAAACTCCTGAGTTAGTAAATCAGATTTTGTTCAATTGAATTTTTCTTCATTTATTGAATATTATTGCTTTTTTTAATAAGTGCTTTTTGGCAGAAGTTCTACTGCTCTGAAAAATATGTTAATTTCTTATACTTTTTAGTCGTAATATTTTTATTAATAATTTCGTTTACTTTGTATTATTATTATTATTATTACTATTATATATATATATATATATATATATATGTATATATTATTACTATTATATATATATATGTATGTATATATATATATATATATATATATATATATATATATATATTACTTCAAATGTTATTATAGTGGATACTCATATTTGAAATAGACACCCCATTTTTAATTTCACTTTAAACTAAATTTACTGAGAAATCTTAATAAAGAATTCATACATGTAATACATACACCATTGTTTAAAGTAAAAATGAAAAATGGACATTTATTTCAAATATGAGTATCCATAATAATAATGTTTGAATTAATATAAATGTTGTATTAAAATAAATCCATGATTTCTTTAGTAATATATATATATATATATATATATATATATGTATGTATATGGTAAAATATAGTTTTGAGGTATGCTATATTTATGGCAGCCTGATGATTGCATCCAGCATGAAACAGCCTGTCGCCTCTGAGTGTTGACTTCAATGTTCACTTTTATATTTATATTTACATATGTTCTATCTCTGATATTGAGCACTTTATCCCGTAAATATAGCACACCTTAAAACTATATTTCTTCATATATATATATATATATATATATATATATATATATATATATATCACTGTGTAGCGGTAAAACCATATATATATATATATATATATATATATATATATATATATATATATATATATATATATATATATATATATATCACTGTGTAGCGGTAAAACCATATTTTAAATCTATTAATTTATAATATTAATGCTCTGTAAATTTAAATTTACATAGAGCACTATTGTGTAAAAATAAAAATATCTATAAGAACACCGGATTTTATATCTTACTGTTCTTTCCTTTTTATTTGTATATACATATATATATATATATATATATACATATACATATACAGAGCCATAGGAGAGACAAATGTTTTGGCAGGAGCCCCAAAAAATGAGAATGTAGCCTTAAGTTATCAAAGGTCTCCAACATGGTTAGCAGCAAGAATATTTAAAATTTCCAGAGATAAGGATTTTAAGGGAAAGTAAATGCTTTGTTTTAATTTAAATTCTTTTCTGTTTGTATACTTTTATTTTTATATTTTAATTTATTTTACTTTATTGAACTCACCACAATTGCAAATTAAAATGAAAATGCACGCATGCAATAAAGAGAAATTACCAATAATCGTGCACCTTTAAGGAAAAATTCTTTCATAAGGGTTTCATGAAAGTGATATTCTTTCTTGCTTTGATAGTGTGTTTTCTTTATTGTATTTCATTAGAATAGAAATTTAAGAAAATACTAAAATTGGTAAATCCTTGGGGGTATCCAAGAGCCCTACCTGCTGCTGATATATATATATATATATATATATATATATATATATATATATATATATATATATTTTATTAAAGACATTTTTATGTTTAACATTCTTTAATTCTATACGGCACGTCAGGTTATATAACGCTTCCGTATAGGATACAGGTTCAAATCCTGTCGAAGGACGAATATTTTCTATGAAAATTTCTCGGACATTCAGGCCAGTAAATGTTATTTAATACTGTTTATTATAAACAGAGCATTTACTTAAATACTTGTATCTATAAAAAGAATGTTAAACATAAAAATGTCTTTAATAGTTGTCAGACTTTGTCCATTTCATAATATATATATATATATATATATATATATATATATATATGTAGGCTGCAGCAAAAGTAACACCCTTTTTGGAAAGTTTGAAATTCCTTAAGTGTTATCTGGATGACAAGTACGTGATGAAGACTGAAGTGTATAACAGGCGAAACATTGTTTATGAATAGCAACAAAGATGAGGACAATAGTCTGAGTGTAATTCATGTAAACAATAATAACTCCTGATCTCTGACCTTCAGAATTTGGAGATGTTTGATGGATTAATAAAAATTAAAGCTCACTTAGCACGTTTCTCTCATTATTTAAAACAAATGATGAATGATAAATATATCAGGGGGAGGTGACTGCTTGTTAAAATCAGTCCGTGAAGACAATCCCACATACATATGACTGTTGGGAAGTGACAGAAAAACATACTGTGGGGTAACTCAAAGATTGTCAATGAAATTGCAGACATGAAACTGTTCTGAAGCTGTTGATAGTTGTACTAATACAAAGTGACAAGTCATCGTGACTGAGGGTTTGAGCGTACAGGACTTGTTCATTTATTGATCATACCAAATTATGCACTATGTAACCAGAAACTGAAATTAAGGTCCATTTAGTATAGTTGCAGTATATGGCACACAATTGGCTTATTCTTTAGATTTTGTTCATTTGAAATTAAATTCTTTTTTTTTCTGATGATACACTCGTCAAACATGTCATTATATAAGTTTTCCAAATTATATTTACTATTCCATTACATTCTCATTTAAACTTTTATATATATATATATATATATATATATATATATATATATATATGAATATAAATATAAAATATGCTAATTACCTGAAGATTATGGTGTGCATGAAACTCAGACTTGTACTAAACAGTAATAAAAAATGTACATTTATATATACATAAGTTTTCCTTTCGTATTTATTCATATATATATATATGTATATATATGTATATATATGATAACATATAGTTTTAAGGTATGCTATATTTAGGGGTTAAAGTGCAAAGTGCTCAGTATCAGGTTTAGAGAGTATGTAAATATAAAAGCGGACACTGAAGTCAACACCTGGAGGTGACAGTCTATTGCATGCTAAACGCAATTGACAGGCCTTCGATTGCATTTAGCATGGAACAGACTGTCGCCTCTGAGTGTTGACTTCAATAATGTCCACTTTATATATATATATATATATTTAAATAAGTTTTTTGTGGTACAGAATTTAATAATAGCTAGGAAAAGGCAAAATTTATAAGGCATTTTTTTAAAATGCTAAAAAAAAAAAAAACCGGTTTCGTCTCAGGACTTATCAAGTTTATTTTTCTGGGAATAAAAAATTGTAAAAGCGTGTAAATTAAATTAACAAATGGAAAAAAAAAATTTTATTCCCAGAAAAATAAACTTGATAAGTTCTGGGACAAAATTGGTTGTATTTTTAGCTTTTTAAAAAAATGCCTAATAAATTTTGTCTTTTCCTAGCTATTATACATACATACATACATATATATATATATACATATATATATATATATATATATATATATATATATATATATATATATATATATATGTATATATATATATATATATATATATATATATATATATATATATATATATATGTATATATATATATATATATATATATATATATATATATATATGTATATATATATGTATATATATATATATGCATATATATATACATACAGATATATATATATCGGCAATGAAGACAGTACATCAGTGAAGACCTTCCTTGATGCATCTGAAATGTATTACTCTACTATGTATGTATATGTATATATATATAAGCATACACATATATATACATATGCAGATTGTGATGAGTAAAGTGTTACCATTCTCCATTTTTAATTTTATGCATGTATGTTCTTTGTTTTTGATTTTATTGACTGTGGGGGTCATTTGGGCAATGTCTTTGAGGAAAAGAACACCATGATGTAATTCACTCTGCCAGAAATTTGGAAACAGCATACTGTACAGCTTGGCATTCACACCAGAAGCTCCAATACAAACATTTCAAACTCACTCTGATCATTTTGATAAGAAAAGAATTCCCAAATTGATGTTATTGTTTTTGTCTGTGTGTTCAGTATCTTGTAGAATACAGTAGGAACACTTTCATCACCCGATGTATATAAAAAAAACACTATTAGAAACTCTTGCTACCCTAATTTCAAGAGTGAATGCCAACTTAGGTACAAAATAGCAGTGATAAAAAATTTCTTAAAGAGATCATACAAGAATTTATCCTTGTGTCTTCTTTTCCTTAAAGAACTCATCTCAGACACTAGTTAACAATGGTTTTCCTAACTACGTCATCAAACACCAGATTTGACTATTTCTTTCCAAAGTAAGTAATAACAAGAGTGAACACACAAACAAAAACAACAACATTAACATCTACAAAAGCCAAATGCATGTTAACTGTAAGCAAAATTAATTTTCTCTTAGAAATATCATAAAGAAATTACACAACCCCAGTTGACCAGAACAAGAAAATTAAATTATCTATTACAAAAAATTTAAAACAGCTAACCTGATTATCAAAAATAACAACACACCGACAAAATCAAAACTACAAAGAACGATCATTATTTATGAGTTCAAATGCTCCTTAAAGGAATGTGTTCCTGATCAAAACAAACTCATAAATAATTACATTGGTCACACAACTACATGCCTATTCAGATGACTTACATTACACCAACTGACCACAGCTCCATTAGAAGCCATTTAAACACACACACACAAACTTACCAGACTCCATTCGAAACATACTAGTAGAAAATACAAGCATAATAACCTCATCCACATGTAAGAAAAGATTAAAAATAATGGAAGCCCTAATAATAAAAAATGAAAAAGCAGACAGTTAATAATATTAACTATGGGCATGGCCTCAATTTGCTATCATGTTTGGAAAATAAACCTTCCCTATAAGTCTAGGTACATACACACAAACCATACTTTCAGTTAAAAAGTAAAAATAAAAGCATCCTTCATAATGACTAAAAGTATGATCAAAAGTGCTTGAAAATGCAAAATATTTGGACAGTTTTTTTCTTTTGTGTCCAGAAAAGAAAATACTTGTAAGAACTCAAGAAAAATTGCATAAAAACTTTAACTGCAGTTTCCTTGTTAGTTGTCTTTAATGAAACATATATATATATATATTGGCTCCTGAAAATTAATTTCGGTTGAGCTCTGTGGGAAGGAAGTGTGGGTTTGTAAATAGTGACTATTAAAGCTAATATAGCATGACTCTTCGGCAGAATTGAGTCACTGTCAGTCACTGTGTGTTTATCTAAATCTAAAAATAAATACGCTAAAATTCACCTTCATCCCTGGCGTGCACTGACAGCTTAGTGGTAGAATTTTCGACTGACACCAATTCAGTTGGGTTTCAATCCTAGTTAGAGTCAACCGGACATCTAGCCACACTGAAGAGCTGTGATACAGCGAAACAGTCTGTCTGTGGATGACAATAATTATATATATATATATATATATATATATATATATATATATATATATATATATATATATATATATATATATATATATATATATATATATATATATATACATTTTTTGTACAAATTCTTCATACTGTAAAAGTAAAACCATATAACCAAATAATTGAATCTTTGCATGTAGAAAATTTATTTACTAATGTCCCAGTCCATGAAATGACTGACATCATTATCTGTAATATATACAATCACACTTCTCTTCCACTCATCCATATTAAAACCACTATTTTTAAAATTATTATTAGCATGTACCACTCAAGTACCTTTCCATGACCCCGCCCGGCAATATTTATACTCAAATAGATGGTATCATGATGGGATTCCCCTTTAGGCCTCCTTTTTTCTAATTATTAAATGGCAAATTTACAAAATAAAATATTTAATGGCACTAATAAACACCCTACATATGTACGATACATTGATGACGTTTTCATTTTAGCTAAAAATATTGATCAAAAGACACAACTTAAAAACAAATTTCAAAGTCCCTCTGTCATCAAATTTACACCAGAATTTAATATTAATAATAAAATTCCATTCCTTGATGTACTTATTGATTCCAGCACACATAAAAGTACTACTTCTCTATATAGAAAACCCACTAGTGTTTTCTTAATTATAATAGGGAACAATACAAGTTGTTATAAAAATCTTAATCCAATGCACGCAAATGGTATCTTCTTCCAAAACCATATTCTGTAAAGAATTACATAATATCAAACAAACACTCATTAATAATGGATTTCCTAATTCTGTCATTGATCGACAAATTAAACTGTATCTCAATAAACTTAATAATACTACTAACAAAACTGATAATATTAATGATAATTGTAACCACAATAGGGTACGTCAAAATAAACACGACACTATTAATTTATACTATTGTAACCAAATGCATAATAATTACAAATACAATGAGATCAGTACTCAAAAACATAATAGGTAGAAATGTTAAACCGATTAATAATAATAAACAAGTTATGCTCATCATATATCATAAAAAATTTAAACCAATTGACCTCATAGTCTCTAATAACCGTACAACCACACAACTAAATCATATACAAAAAAAACCAATGTAGTGTATCAAGTTACATGCCAGTCCAGAGATTGTATCTTCGATACTAATAATAAACCCACTACATGCATTGGTTTTACTACAACCACGTTTTTCTGTAGACTTACCTGTCACATTTCGGATCTTAGTTCTATTAAACAACATTTCTTAGAAAAACATAGCCATGTACATAATATTAGATATTAGTTGATAACACAACAATACTCACACATACACACAGTAAAAAGAACCTTCAGATATTAAAGGCCATCTACATTAAAGCAAAGCAACTGACACTCAACAAAATTACATTTCTAACTAGTTGCAACATATTACAATGCATTTAAACACATGGTTTAGTTGATAACATTTCTTTCTATCACGTGGTCAGTATGAAATTATAGAACCACATTACGAATTTACAAACTGCATCTGCAGTTCTGCAACTTTTATCATTGCATAGCAAAACACTATGTAATCTTTGACAGTGAACATCTCTGTTGTAATGTCTATATAACCCCCACTCTGATGATGGCACAGGTGAGCCGAAAGCTTGGATTGATGACCAATATAATAAAGAAATATCCAAATACTGCAAAATTTTTGTCTTCATTTTCTCTTGAAACTAAAGCCATTATATGATGCTTGGAACGGCTCAACATAAAACATAATAGATATTTGTTGTCCATTATATTTAACAATACAATATATGATTTGCTGCCTCTATACACTATATGTATATATATATATATATATATATATATATATATATATATATATATATATATATATATATATATAGTGTAACCCGGATATAAGAGAAACCCAGATATGAGAGAAAATTTATCTGGTCCCAAATTAGAGCCTGTGTTAATGTATATATAATAGACAAAACCCGGATATAAGAGAAACCCGGATATAAGAGACTTCATCTCCGGTCCGACAACTCTCTTATATCCGGGTTACACTGTATATGTATATATATATATATATATATATATATATATATATATATATATATATATACACACACATATATATATTTATATATATATATATATATATGAATATATACAAATATATATATATATATATATATGTATATACACACACACACACACATATATATATATTTATATATATATATATGCATATATATAAATATATATATATATATATGTATGCATCTATATATATATATATATATATATATATATATATAGATGCATACATATATAAATATATATATATATATATATATATATATATATATATATATTTCATTCAAGCATGTTTTGTTTAATAATTTAGACGTATTATATCTATTTATTTTAGTTTTAATCGTTTCAAGTCCATGAATTGATCTGTGGATTTGAGATGATGAAAATAAAAATAAATAGACATAATATGTCATATATATATATATATATATATATATATATATATATATATATATATATTTTCACCTACTGGCCTGAATGTTTGAGAAATCTCATTAAAGAAAAACTTGACTGCAAGTTTTTCTTTAGTAAGATTTCTCAAACATTCAGGCCAGTAGGTGAAAATATATATATATATATATTAATAACAATCATTTCACCACAACCAAGGTGATAATGCCACTAAGACACATAGGGTTTATTGAATGTGCAAGAGAATAAGAAGACTTTATTGAGAAAAAAGACAATAATAGAATAGGATTCAGCAAGACGGAAGATGGTGATTGGTGTTGCATTTAAATCTTTGAAGATTTTAGGTAGAAAGGAAATAAGACGTTGGAAGAGAGTTCCACAGATCAGAAGTGGAAGAAAGAAATTCTTAGAATAGAACTGATGGTTACATCTAGCTAGTTTTTAAAATTCTGATGCCGAGTTGTCAATCTAGTTGTACGCTAAAATTCATATGGTTGAGTTACCAAAGAGAAAATCTTTATCTGAACAATTGCGATGAAAATAGAGAAAAGACAGAGGGAATGAATATCACGGAGATGGGATAAAGTGACTGAAATTGAGATGTCAGGTCAGGATTGATTACATTGCAGACCCTTTTGGGGATTTTCTAGAGTCTTCGGGTATGTAGCAGCAGAACCAGACGAGTAATGCATGGATGAATGGTAGATTTATATTTGTGCAAGATGGATTCTGACGAGAAACATTGTTTGGCATGACATGATGAACTAAATTTCCTAACAATAGACTTAGAAACGAATTCAATACAATCACTCCATTTATATTTATATATATATATATATATATATATATATATATATATATATATATATACTGCCAAACTGACCAAGGGAATACAGAGCAGCATGAATCCATCCAGCTCTAACTCCAAATAACAACTTAAAAGAGACTGTTTGACCAACACAAGAACTGATCAAAATTCATGTTAAAAAATAAAAAAAACAAATGAAAACTACAGACAAAAGTTCATTTTCTCCATCAAGACATTCATTTCTGTAGTTCACTGCTACCAGCAAGCAGAAATATTTTTTTCTCCTGATGATGGCCATGTTGGCCGAAACTGGTCAAGGAATCTAAATGAAATAATAATAAAAATGAAAGAATATTCATATATAACCCAGTGTGTCTGAAGATTTTAATTTTTTAATATTTTTTATTGTTCAATATATATATATATATATATATATATATATATATAGATAGATAGATAGATAGATAGCGAGAGAGAGAGAGAGAGAGTAAGCAAGATGGAGTAAATCACTGTAGAGATGAATAAATATCCTTATTTTACACAAAAAAGTATTTTTAACATAATCTCCTTCTTTAATTCAGTGATGAATATTAGTCACATTACTAAAACCTTTTATTAGCTGACATGTCAGACTATCAAACCGCCCTTATATGCGCATATATATATATGTGTGGGTCTATGTGTGTGTGAGAGAGAGAGAAAGAGCTTGTGCTTGTGTGAGTGTGTGTGAGTGTGTGTTAGAACTGCGTATATGTGAGAGGTTGTGCGTATGTTTGAGAGTTTGTGTGTGTGTGTGAGAGAGAGAAAGAGGAAAGTGTGTGTGTGAATATGTGTATGAGTGTGTGAGGAAGAGAGAGCGTGTGTGTGTGAGAGAGAGAAAATGGGCATGGGTGTGTGTGAGCACGTGTGTGTGTGAGAGAGAGTTTGTGTGTGTGGGTGTGAGGGTGTGTGTGAGAGTGTGTGTGTGAGAGAGAGTGTGTGTATGTGTTTGTGAGTGTGTGTGTGAGA
The DNA here is from genome assembly GCA_964036315.1 of Acanthosepion esculentum. Classification (NCBI taxonomy): domain Eukaryota; kingdom Metazoa; phylum Mollusca; class Cephalopoda; order Sepiida; family Sepiidae; genus Acanthosepion; species Acanthosepion esculentum. The sequence continues at coordinate 14,380,157 of OZ038505.1, read as the reverse complement.
GTGTGTGTGTGAGTGTGTGTGTGTGTGTGAGTATGTGTGTAAGAGAGTGTGTGTGAGGGAGTGTGTGTGTGTGTGTGAGAGAGAGTGTGTGTGTGAGTGTGTGCATGAGACTGTGTGTGAGTATGTGTGTGAGAGAGTGTATGTGTACATGAGGGTGTGTGTGAGTGAGTGTGAGAGAGGGAGAGAGTGTGTGTGTGTGAGAGAGAGAGAGTGTGCACATAAAGGTTAGATGCTGTAGAGTTTCATTTGAATGTTAAACATTGACGATAAACAAGAAACATTTGAAATGAAAAGAAAAAAGTTACTTTCATGGGACAGACAAGTCATTTTGTGCTGAAAAGACTGTTTAAAATAAAAGAAAAAAAAGGAAAAAAACAGACAAGAGATAAAGTTCCATTTTTATCTTTTGCCAAAAATAAATACAAAGCTGACTTTGTTTTAAAGGAAAAGCAGAAGTGATTAAAGAAAAACAAGTGTGGCTCAGTGGTTAGAACACTGGACTGTATGATATCAAGTTTCAATTTCATGTGCAATTATCAAGTTTTTTTTATTTCTCATTAACCCTTTGAGCTCCGCGTTCCTGAACAATTTTAACTCTTCTGCCTGAGCTCCTGAGTCAAAATTTGCGAATAATTGGTATGTAATGTTTCACGGTAGATATAAAAATAGTTACAAGTGTTTACCCACCGTTCAACCAGTGACTGGACAATATGCCATTTTTCTCTACCAATGTAAAGCGGTGGTCAGGGCTCAAACGGTTAAACCAAACTTGTAAAGAAAAAATTTAAATTTTGGTTTAAAATTTTTTTTAACACAAGAAAAATCTGTCATCTTAAAAAATGTATCAGGAAAATTATTGTTTTTTTTGGGTGGCAAGATAAACCAAGATTCTGATTATATTCTTATGTTTTTAAGCGTAACCATTTACAAAGACTTCAAGAAATACACTATGTAAGATTTTATTAGGCAAGTTGATATTTTCATAATAAAATTAGTATTAATCAAATGATGCTCATCCAAATTTTAGGACGCATTTACATGAGCAATAAGTTATGTTATATTAAACATATATCTATTATTATTAAATGTTGAAAATAATGTGTTTCTTTTGTTAGCAAAAGGAACAGCTGAGGGATACCAAAATCAAACAAGTATCTGTCCTCGGTGAGATGATAAACTACATCTGCTTCCTGCGTAAGATGATAAACTACGTCCAAAAGCAAGGCTTCTGAGCAGGAGGTTTTGAGGAGTGTGAAACCATCTCTTAATTGCTGGTGTTCCTAGGTCCACCTAGGTTGATATCACCTGTTAGGGTCCCAGTTATGGGCAAATAGTCAACCCCAAAACTGGGGTGAAAACACTATGAAAGTGTAAAAATAGGTTTTAATACCAGCAACACATTTTTGTAAAAAATCATTACCAGCAATGAATTTTTGAAGAAAAATTATTACCAGCAATACATTATTACATTTAAAAAAAAAAAATTACCAGCAGTACATTTTTGAAAAAAATATTTTACCAGCAATAAAAATCTTGTCGTCATTAAATAACCCATTGACGTTGATATGCCGTAAAACAAACCAAACCAAACCAAAAATATTAGCAGAAATAAAAATCTTGTCAGCATTAAATAACCCATTGAAGTTGATATGCCGTAAAACAGAAATCAAATCAAACCAAACAAGTATAATAATTTTAACAGAGGACGGAATGTGTGACACTGAAATCTGAAGGCGTATTGCGATGGCCAAAGATGCTTTCAAAAGCTAAGCAGAGTATTCTTTCTTTCTATGTGCAGTGTCCTTTCAGGGCGTAGGCGATCATGGCTCTCCACCTCCTTGTATCCCCTGCAGCTCTCAACAAGTTCCTTCCCTCTGCCATTTTTCCTCGACTGAAATGTTTTATTGTGTTTATTTACGCGAAATGATAGAATTTTTTGAGTTGGGTATATAGTAGCGTTTTAGTCTATGTTCCTATCAGGTGCTGAAATTTAAATATCTGGGAAGTGTTTTAGCAGAGGATGGAAAGTGTGTGACACTGATATCCATGGGTGCCTTGTGATAGTGAAAGGTGCCTTTGAAAAGCTAAGCCAAGTATTAATAAACAGGAATTAGAAGTCCTATCAGGATTCATTATTGGTGGCCATGATCTTAACATGAAATATGCAGATAGCACAGTGTTGATAGCAGACAGGGAAAAGAAACAAGAAGGGGGGACTCTTAGAGTCCCCCCTTCTTGTTTCTTTTCTCTTAGAGATGAAGGCGCAGTGAAGTAAAATGCGAAGAAAGGACTAAACGTCAGCTGCAGGACGACGAAAGTGCATTAGCAAAAGAAAGGAGCCGAACATGCAAATTACTAATCGATGACACGAAAAGCAAACAAGTATGACAATTTCAATATGTGGGAAGTTTTTTTAACAGACAACGGAAAATGTGACCCTGGAATCTGAAAGCACACTGGGATAATGAAAGGGGCATTCCAAAAATGTCCTGAGTAAAACGATAAACTACATCCAACAGCAAGGCCTCTGATCAGGAAGTTTTGAGGAGCGTGAAACCACCTCTTAATTGCTGGTGTTCCAGGGGCTACCATGCCCCAGGGTGGTAGCACCTGTTAGGGTCCCAACTATGGGCAAATATTTGACCCATAAACTGGGGTCAAAACACTATGAAAGTGGAAAAAATAGCCCACTAGCATAACGAAAGGTGTTTTCCAAAAGCGTCCTGGGTAAGACAATAAACTACGTCCAACAGCAAGGCCTCTGATCAGGATGTTTTGAGGAGTGTTGAATCACCTCTTAATTGCTGGTGTTCCCAGGTCCACCCTGACCTGGGGTGGTAGCACCTGTTAGGGTCCCAGCTACGGGCAAATAGTTGACCCACAAACTGCTGCCAAAACGCTGTGAATGTGTAAAAATAGGTTTTAATACCAGTAATACATTTTTGTAAAAGGTTATTACCAGCAATGAATTTTTTAAATAAAATAACCCATAGAAGTTGATGTGCTGTAAAACAAAACAAAACAAGACTTCAAAAAGCTAAGTAAAATATTAAGAAACAGGAAAAATTTTTAGAGACAAAGAAAAAAATACAGAAATATTACATAATTTCAGTCGTCCTATATGGCAGTTAGGGCTGAACAATCTCCTCACAGATGAAGAAGAGACTCAAAGCAACTGAAATGGGGTTCTACTGAAGGATGCTGAGGATTGAGAACATGTGAATAATGACAAAGTTTTAAAGAAAATGGAAACAAAAAGAACACATGCTTACTATCAGAAAGAGAGAGTTTAAATTTAAATTTCTAGAGTGCACATAATGAGGAAAAGGGGTTTGGAAAATTTGATACTCACAGGACATATTGAAGGCCAGAAGAACAGAAGAAAACTACTCATAACCTGCATAGTGAGCTTGGGTAAAAGGTTGGCAGAAAAGGGCTTAGGAGAGATATCAAAAAGACAAAATATATGAAGAGCTACAAAGGACAGGAAGTTGTGGAGAACCATCATCACCAAAGTCCTGAAGGGATATAACACAAAGCAAAAGAAGAAGAATGAGCTCTAGTAAATGGATGGCGGAGCAAAATTTAGGAGAGATAACGAAAAGAAAAAAATTATTAAGAGCCACAAAGAACAGGAAATTGTGGAGAGCCATGATCGCCAAAGTCCTGAAGGGACATGTCACATAAAAGAAGAATAACAAGCTTGTGTAAATAAATAGTTGGCAGAACAGGGATTAGGAGAGATAGTAAAAAGACAAAATTTATTAAGAGCTACAAATAACAGGAAATTGTGGAGAGCCATGATCGCCAAAGTCCTGAAGGGACATGTCACATAAAAGAAGAATAACAAGCTTGTGTAAATAAATAGTTGGCAGAACAGGGATTAGGAGAGATAGTAAAAAGACAAAATTTATTAAGAGCTACAAATGACAGGAAATTGTGGAGAGCCATGATCGCCAAAGTCCTGAAGGGACATGTCACATAAAAGAAGAATAACAAGCTTGTGTAAATAAATAGTTGGCAGAACAGGGATTAGGAGAGATAGTAAAAAGACAAAATTTATTAAGAGCTACAAATAACAGGAAATTGTGGAGAGCCATGATTGCCAAAGTCCTGAAGGGACATGTCACATAAAAGAAGAATAACAAGCTTGTGTAAATAAATAGTTGGCAGAACAGGGATTAGGAGAGATAGTAAAAAGACAAAATTTATTAAGAGCTACAAATAACAGGAAATTGTGGAGAGCCATGATCGCCAAAGTCCTGAAGGGACATGTCACATAAAAGAAGAATAACAAGCTTGTGTAAATAAATAGTTGGCAGAACAGGGATTAGGAGAGATAGTAAAAAGACAAAATTTATTAAGAGCTACAAATGACAGGAAATTGTGGAGAGCCATGATCGCCAAAGTCCTGAAGGGACATGTCACATAAAAGAAGAATAACAAGCTTGTGTAAATAAATAGTTGGCAGAACAGGGATTAGGAGAGATAGTAAAAAGACAAAATTTATTAAGAGCTACAAATAACAGGAAATTGTGGAGAGCCATGATCGCCAAAGTCCTGAAGGGACATGTCACATAAAAGAAGAATAACAAGCTTGTGTAAATAAATAGTTGGCAGAACAGGGATTAGGAGAGATAGTAAAAAGACAAAATTTATTAAGAGCTACAAATGACAGGAAATTGTGGAGAGCCATGATCGCCAAAGTCCTGAAGGGACATGTCACATAAAAGAAGAATAACAAGCTTGTGTAAATAAATAGTTGGCAGAACAGGGATTAGGAGAGATAGTAAAAAGACAAAATTTATTAAGAGCTACAAATAACAGGAAATTGTGGAGAGCCATGATCGCCAAAGTCCTGAAGGGACATGTCACATAAAAGAAGAATAACAAGCTTGTGTAAATAAATAGTTGGCAGAACAGGGATTAGGAGAGATAGTAAAAAGACAAAATTTATTAAGAGCTACAAATGACAGGAAATTGTGGAGAGCCATGATCGCCAAAGTCCTGAAGGGACATGTCACATAAAAGAAGAATAACAAGCTTGTGTAAATAAATAGTTGGCAGAACAGGGATTAGGAGAGATAGTAAAAAGACAAAATTTATTAAGAGCTACAAATAACAGGAAATTGTGGAGAGCCATGATCGCCAAAGTCCTGAAGGGACATGTCACATAAAAGAAGAATAACAAGCTTGTGTAAATAAATAGTTGGCAGAACAGGGATTAGGAGAGATAGTAAAAAGACAAAATTTATTAAGAGCTACAAATAACAGGAAATTGTGGAGAGCCATGATCGCCAAAGTCCTGAAGGGACATGTCACATAAAAGAAGAATAACAAGCTTGTGTAAATAAATAGTTGGCAGAACAGGGATTAGGAGAGATAGTAAAAAGACAAAATTTATTAAGAGCTACAAATAACAGGAAATTGTGGAGAGCCATGATCGCCAAAGTCCTGAAGGGACATGTCACATAAAAGAAGAATAACAAGCTTGTGTAAATAAATAGTTGGCAGAACAGGGATTAGGAGAGATAGTAAAAAGACAAAATTTATTAAGAGCTACAAATAACAGGAAATTGTGGAGAGCCATGATCGCCAAAGTCCTGAAGGGACATGTCACATAAAAGAAGAATAACAAGCTTGTGTAAATAAATAGTTGGCAGAACAGGGATTAGGAGAGATAGTAAAAAGACAAAATTTATTAAGAGCTACAAATAACAGGAAATTGTGGAGAGCCATGATCGCCAAAGTCCTGAAGGGACATGTCACATAAAAGAAGAATAACAAGCTTGTGTAAATAAATAGTTGGCAGAACAGGGATTAGGAGAGATAGTAAAAAGACAAAATTTATTAAGAGCTACAAATGACAGGAAATTATGGAGAGCTATGATTGCCAAAGTCCTGAAGGGACATGGCATATGAAGACATGATGGCACATGAAGAAGCAATGTTAAATTTAACAATATAAGATACGCAGATGACACAGTGCTGATAGCAGATATGGAAAGGAAACGACAAAACCGCCTACAGAATATAGCGAGAGAGAGTGAGAAGAAGGGACTAAGCAAAAACTACAAGAAGACAGAATGCATGGTCATCAGCAAAAAGATGAGCCCAAAATGCAAATTAAAGGTTGGGGCCACTAAAATCAAACAAGTACAGAAATTTAAATATATGAAAAGTGTTCTAACAGTGGACGGAAAGTGCAACTCTGAGATCCAAAGATGTATTGGGATGGCCAAAGATGCATTCCAAAAGCTAAGCATAGTATTAAGAGACAGGAAAATGTTGTTGGAAACAAATAAAAGAGTACTGAACTGTTATGTGATATCTGTCCTCCTATATGGCAGCAAATGCTAGACAGTCTCCTCAAAGATGAAGAGGAGACTCGAAGCATCAGAAATGTGGTTCTACAGAAAGATGCTAAGGATACCAAGGGTCAAACATGTGAGCAACGACGAGGTTTTTGAAAGAATGGAAACTAAGAGGAAACTTATACTTAACATCAGGAAAAGGCAGCTGAAATATCTGGGACATGTAATGAGGAAGGAGGGCTTGGAAAATCTGATACTCACATGATGGCTAGAAGGAAAGAAGGACAGGGGAAAGCAACACATGACATACTTAATGGGCAGAATAGAGTTTGGAAGAACTAACAAAAAGACAAAACTTATTAAGGGTCAGGAAGATGTGGAGGGCCATGATCGCCTATGTCCTGAAGGAACATGGGACATAAAAGAAGAAGAAAAATGTGAATTAAATTTGAAAACAACCACAATATTTTCGATGTTGTCACCTGAAATCAGGTTTTGACAAAATTGTTTTTGCAGCAGATTTTTAGATATATTTTTACCATAAAAATAACATCATGCTGAATAGTGGTTAGGATAAAAAAATCTTTAGGATATAAATAATGTTATCGGAAATTTTAAATAAGGTGCACTTGCTATATGAATGAAGATAAAAATGTCTTTAGAAATTAAATGAAGTGTCTTTGTGAGAATAAAAATAGTACTTTGACAATATCCACCCACACAATGTCTAGGAAGGGAAAACAGGACAGGATCTTGCATTTATATATATTATATATATATATATATTTCATTAAATAATATAGACATGTTTTGTCTATTTATTTTATGTAAATTCTTTTCATATTTTCTGATGAGCTTAATAACATTATCATTAAAAGAAGAAAGAAAATCACCATATTGATAGATATTTTTTAATCCAGACAATATTTTTTATCAAACAATATGAAAAGAATTTACATAAAATATTATTTAATGAAACATGCATTAATGAAAAAATGATTCCCAAATACACACAATATATATATATATATATATATATATATGAAAAAAAAAAAAAAATATATATATATATATATATATATATGAAAAAAAAAAAAATATATATATATATATATATGAAAAAAAAAATGTATATATATATATATGAAAATATATATATATATATATATATATATATATATATATATATGAAAATAAAAAAACAACGCCTATTCCAATAGAAATTAATGACACTTGTTTACAACTTCTTTCTCTCTTTTTTCTCTCTTTTTCTTTTTCTCTTTTTTCAATATAGATTTCTCTCCATCCCACTTCCTAATCAAGATATAACTTCCGTTAACAGATTTAAAGTGTCAATGTCTAGATTTCAGCGAATATTTAAATTTGAAACAATAGAAATGTTGCATCTAACTCAACGCTGTCTCTCTACCTCCCTACACTGCCCCACTTCGTGAGTTTCCTTATTATTGGCCGTCATAAATGTGTAAATTTATTTTCATTTTTTCATTTCAACATTTGGAAATAAATCTGATGATCCGCTGTCCTTTAAAAGGGCTGTGGCGAAATAATTTATTATATGGAACCTTAAAGTAATCTGTTTTTATTTAAATATATATATATATATATATATATATATATATATATATATATATTAGGAGATGGATTAAATCTGACATATTTTTAGTTTATTTGTTTAAATGTTACTTTTAATGGATATGCATATTTGAGTAGATGTGCTGTTTTTATTATTCAACAATATATTTATTTGTTCACATCTACTGGCCTGAATATTCAATAAAACTTGTTAGAAAAATATGCATCCTGCACATATATGTGCATATTTTTCTAACCAGTTTTCTCGAATATTCAGACTAGTATATATATATATATATATATATATATATATATACAGTGCTGTTCGATAAAAGTGACTCACCTGATTTCTTTTTACTAAAAATATTTTTTGTCTATTATTTTGGGGGTTAAAATAATTTTTAATCTTACTAATATAAAGACCCCTTCCCGACCACCTAGGAAAAAAGTTTATTCACCCTAAAGTATTCTATTGATAATTATAAATTTGGATATAAATGACATTCAGGGAAAATCTATGTGCAAAAAAAGTGACTCAGATATCGCATTCTAATGATTAAACTGGTAAATTTAAAGAGCTTTTGACAAAATATTGAAAACTATTTTATAATACACTCAGAACAATATTCTAGAGAATTCTAGAACAGTTTAACTTAAATCTAGAGTATTCCAGAATATTCCAGAAAGTCTCATACAGTATAAAAACAGCTTGAAATAGACACTTAAGTCACTAACCAGATGAAAGGGTACAAACACGAATCAGAACCACTTAAGGCATCTATTATTGCCCTCTCAAAAGCAGGCAAGTCTACGAGAGAAATTGCAGAAATTGCTATAACCTCGCAATCAACTGTCTCTTGAGTGCTTAGGGCACATAATGATGCCACTCCTGCTCCAAGGAAGGAAACAAGGGGACGAAAGAAAAAGATTGATGATAGAACTGGCAGGGTGATCAAGAGAGAAGTTGCGAAGAATAGGACTATAACTAGCCAAGAAATTGTAGCCAGTCTAAGTGAAGAGCAAGGTGTTAGTCTTGCCACTTCAAAAGTCTGTCGGTGGCTGTTAGAACAAAGCTACAAATCTTGTACACAAAGGTTTAAGCTGCTAATAAGCAAAGCCAACAAAGCCAAGAGACTTGAATGGGCTCACTATTACAAAAATTTCACCGTAGAAGACTGGAAGAATGTTCTCTTCTCCAATGAAATGAAAGTCGAGCTAAGATTTAAGAAACATCAGATATTTTTATATATAGTGCTCAATATTAAAAATATTAAAATAATATTAAAATAATATTAAAAATAGAACATTAATAATATTATATAAAAAGACTATTTAATTTTAAATATCAATTTTTTGTTGTTTTCCCTGACTTTGAAGTTTCTTGGTAATGTCCATTCTTCCGACAGAATCCCTTGAAGAATGGACATTACCAAGAAATTTCAAACTTGGGGAAAACAACATTGATATTTAGAGTTAAGTAATCTTTTTATATATTATATATATATATATATATATATATATATATATATATATATATATGAGTGCATGGCTGAGAGGTTTGAACGTTCTCATTCTGACCATGAGACCCAAGTTTGAATCTCATCACGGTTGATTTGTCAGGAAATAGACTTCCTGATGTTATCCGTCTGGAGTGGGACGATCCCAGTGTGTGGCACCTTTGGAAAGTACCTGAGGACCATAGCACGGGTAGATCTAAGCCTTGTGACTGAAATTGAGTAGACAGAACCCTTGGGGGCTGTCGATAGCTGTGTTAGCACAAAGTCACAAGTCATCATAACCAAGGGTTTGATTGTGCTGGCCTTGTTCAGATTGTTGATCATGCTAGATAACATACTCTCTCCTAGAAACAGTAACTAAGGCCTGCTCAGCATAGTTGCAGTATAAACCACAGGTTGGGCTCTGTGGGGGTTGAACAAGCACAAATGTGCCTGAGCAAGCAGCTGCAATAGGGATTGACTAGCCTCCCTAATAGATGGGTATCCTCAAATACGAGCGGCCAGCTATTTTATATATATATATATATATATATATATATATATATATATATAAAAGACATGTAATTATGGATAAAATGCTAAAGTAATTAACTTATATATAAAAACAACTTTGTTGTGGGTTTGTTGAAACTGGAACAAATGATAATATAATTTTTTTTTCCAGAGCATGTCTCTGGAAAAAAAAATTATATTGATAGAAACAGGCATTTTCTTGACACCTTTCATTCCTGCGCCATTATTGACCTAAATATTTTTCTTATTCATTCATTTACTTTTTTTTCAGTTCTGGCAAGAGCTTATAAGAACCTTCGAAATATGAAGCCTTTTTTGGTTAAAAACATATTACATCAAAATTTGATTGAAATTAGGAATTATTACAATTATATATATATATATATATATATATATATATATATATATATATATATGTATATATATATACTTATTCGAAAATTATAACTTAAATATGTTATAAAATCACTAATATGATTAAAAATAAAATCACATGTAGAATAAAGGAAACCCTTTATTCTACATTCAACATCATCACTTGATAAGACACCAGAAGTGTTGAAACAAAATGCCTATTTTTGTAGTGATTTTATAGCATATTTATGTTATAATTTTTGAATAAATAATTATATTTGCTTTACTCTGTATTGAGCACTCTTTTAAGAATAGTATTTGTTGGTTATTGGAATCTATTCCGTATACACCAATCCTATACTTGGATATATATATATATATATATATATATATATATATAAGTGTGTTCCAATAACTTGGACCAATTTTAAATGTGAATTAAGTTTAATGATTTTTTCTTTTTCTCTCATTTTTAACAACTTAAGTCTTTGGCAATTTCAACGATGGAAAGATTAACAATCAAACAACGTGTTAAAGTTATCAAAGCCTATTACGAAAACAGATGTTCAAATAGAATTTGAATGAGAAGTTTGTAGGTCGCATCATCTCTCGAAACAGTGAAGTCAATTGGCCATCATGATCATGTGACAACGCCTTTAGATTTCTTCCTTTGGGGTCATCTCAAAAGTAAGGCCAATGTCAACAAACCAACAGCAATTCAACAGCTGAAGGAGGAGATAATAAGGCATATTGGTGAGATCGAGGATCAAATATGCAGAGACGTCATCAAAAATTTTGACCATGGAGTGGAGGTGTTCCGCCAAAGACTTGGTGGACATTTGGGCGATATTATTTTTCACACATAATTGTCATGACTTAAATAACATGATCCAATAGAGAAAGAAAGAAATTTTTACCAATAACACTGATTTATTTACTGCTGTATATATGCAGGTATGCAGAAAAATAGGAAAGAACATGTTAGGTAAATAATCCGGAGTTCTTTAGTATTTTTGTTTTTATTTTTAAAAAGACAAAAAGTCATCTACAACAGATAAATTTAAAAATTTATGACACTATGACAACGGAATGCAGATTTTATTACAGATACAATAAGTTTGTCTTTGTAATTTACCCGTGAAGATGATCTTAGAAAAGGCCGAAAGTGCTTGGGTTAAAAAAATTATGGTGCATTCCTTGATGAATCTCATCTCAACATTAAGAAACTGATTAGAAAACTGGAAAGGATCTGTATAAAAATAAACACAAGATATTTATATTATTCAGTGTAACATGTTTCAATGAAGTTATGCTACCTAGATATATATATATATATATATATATATATATATATATTTTTGATAATTTTTTTTTTACAGTAAGATTCACTCTGTACAAGGCCACTTGGGGTAGAGGGTTATGATAAGAGGATATATATATATATATATATATATATATATATATATATATATATATATGGATATATTCCTCACTGGTTTCTAGAAACGTCATTCAAGTTCCAATAGAAAATGATTGGGTGACATTCATTTTATTACCCTTATGCAAAATATGTAGACACTTGTATTTGAATTAAAATGCAAAACGTCTATATGCACTCATGCATGCACACACACACACACACACACACACACACACACATACACACACACACACACACACACACACACACACACACACACAGAAGAAGAAAGAGAGAAATTATATGCACATTTTATCATTATGGTTTTGCCTTATGAACGCAGATTCTGGAGGATTGCCAGTGACTGGTAAGTCTTGCGTGAGACGTGTTTTTCTACAGTAAGTGCAAAAGCAGAATTGTCTGCTGAAAAGGTGCCAAGTTTATAGTGTTGCTTCTTCTCTTCCATCCTGAGACAGTGAGACTAGTAACCTGGAAAATCTTATGGCACAACGATATATATATATATATATATATATATATATATATATATATATATATATATATTTCTTCAAACATTTGCTGTGAGCATTGAATCAACTGTAAATATTTGTTAATTCAACTTCATATTCATCTTTATTCTTGTTGTCTGAAAGATGGAGAAAGTTTTAAGAGAGGGAAAATTTCAATATTTCATTGTTAAACGAATCTGGATTAGAGTTTCTATATTGATGATAAATCACGTAGATATTTCAGCTGATATATATATATATATATATATATATATATATATATATATATATATATATATGTATAAAATATAATAATATAGCTGGCTACTGGGGGGGGGTCTATCTAATCCCTATTGCAGATGCCTGCTCAGGCGCATTTGTGATTGTTCAACACCTACAGAGCCCACCCTGTGGTTTATACTGCAACTATGCTGAGCAGACCTTAGTTACAGTTTCTGGGAGAGTGTTCATTATCTATCATGATCAATGCTGGGATTGCCCCCTCCAGTCTGATAACATCAGGAAGTCTCCATTCTGATAAACTGACAATGGTGAGATTCAAATCCAGGTATCATGGTCAGAAAATGAACGTTCTAACCACTCAGCCATGATCCCACATATATATATATATATATAAAAGAAGAAAAGAAGAAAGAACCTTTCTCTAAAACGTGTTTCGTTGAATATGACCAAGATTTATTGAGTTTTTCTAGTATTTCAAGCCCTGTGAAAGGAAAATGGCCGGAGTTGGCATCAGCATCCTTCTATTTTAGAAAACCTTTTGTACATTGTTTCTGTTATTAAATAAATTAAGATTAATACTGTGTGCCAGATATTTTACATAGATTGCTCCTCTCACTGCAAGATGTTTTTGGTCACAGGATTTATAAAGGATGATTGTGTTATATATTTATAGTGCCAGCATAAAAATAAATTTTTAATTAAAAACACACATCCTGCCACCTCAGGGTTATATAAGTTAAACTATAGTTTGGTGCCATAGTTCTACCTGATGATTGCCATTGCATGAAAGTAACAGATTTAGTATTATTATTATATCATATATATTTATATATATATATATATATTTAGTTTACGAAAAACTAGGTAATCCATATGGGTAGACCCAAGGAGGATAAAATCCAGAGAGCTCAATGTAAATCAGAGCTAATAATTTAAATAAAAACAGACCACTTTGAGGTTCCATATAATAAATTATTTCACCACAGCCCTTTTAAATGTGTAAATTTCTTTTCATTTTTCGTTTCAACCTTTGGAAGTAAAATCTGATGATCCGCTGTCCTTTAAAAGGGCTGTGGTTAAATAATTTATTATATGGAACCTTAAAGTGGTCTGTTTTTATTTAAATTAAAATATATATATATATATATATATATATATATATATATATATATATATATATATATATATATGACGATTGCCCTAGCATGAAACAGACTGTCGCCTCTAAGTGCTGACTTCCATGTCCACTTTTATATTTACACACGCTCTATCTCTGATATTGAGCACTTTACCCCATAAATATAGCACACTTTAAGACTATATTTCTGCATATATATATATATATATATATATATATATATATATATATATATATATATATATATATAAAAGTGAACATTGAAGTCAACACTTAGAGGCAACAGGCTGTTTCATGCTAGACGCAATCGTCAGGCCATGAGTGTTGTTTTTTTCTCAGCTATTTATATATACAGGTCAGTGGTGAATTGTGGGTAGTCTATTTTGGCAGTTATTTTGCCGGAAGTCATTTATTTGTTTATTGATTTTGCTTGTTTTTATTTATTTTTATTTATTTTTTTATTTTTATTTTTATATATATATATATATTGATAGATAGATATATATATGTATGTGTATGTGCCAGTTTAAGAAAGGAATGTTCCTAAACTTAAGGAATTTAGTAGTGGCATAGAATCTTTGGTTAGATTCTTATATTTATTCTGTTCTGCCCAAAATGCATCACTCAGTCCCTGTCTCTTACTATAAATATCGACAAACAAGTACTGCAATCATAATTTGCTCTTTCTTAACAAGTCTCTCTGCAGTTTACTATCAATATATCATCTCTCAGTTGGGTTGGTTGCTTGGCTGATTGCTTGGCTTGTTTCAACCATCCTTTTATATGTCTTGGATCTGTCCATTAAAATTAGCATCACTCACTGAACAACTTTATACGGCTTCAATATCATTGCTTCAGTGTCTAGATAAATCTGCATAGTTATTTATACAAACCAGACAGAGAAAACACACCCACATCCACACCCACACACTAATATATATATATATATATATATATTTTAGAATTGGACATTGTCCGACAATTTATTTAAAGACATTTATATTATATATATATTATATTATTAGAAAAACAGAGCATTTGCTTAAATACTTGTATCTATAAAAAAAAGTATAATAATTTCAGCACTTGAAAATTCCTCTGCATCAAACTTGGAGTTGTGCAATTTATGTAAGATATTATGTATATTTCTTCATATATATTTTAAACAGCTCTGCTACTTAACAATGAGCACTATTTTTTCTTACACAAAAGAGTATATGTATTGTACATTATTGCTTGCTCGTATACTTACCTATATTTACCCATTTGGTTATATATATATATATATATATATATATATATATAGTCAAACCTAATGAGCCAGATAAACCTACCACGGTTTTACTTAGGCTGACCCTGACGATCTGCCTAAGTGAAACCGTAGTAGGTTTGTCTGCCTCATTAGGTTTGACTAGGTCTGCTCTATGTTTGTATCGAGATCTTTAGTTAGTTGTTTACTCGTATCGGGTTTTTTTTCTTTGGGCCTTGAACCTGTATCTGTGTGATTATTTTCGACCGACTTTCATGTTCCTGGCTCTTTCTTTTTTAAAACCTTTTTTTTTCCTTCGAGATTGATTTGGCTATTGTTAAATCAAGAATTCAAAGGTTTTTCGACACAAGTATAGTTACCTATATTTATATATATATATATATAGGTGCATGTATGCAGAAAAATAGGAAAGAACACATTAGGTAAATAATCCAGAGTTCTTTAGTATTTTTGTTTTTATTTTTAAAAAGACAGTGCTCCATACAGAAGTAGAGCTTATATTATAATAGTTTTTTTAAAAAATATGATTTCTTCGCTACATAACAGTTCTCATGTTTCAAAAATGAGAGCCGAAACCCTCAATATAATTATTGAAATTAAGTTGAATTAAGGTGTCGAATCCGATTTCAACCTCAAGTGAAAATTTAGGAATACCTAAATTTTCGCTTGAGGATGAGATGGGATTCGAAACATGAGAACTCTTATGTAGCGATAGAATCATATTTAAAAAAAAAATATTATAATATATATATATATATATATATATATATATATATATAGGCAAATGAATGTCAAAGAGGAAAAAATGATGTAACATGTTTTGTCTTGTAGCTGGATTTCATCAGACATGAAGTCCTTCTAGATTACCAAATGCATTACAAAGAATTTTTAACTTTTACATTCATTTGTCTATATACATATATTTACATCTATATCTATCTATCTATATATTTGTAAAAACAATACGCTAGAATTAGCAGTTTCTCTCTGCCGAGTGCTGAAGATTTTGGGGGTAGAAAATCCGACTGACACCAAATTGGTCGGGTTTCGATCCTGGCTTGAGGCTTTCAGACGTCTAGTCGCACTGAGGAGCTGTGATACAGCGAAACAGTACTGTCTGCAAATGACATATCTCATGCCAGATGAACTGGGAACAGCACCTAGTGAAACTATAGTTGCACAGCAAAAACGTAGGTCCGCGTATAAGTACTAGTTAATACTTATCTTTGCTCTGTATAACCACATTGAGCACTATTACGTTTAGTTCTCACGCATAAATTTAACGATTATTTATTTGCTTGCCTGCGTATGAAGACCAGCACACACCTGTTTATATTTGGCTGGTTCATTTATCCACTCTACAACTATATATATATATATATATATATGACAGTCACTCTGAAATGTGATGACTCTTATTTTATTATATTAGCCCATTATATCAGAGGCAGTAGAGTTGGGACATTGACACTAATAACCAATAATTTTTTGTCTTATGATAGACAGCAGTCTGGAAAATGGCATCTAACATCAAAATCCACATTCATTATAGTTTGTATACAAATAAATAGGTGGCATCAGTTTCAGAGCATCTCACACACACACACACACACACACACACACACATATATATATATATATATATATATGCTTATATTTACACACCCAAATGCACAAACGCATAAGGGGTTTCTGAAAAGTTCTCAGCCTTTTTAAATAGCCCTGCTTACACAAAATCTGTTGCTTTTTTTTATCTGTTTCTAAAATTGGTTAGGCTAAGAACTTATCTGCACCTCCAGATATATATATATATATATATATATATATATATATATATATATATATATATATATATATATATATATGTGGGTATATATATATGTATATATGTATATATATATATGTAGGAAGATAATGAGACAATGTGGAAAAGCTATAAATGCTGTGTTTTGCATAGAGCGTCTGCTTCCTCCAGCTTCTGCAGGTTAGCATGAAAGACAAAACTGCATGCAAGGAAAAATATGTTGAAATCACTGAAGATAAGAGGAGAGTATAGATCATATTACCTTATCACATCTGATGACCAGACACAAAAAAGCATCTCTCTGCCTGTTTGCATGTTTATATATACATATGTATATACATATATATATGCGTGTGTGTGTGTGTGTAAAAAATTAATACAAATATAAAATTTGTGATTTAGCTGATTGGTGTTACTTATCTAGATGTCTTATGTTACCCTTATCTGATCACAGCTCCATTAGAACCCATTTAAACACACACACAAATTTACCAAACTCCATTCGAAACAGACGAGTAGAAAACACAAATATCTTAACTGCATCCACCTGTAAAAAAAGATTAAAAATAATGGAGGCTTTAATAATAAAAAAGAAAAAGCCTACCCATAACAATATTAACTACGAACAAAGCCACAATGTGCTAACCGTATTCGGAAATTAAAAACATCTCTACCACACACTAAGCCATACAGATATCGCACACACTCAATTAAGCTGAAAAATCGAATCATCCTTGATAATGGCTAAAGGTATAGCCGAAAGCACTCAGAAATATAAAACATTTGGACAGTACTTACACACCCTTTGTCCTGTAAAGAAAGCTCTTGTTCAAACAAAAGAAAAATTAAATAAAAAGCTTAACCGTAGTACCTTGTCTGTCGTTTTTAATGAAACATGCATATATATATATATATATATTATGAAATGGACAATTATTTATGCCTTAAATAATTGTCAGACTTTGTCCATTTCATAATGTGTGACGTCATTTGTTTACATTTGGATATGCATTGAGCAGATATGAATGAATGAGAGAAAATCATGGAGAATTGTGTTTAAAAACAGTAAAATCGACCTTGCTAACCGAACGCTCCTCTGCGGCCCAATCGGTTAAGGCACGTCAGGCTATATGACGGTTCTGTATAGGATACAGGTTCGATTCCTGTAGGAGGATGAATATTTTCTATGAAAATTTCTCAGACATTCAGGCTGGCAAATGTCGTTAATACTGTTTATTATAAAACAGAGCATTTACTTAAATATTTGTATCTATAAAAAGAATGTATAAACATAAAAAATGTCTTGAATATATATATATATATATATATATTATGAAATGGAATAAGTCCAACAATTATTTTAATATATTTTCTGTTTATACGTTATGTATACAGATATAATTTATTTAAGTAAATGGCCTGTTTTTTAAATAAACAATATTAATTACACTTTTGAGAAATTTCATAGAAAATATTGTGGCTGAATGGTTAATGGCACACCAATGTTACATGTTTGATGTTTGATGCTTGAAGTTTGATGTTTGAAGTTTGATGTTTGATGCTTGAAGTTAGATGCTTGAAGTTAGATGTTTCAAGTTTGATGTTTGATGCTTGAAGTTTGATGTCTGATGTTTGATGTTTGATGTTTGAAGTTTGATGTTTGAAGTGTGATGTCTTATGCTTGAAGTTTGATGTGTGAAGTTTGATGTTTGATGTTTGATGTTTACATGTCAGAGGGGCACATATTTTCTACAAAGGCTGTTAATTGTAATTCAAACTGTTTAATCAAGAAGCAGAGCATTTACTTAAATGAATTATATCTATAAAAATAACGTATAAATGGAATATATATATATATATATATATATATATATATATATATATATATATATATATAGATAGATATATATATATAGATATAAAAATGAACATTGAACTTAGAGGCGACAGGCTGTTTCATGCTACATGCAATTGCATCTAGCATGAAACAGCCTGTCGCCTCTGAGTGTTGACTTCAATGTTCACTTTTATATTCATATTTACACACGCTCTATCTCTGATATTGAGCACTTTATCCCATAAATATAGCACACATTAAAACTGTATTTCTTCATATATATATATATATATATATATATATATATATATATATATATATATATATATATATAGGTGTATGTTTAAATCTACGTTTGTATGTTTTTTTTTATATATATATGCATGTGTTTGTATAGGTGTTTGTATATATGTATGTTTGTATGTTTAGTTTATATACGTATATGTATGCATACATATATTTATGTATGTATATACATATATATGTATGCGTGTGTGTATTTCTAAGTATGTGTATGTATGTATATATATTTATATTTGGTTTGTTTACTTTTTTAGGTTGCTGTGTGGGTTGGTGTATTTACGCTTGCTTCTGTATGTGTATACATGCGTATGCATCTATGTATGTGTGTATATGTGTGTATATATATATGTGTATGTGTGTATGTGTATATATGTATATATGTGTGTATATATTTATCTATAGGTAGGCTTTTCTGTGCTTCTGTCTGTAGTAATGAATGTGTGTACACTGTACACTTATATCTGTAGGTAGTTCTTATTTTCTTTCACCTAATGTACAATAAGGCATATATAGACATACATGAAAAAATATATATTTTTATATATATTTGTGTGTTTGGAATTTTTGTTTTTTATATATTAGATGGTGTTATTTTTATACGTATATATCTGTTTTAATGTTCTTTCTTTCCCTATTGTTTGTTTCTCTGTTCTATTAGACCATTTTTATGTATATTTGCCTGTATAAGTTATATTTTAATAAGTGGTTAGAATTCATTTAATAAAACTTTCAATCTTGAATATTTCTTGGTTGTTGTATTGAAGTATCTATGTCAATGTATGTGGGTGTATGTACGTGTCTTTATTGGTGTCTATGTGTATAGTAACTTGCATGGACATTTAATTGTCTATGTTTGTGTGTGTTTTTTTTTTTTGTAAATGGCCATGGAGATGTTTTCTGTCTCGTCACTTTTTTTTGTGTGAGTATATATCTAAATATGTCTGGGTGCTTATGTATTACAATCTGAGTGTGTATGTATTGTCTTTCGCAAGATATCATCATCCCAACCCTACACTTGGAATTCAAATGTATCCATGTTGTCATGAAGTTAAGAGCAGTCGATCTTAACGTCTATTCTAACGTAATTTCAATAAAAATAAAATAAATAGAATAACATGTGTATTTTTTCTTTTTTCTTCAGTAATTTTATACTTTTAAACTTAATAGAGATTAAATTTTGATTTTAAAATGGGTAATTTTTTATTATTAATTTTAATTTCAACTTTTATCATATAATTTAATACTTAATAGTTGGAATAAATTCTATTTTAGTATAACACCAACTTTAAAGCATTTAATAGCTATTATAACCTTACTTCGTTGTCAAGTTTTTTGAATTCTCGTATACTTGTATTTTGATTGGTCATTCCAGCTTATGTAACAGCGTTTCCCCTTGTGAGGGGTGATTAATTAATTTGAACCTTTTAAAACCCTTTATTCTACATTCAACATCAACACTTGAAACAAAATGGCTATTTTTGTAGTGATTTTATAACATATTTATGTTATAATTTTCAAGTAAATAATTATATATATATATATTTAGAGAGAGAGAGAGACAGAGACAGAGAGAGAGAGAGAGAGAGAGAGAGAGAGAGAGTGAGAAACCTTGGTTCTTGAACATCTCATATGTCGAACATATCTGTTTTTTAAATTCAAGATGAAAATGCCTTGGTTATTGAACAAAATTTTGGTTCTTGAACAACATTACTGAACTGAGTTAACCTGAACAGAATAATCTCTGACTTGACCACCATGTTGCATACATTTGTATGTTGTGTTGTACATTTTTTACAATTTTATTCTACTGTGCCTATATTTTTATCTACATTGATTCCTATTGGAAAAATAGTTTCAGTTTTACAAACACTTCGGGTTACAAACGGCCTTCAGGAATTAATTAAATTCATGAACCAAGGTTCCACTGTATATATATTACTGAATATACTTAATATACAATGTCAATAGCATGACTCAGAGTTTTATGTAGATGCTGCAATCTTCAGGTGCAAATACAATATCCTACATATACCTATATATATCTATATCTATATATATATATCTATATCTATATATAATTAATGTGGAGAAACTTGGCACTTAACTGAGTTATTTCAGTCATGCTTACTTTGAAGTTTTGTGATCACATTATTGTAATGCCTTCATTCCTCAGGGATATTGGCACATAACGCTAACCCTAACCCTAACCCTAACCCTAACCGCTCACTTAAGGCATAAGTTTCTACACACTAATTCTATTAATGCTCTATCCTTGCCTTTTGATATTGAGCACTTTAAGGCAAAAACCTACCTGCCTAAAATGCATTTCCATGAGTAAACCATGGGAAAAAATACAGCAATTTTAGTACTTAACACTCTTACAATTTAATGCTGTACATACATACATACATATATATATATATATATATATATATATATATATATATATATATATATATATATATACAAAATAAAGATAAAGAACAAACAGATTTAGAATCCAAAGTTCTTTAGCATTTACTTTTTTAAAAAGTGTTCAATATAACGTAGAGCATAATATTTTTTAATAATATCTTTATTTAAAAATATTATACATTGCAATACGGAAATATCTATGTTTTGGGACTTATCCTGTCATCAGGCAATGCTCAGTAACTTTTGATGCAAATGATTTACTTTTCAAAACAGAAAACAATACATTTGCTTGTTAAAGAGTTAAGAAGGAGGGGGTGAATCAAGAGTTAAAATCTTATGGGTATGTCACTGTTGACCAATCAAAAGTTAAGGCAAGAATGTAAGAAATATAGGTTAGATGTTAGGGGTGTGTGTGGTATTCATACATGTCTTGAGGAACTGTCATATTAAGACATGACACCATATATCCTGTTAAGAATATACTTTTAAGATACAATTAAATAATCTGATAGACATATATATATATATATATATATATATATGTGCAGGTATGCAGAAAAATAGGAAAGAACATGTTAGGTGAATAATCCGGAGTTCTTTAGTATTTTTGCTTTTATTTTTTAAAAAGACAGTGCTCCATGCAGAAGTAGACCTTATATTATAATATTATATTATATTAATAAATCATATTTTTAAAAAAATATTATAATATATATATATATATATATAGATAGATAATATTAGTGGTAAATATACACATACATATGCAATCATATACCTAAAATATAAATATATATCCATACATATACATATATATATGTATATAAAATAATTCCAAGAGGATAGAATCCAGGTAGAACTCAATGTCCACGACAGAGTAAGGATATAATAAAAAGACTTAAACACTAATATTCCATGGTCATAATTTATTCCATTGGAATCGTAAATACGATCCAATTCATCAGACCTGAATTTGCAGGTCTGATGAATTGGATCGTATTTACGATTCCAATGGAATAAATTATGACCATGGAATATTAGTGTTTAAGTCTTTTTATTATATATATATATATATATATATATATATATATATATATATATATATAATTATTGTCATCCATAGACAGTCTGTTTCACTGTATCACAGCTCTTCAGTGTGGCTAGATGTCCAGTTGCCTTTAGCTAGGATCAAAACCTGACTGAAGTGGCGCTAGTCGGGAATTCTACCACTAAGCCATTGGCTCATGGCAGGGGAGAAGATGAATTTTAGCGTATTTATTTTTAGATAAACACACAGTGACCAACAGGACTCAATTCGCTTTTGCCGAAGAGTCATGCTATATTGGCCTTAATAGTCACTGTTTACAAACCCACACTTCCTTCCCTAGAGAGCTCAACCAAAATTAATTTTTCAGAAACTATAATACATATATATCTAACAATAGGTTAATTTTAGTTTTTTAAATTATTTTAATATATACTTATGACCTACCTTAAAGGGGCCTCTAGTATGATTAAATCATTTTTATATATAATTTCGAACCTAAAATACAATACTTATTTTATTTAATGGGCCTTAATACAAGGGAAAAGAGCAGATTGTTCAGTCAACAAATGAAACCACAGTGTTTTTTTTATATGTTTACTTGTACACACATATGGATACATACATACACATTTGCACATGCATATACATATATTGCAGCATTTTTTATACTTACTTGTGCACACATATAGATATATACTTGTTTTCTCATATATGTGTGTGCATAAATATTAACACACACACATATATATATACATACACATATATTAGAGACATTTTATATATACTTTTTCATACATATACATACATACATATTTTTTTATATATCCATATACTTCTACACACATATGCATATATATATATATATATATATATATATATATATATATATATAATCATTTATTCAAAAATTATAACATAAAAATGTTATGAAATCACTACAAAAATAACCATTTTGTTTCAACACCTCTCATGTCTTATCAAGTGATGGTGTTGAATGTAGAATAAAGGGTTTTAAAAGGTTCAAATCAAACACCCCTCACTAAGGTAAACGCTATTACATAAGCTGGAATGACCAATCAAAATACAAGTATACGAGAATTCAAAAAACTTGACAACAAACGTTGGTTATAATAATTATTTAATGCTTTAATGTTAGGGTTAGACTAAAATAGAATTCATTCTAACTAATAAATATTAAATTATACTATAAAATTCAAAATTCAAAATTACCAATTTTCAAATTTAATCTATATTAAGTTTAAACTACCTTAGATTGGATGACTAGAGATAGAAAGTTTTTTTTCCCTGACCTGATAAGGTAATTTTATTTATTGCCTATATTATCCTTAAGAATACCAAAGCATCTTTCCTTACACACAGTTTTGTCTTTCATTCCAACCTAAACACAAGGTAGCAAAATGTATTGTTACAAAGCTTTTCAACTTTTGTTTTGGGTACTATTATATATTCTACTAACATGCATATATATATATATATATATATATATATATATATATATATATATATATATATTTTTTCAATTTCCCATATTATTCATCTGATTATTTTGATAAATGTATTGCAAAAATTCCTGAATATATTATTGGACCATTGTTGAAAAATGCTTTAATATAACATTAGTACACACACACACACACACACACACACACACACAGACACACACATATATATATATATATATATATATATATATATACATACAAAACAACAGTATATGTCTAGAAAACCCCAAGTCAAAATGGCTACAATTGAAAGAAAAGAGGTAAGAGAAAAAAGATAGAAAAGCTAAAAAACTAATAAATAGTGAGTGTAAAATGAAAAAAAAATGACGAAAAGGGGAAAATAACCACAACATTCTATGTGTACACACATATGCATAGATGGGTGCATGGCCACATGTGCACAATTACACACACATACACTATGAAAAAATTGCACCCATGAAAAGTGCATATAAAAAAGAAAAATCGTGAAGTATAAGCATTCAATTGCTTATACCCACTGATGATTGGGCGGAATGATTCCTGGAGGATCTATCTCTGAAGTCGGGATGATAAAGTAACATCAATCAGTTAAGTGACAAACCTTTTACTTGCATTAATTCTAAATATATATATACATATATATATATATATATATATATATATATATATATATATATATATATATATATATATATATATATATATATATGTAAGATAAACCTAATGAGCCAGGCAAACCTACCTAGGTTTCATCTAAATGGATTGTCAGGGCAATGCTGACCAAAAAGGAAAAAAATGAAACAGAATATATAGCTTAAACCAAAAACAACCATGACCACATGACAAAAAAAAACCGAAGAAAGACCAAACAATAAAAAGTCAAACAACAGGGAGTTAAGTTCTTTATTCAACAAAAAACAAAACAAAAAAAACAGCCCATCCTATGTCTACACCTACTAAGAATTTCCAATTTTAGGTTTAATAAATTATTGGGTTCTTTATAGCTAGCAATAGCTAACTTTTCCTCCGTGCATAGGGAACAAAACTTATCACCTACAAGTCGAAATATCCAAGGTTTTTTCCAAGCGAGTACAACCATTTATATAATATAATATATATATATATATATATATATATATATATATATATATATGTATATGTATATATATATATATATATATTATTTTAGTTATATTTATTTTTGAATTTCTGATAAAAGTATTTCAAAATTGCTATAACAATAATAAAGTTATATGAATCCACTGGGAATTGGGAAATAATTGAACAGAGATCAGGACAATCATAATGGAAATTAAAAACAAACAAGAAGAAGATAACAATTGGCAATAATTTAAATTTAAACTATTTGAAGCTGGTTTTGTAAATATAAAGAAAAGATTCAAATGTGTGTTAGTTAAAGACATGAAAGCAAGCAAACTACAACCTTTAAGTAAACATCACAAAAACTGTGGGTGTAATTCTAGGGATGGAGAATAGAACTACAAGTTAAAATGTCAAACATTAAATTGTTGCTAATTGTGACGACGCATTTACCAGATAAAGAAAAATAAGCCACTTGTTTTCAAATGTTTGCTTACCCTTGGCAGCAATTTCTTTACTTGTAACAGATATGTTATTAGCAGCATATTTGCAACTTTAATTACAAAAGATTATGAATAACAATTATTGAGGCAACAGTTTTGGGTGTAGCTGAGGGGGTACTGTATTTTTATTAAAATGCCATGTCACTTCAGTATGTAGGCAGCCATGGATCACCATGTATTCTCTCCCTTTCTTTGTTATGTGTGGATTGCCATGAATTCTTAGGAGAGTATATGAAGTCTTTTCCCAGTGCCTGTTCCATCTTCCTGTATTGTATAGTGATATTTTATAGCCAAATACCAGTGGAAAAGGATGATGTCTGTTATAAAGTTGGCATTACTACTGACAAGACATATATATATATATATATATATATATATATATATATATATATATATTATAAATTAACTGATTTAAAATATTTTTTTCTTAATTTTTTGTTTCTTTAAGTATACAAGTACAAATTTAATGAAAAAAAATGCTGAAAAATTTTTGTCATTGAAAAAAAAAAAACACACAACATACGTTGAATGGATGTCAAAATTTGTTAAAAAATGCACCCCATCCCCTGTAAACTTAACCTCTTTTTTGAACGTAACTCATAATTGATACAACAATAGTTAATAAAAATGAACACGCTACCACCCCTGTCTAAATGATTTGATTTCTCTGTATCCTTGGAAACAGGAAATTATGAATTGTATGTGTGTTTAAAACTCAGTAAATTTAAAAATAAGTTATTCCAAAATTCGCTTGAAGATGAAAGAGAACTAATGCTTTTAATTTAATTATATAATTAAATTTAAAGTTTTTAGCTTTGGTTTTTGAAACATGGTTATTACTGTGTAGTGAAGAAACCATATTTTAAATCAGTTAATTTATAATATTTATGCTCTGTAAATTTACATTGAGCACTGTTTTGTAAAAATAAAAATATCAATAAGAAAACTGGATTATATACCTTACAGTTCTTTCTTTTTATTATAATATATATATATCTATATATCTATATTTATATCTATATGTATATATATATCTATATATCTATATATATATATATATATATATATATATATATATATATATATATGTATATTGTGTATTTAGGTAGCAATCCTTTATTTATGCATATTTTGTTAAAAACGACAGACAAGGTACTACGATTAGGTTTTTTATTTAATTTTTCTTGTGTTCGAAAAAGTGTTTTCTTTTTGGGACACAAAGTGTGTAGAAACTGTCGAAATGTTCTATAAATAAAACATCTCTATAACACTAAAAACATACACACAACACACACACTCAATTAAACTGAATAAATAAAAGCATCCTTGACAATGGCTAAAAGTATAGTCGAAAGCACTTGTAATTATAAAACATTTGGACAGTTTCTACACACTCTGTGTCCAAAAAAGAAATCACTTGTTTGAACACAAGAAAAATTAAATAAAAAGTTTAATCGTAGTACATTGTCTTTTAATGATTTTCTTTTAATGAAACACACACACATATATATATATATATTTATATATATATATATAAATATATATTAAGAAATCTCTGAACACTTTTTTTTACGCTATAGAGTATTTATACGTATTTGTATCAAATATGGTAAGATTCCTGTCGCTCATCCAGGTCGCTTCTTCACTTGCTGGAGGAGGATTTAATCCCAATGGATTTAATCCTTTTCAGCCCTGCTGTGTAATATCAATCCTCTTATATGACAGTAAGTTCTGGACATTCTCCTCACAGATGAAGAGAAGACTGGGGGCAGCAGAAATATGATCCTACAGAAGGATACTGAGAATTCCATGGATGGAGCACATTAAGCAATGCAGAAATCTTAAGGAAATTGAAACAAAAAGAAATCAGAAAGATAAAGCTGAAATTTCTTGGACACATAATGAGGAAGGAGGGTTTGGAGAATTTGTCACTCTCAGGACATATCAAAGATAAAAAAGGACAGTGGGATGTAGTGGGTTGCCAACTTGACAAGCTTATGGGAATGGATTGCAGAACAGGGAGTGGCGGAGGCTTAGCAAAGAGATAAATGTTACTAAGATCTTCTAAAGATAGAAGCCATTATTGCCCATATTCTGAACGGACATGGCATATCGAAGAATTTTGGTGGTTTCTTAGTCTAAAGGTAACTTGAAACTGTTAGATGTAGACGTCTCTTCTACTCCAATAGCTTCATGTCTCGCACATCTCCCTTTGTGGAACTCCCTTCTTTATTCCTGTTTCCCTGACAAATACAATCTCCAACTATTTAAGTGTAACGTCAATCGACATCTCCAGTTGCCTTGATCTATCCACTTCCCTTCTCCACATCCTTTCATCTTTCATTCCTATCTGCTCTCGCTCCAAATCTTCTGTAACCCCCTTGCCTTGATCGGTCCACTATCTTTCTCCACATCCTCTCCTTTACCACTCCTATCTGCTCTTCCTCCAAACCTTCTGTAACCCCTTGCGTGCTAGTGGCTTCCAGCCTTGCTTGGGGTGATAAGCTTAAAAAAAAAAAAAACTGTATCTTGATTTATTGAAATTTATTTTCTTAATTTTGAAGATATTTTTATTTCAGCTCTTGTAAATTTTTCATGAATTTTTTTCACTTATGATTAAATTAACAATTCTTTTAGAAGCCCACCTGATCCCAAAGAAAGCTAAACAACATTATTATCTGTGAAATAAGTAACATAAAACTTTTTTTTTATTAGAATAAAGTATTCCTTATCTTTGTGGGGAGTTTTCTATCAATAAAATCTGAAATAACAATTGTGTTAATATTGCCTTTGTCCATGTGATTCTAATTTTGTAAAAAATTGATTTGGGTATCAGGAAAAAATAGCCATGTTTGGCCACTTAAAAAAATAATGTCTCATTCGTACTTGAACTAATTTGTCTCAACTCATTATTAAAAACTCAGGTTGGGGAAGTGCGGTGAAAGATTAAACAATTTGTAATACACATGTCTATAAGTGTTTTTTTACGAACTGATGCAGGGGGGGGAGGTGTGATGGATCATCAGAAATGATAAAAGTATTTTCTAAATTTACAACAGGTGATTATTAAGTCAGTAGACTGTTTGGATGTTAAAATTGGTGGTGGTGATGGTGGGAGCATATAAAAAGGAAAGAGAGGGAGAGAATGAGGGCGTGAAAAGATACAAAGAAATGAGAGAGAGGCAGAAAGAGAGTGTGGAAAGAGTAAAAAAGAAAGAGCATAAAAAACGCACAGAAAGACAGAGAAAGGAAGTGTAGACAAAAAAAAAGAAGGGAAAGAAAGAGAGAAACAAAAGAAAGGAAAGAAAGAGAGAAATGCTTTGCATAAAGAGAAAAAGGAATGTGAAAGAAAGAGAAAAAAAGGAAAAGAGAGTGCAGAAAGAAAGAAATAAGAGAGAGAGATAGAAAGACAGTATAAAATGAGAAAGCTAAATGATATTTCTTCGAGATGAAAAGAGATTATAGAGATTAAAGAGAAGAAGAGAAAAGAGAGAGTGTAGAAAATATAAAATGAAAAGAAAAACAAAAAGTGTAGAGAGAAAGAAAGGAAAGACAGATAGAGGAAAAGAGTGTAAAAAGAGAAAGAAAGAAAGAAAGAAAAGAAAGACAGATAGAGGAAAAGAGTGTAAAAAGAGAAAGAAAGAAAAGAAAGACAGATAGAGGAAAAAAGTGTAAAAAGAGAAAGAAAAGAAAGACAGATAGAGGAAGAGAGTGTAAAAAGAGAAAGAAAGAAAAGAAAGACAGATAGAGGAAAAGAGTGTAAAAAGAGAAAGAAAGAAAAGAAAGACAGATAGAGGAAAAAAGTGTAAAAAGAGAAAGAAAAGAAAGACAGATAGAGGAAGAGAGTGTAAAAAGAGAAAGAAAGAAAAGAAAGACAGATAGAGGAAAAGAGTGTAAAAAGAGAAAGAAAAGAAAGACAGATAGAGGAAGAGAGTGTAAAAAGAGAAAGAAAGAAAGAAAAGAAAGACAGATAGAGGAAAAGAGTGTAAAAAGAGAAAGAAAGAAAGAAAGGAAAGACAGATAGAGGAAAAGAGTGTAAAAAGAGAAAGAAAGAAAAGAAAGACAGATAGAGGAAAAGAGTGTAAAAAGAGAAAGAAAGAAAGAAAAGAAAGACAGATAGAGGAAAAGAGTGTAAAAAGAGAAAGAAAGAAAGAAAGGAAAGACAGATAGAGGAAGAGAGTGTAAAAAGAGAAAGAAAGAAAGAAAAGAAAGACAGATAGAGGAAAAGAGTGTAAAAAGAGAAAGAAAGAAAAGAAAGACAGATAGAGGAAAAGAGTGTAAAAAGAGAAAGAAAGAAAGGAAAGACAGATAGAGGAAGAGAGTGTAAAAAGAGAAAGAAAGAAAGAAAGGAAAGACAGATAGAGGAAGAGAGTGTAAAAAGAGAAAGAAAGAAAGAAAAGAAAGACAGATAGAGGAAAAGAGTGTAAAAAGAGAAAGAAAGAAAGAAAGGAAAGACAGATAGAGGAAAAGAGTGTAAAAAGAGAAAGAAAGAAAAGAAAGACAGATAGAGGAAAAGAGTGTAAAAAGAGAAAGAAAGAAAGAAAAGAAAGACAGATAGAGGAAAAGAGTGTAAAAAGAGAAAGAAAGAAAGAAAGGAAAGACAGATAGAGGAAGAGAGTGTAAAAAGAGAAAGAAAGAAAGAAAAGAAAGACAGATAGAGGAAAAGAGTGTAAAAAGAGAAAGAAAGAAAGAAAGGAAAGACAGATAGAGGAAAAGAGTGTAAAAAGAGAAAGAAAGAAAAGAAAGACAGATAGAGGAAGAGAGTGTAAAAAGAGAAAGAAAGAAAGAAAAGAAAGACAGATAGAGGAAAAGAGTGTAAAAAGAGAAAGAAAGAAAGAAAGGAAAGACAGATAGAGGAAAAGAGTGTAAAAAGAGAAAGAAAGAAAAGAAAGACAGATAGAGGAAAAGAGTGTAAAAAGAGAAAGAAAGAAAGAAAAGAAAGACAGATAGAGGAAAAGAGTGTAAAAAGAGAAAGAAAGAAAAGAAAGACAGATAGAGGAAAAGAGTGTAAAAAGAGAAAGAAAGAAAAGAAAGACAGTGGAAGAACAAGGAGTGGGGAAAGAAAGACAAAGGAAAAGAAAATATGTGATTTTCTTTCAGTAATTATTTTTATGAAAATATTGTTTTAAACTAAAAGAAAATAACCACCCCCTCTACTATGACATCATTATATATTAGATGATATATATATATATTATCGCTCTCCCGTCGAACTCGACGTATGAGGGTCAGACAGATCAGTTCCCAGAAACTGAAAGCCCGACAGCTACACAGGATTTGATTATAGTGGTGAAGGCTTTGTGCAGGGCCATCCACGCTTTTTATTTATATTTATATATATATATATATATATATATATATAGTCCGACAATTATTTTAAGACATTTTTATGTTCATACATTCTTTTTTATAGATACAAATATTTAAATACATGCTCTGTTTATAATAAACAGTATTAACAACATTTACCAGCCTGAATGTCCGAGAAATTGTCATAGAAAATATGCGTCCTCTGACAGGAATTGAACCTGTATCCTACATGAAACCGTCATATAGCCTGATGTGCTTTACTGATTTAGCCACAGAAGAGCATTTTGGTTAGCATGGTCGATTTTACTGTTTTTTATATTTTATATTTTATTTTTATATTTGTTTCTATAAAAAAGAATTCATAAACATAAAGATGCCTTAAAACATATACATATATTTCATATATTTATATATATATATATATCTATTTATATATATATATATAATATTAATTTATATAATATTATATTTATATATATATATATATTTATCATATATTTATATATTATATATATATTAGATAACATATATATTTATATATATATATATTTGATGTTAAATATATATATATACATATATATTAGATGATATATATATAAATTAGATGATAAATAAATATATATATCTATATAAGTATATATTATATATACTAGATGATATATATATATATATATATATATTAAATGATAAATGTATCTATCATTAAAAGAATAAGAAAATTTATTTTATTTATTTACAAGATCTACTAAATTTTTTCAAGAATTTTTCGGGGTTTATCACAAATTAATTAATGATTCTTTTAGAAGCCCACCTGATCCCAATGAAAGCAATAAGAGCATTATTACCTGTGAATTGTTTTGTAATTGAAACTACAGGTGAAACATTTGAAACATTTTATCTTGACAGAAAAGACACTGACTCTTATAGGAGGGCCTGGTGTGTACTAAAATCACAGCCTTATCAGGGTAGTGCTTTTGTTATCACCATTTGCTTTTTTTCTACCTCCATTTATCTACGTTACAAATTAAACTAAGCACAACTGACTATTAAAGGATGAAAAATCTTCGTGAATTTTTTTTTTTTTCTTTTTTTCATTCAGATTGGTGAATTTGTTTTGTTCGTGCTAAGTCTAGAAAAGACATAAACAAAATTCACCATTTTTTATCCATAACATTGAACGTGTTAAATTATTCAACATTTCAACAAGAAAAATCTGAAGCTGATGCTAAAAATAGCTGCAAAACATTGTTGATTTATTTAAGATGGCATGATCTATTATGACGTGTCTCTAATTTGTATTTACATATATTTTATTTATTTTCATTTTTTCTAGTTTAATTGCTCACCTGTATTGCATATGATGCATTATTGTACAGGTGAGTTCAATATGATACATTATTGTATTAGGTGACAATAAAATTTGTATTTCATATAAATACTACCTTATGAAAATTGAGATGTAGTAGAGCAGGTGCCTCGTGTCATAGATTTAGGATCCAGGGGGGCCCACAAGACCCCGTTGCACTGGCCCTGTTTTATAGACTCAGGCAACCAGTTTTCTTTTATGAAAAGCAGTCTAAATATTAAACATCATTATTGTGCCTTTTCTGTAAATATTTTCAAGGTAATTGTTCTGACGAACCTTCTTCTTTGGTATCAGAATTTTATGAATTTAAGTGCAGTACTAGATTGGCAGTAAGGTCTCATCATTTTCCACTTGAAATGGCGAGATGTAGCCGTAAGTTCTATGCTAACAGTTTCTTCTATCACACTTCTCCCCTGTGAAAATCTTTTCTGGCTTCTTGTCTTCCAGTCAAAACATTGAACTGAAATGTTAATTCTTATCTTCTATCTTCTTAATTTCTGATCTGTTATTATTCTCTCTCCTTAATAATATTTTTTACTCATATTCTTTCATACTCAGTAATCACTGTGTCTTAGTGGCTTTATTGCCTTACTTGGTGTAAAATGATTAAAACGCAAAAAACTATTTAGCTATCTATCTCCCTCCAGTTATAGGTTAAATAGTAAGGTAGACTGGGCTTCGTTGACCACGAGTTTGATAAGGGTTCTTTGGTGCACATTTTGCACAAATTCTCTGTTATTTCAAAATTCCAAAAAGTGTGGTTTGTTCTACACAAGCCTTCACATCAAATAATGTGTTTGTAATCTGGCAGTTCAGTTCCAAGAACTGAATTGTTAGGCATTCATATGTTAGGATTGTTGGCATTCATATGTTAGAATTGTTAGGCATTCATATGTTAGAATTGTTGGGCATTCATATGTTAGAATTGTTAGGCATTCATATGTTAGAATTGTTGGGCATTCATATGTTAGAATTGTTGGGTATTCATGTTAGAATTGTTAGGCATTCATATGTTAGGATTGTTGGCATTCATATGTTAGAATTGTTAGGCATTCATATGTTAGAATTGTTGGGCATTCATATGTTAGAATTGTTAGGCATTCATATGTTAGAATTGTTGGGCATTCATATGTTAGAATTGTTAGGCATTCATGTTAGAATTGTTAGGCATTCATATGTTAGAATTGTTGGGCATTCATATGTTAGAATTGTTGGGTATTCATGTTAGAATTGTTAGGCATTCATATGTTAGAATTGTTGGGCATTCATATGTTAGAATTGTTGGGCATTCATATGTTAGAATTGTTGGGTATTCATGTTAGAATTGTTAGGCATTCATATGTTAGGATTGTTGGCATTCATATGTTAGAATTGTTGGGCATTCATATGTTAGAATTGTTGGGCATTCATATGTTAGAATTGTTGGGCATTCATATGTTAGAATCAATGGCAGAGTCCTTATATAACACAAATTAAAAAAATATGTTTTCTTAAAATTACACAATGTAAGATTTTATTATGAAAATCAAAGTTTTCACAATAAAATTCAAATTAAGCAGCCAATGTTGCTATAAACTTTAAGAATCTACTCATATCTTATATGATAAATAGATTATATGAATTTCATCTTATGATAGTTGTACAATTAGAAATTTCTATAATAATTTATTTGGTGGTGTGAGATTTCATGATCCAACATGTAGGTTGATTGCCATATTGTAAATATATATAAAGAGCCATGATTGCCTACATCCTGAAGAGACAAGGCACATAGAAGTAGAATTATTATTGTTATTATTTTTTAATTTTAGATATAGAGAGTGCTATGGAAAAAAACATAAAGATATCACCTTGAAAGAGAAATAAGCTGTTGTAAATTTATGGAAAAATTGGAAATTGTGAAAAATTTTAACTTGAAAATATTGGTAAGATAATTTCTGTCTGAATTTCTCAAATGAGGACTTATCATTATTTACACTATTTACATGCAGACAGTTGTCCTCATCTTTGTTGTTACCACAATGTTTTGACTGTTGTGCCCTCCAGACTTCTTCAGGTTTATATTGATCTGTGTAACTTACAGGGAATTCTGGACTGAACCTTTTGTATAATCTACGGGGGTAGACTGTTTTTGTACCACTGCCCATATCTAGGAATATCTGGTTCTTATTTTTAGTACTGTATCTGTCTATATTTCTGAGATGAGGTATTATGTACCCTATTTATATTATTCATACTATTGTCCTCATTTTTGTTGCCATATTTATTACAACATTTCAGACTTCTTCAGGTGGTTGGAATGTCGAACTGAACCCTTTATTTCGCTCACTGGGGTAGACTGTTCTACTTCCACGTGCCATGTTTTAATGGATGTCAGTTATCAGTTATCTCCTGTTAATTTCCCTCTTCAAGTTCTCCACTGCCTTAGCTGAGTATTGAACTCACACTCTTTGGGTCCTGTCACTGGATCTAACTAACGCCTTTATCCACTGTGCCATGTGTTAGTATTGCTCAGTTATTGCTCACCCTGTTTCACCTGAGTCCAAGTATATCTGTCTGACCCAGGGATTGAACTTATAATTAATATATCACCAAATTCATGACAATGTTTTAATCTGATTCCGTCAGACAAGTTACTGTAGTGAACTTGAAGCCTTAAACCTAATCTGCCTGCTGATGAGTAATGCCGCTACTTGCTTGCAGCTTCAGTGAGTGCAGGCAAGTGTGACAAGTTTTATTTGAAACAGAAACTGTTTCATTTTGACTTATCTTTATTTTTTTAATATTTTTTTCTCAGCATCCTTCTGCATATCTATTGCTTCAAGTCTCCTCTTCATCTGTGGGTAAACTCTTCAGCATTAGGACTGTGATATTGCCAAGCAATTAAACACTCTTTTCTTTGTTTTGTAGAGACATTATTATTATTATTATTATTATTATTATTAAATGAAAATATAAAATAATAGTAATAATAATAAATATCATAAATAAAAGAAAAGAAAACAAATAACATTAAAACTTTGTTTAAAATAAAATAAAATAAACACAAAAAAAAGTTCTTCCAGTATGCAACAGAAACTTTTCCTGCTGGAAAACAGACTTCATGCCAAAGATGCTGAATTCACTCTCGTTCTCTGCTGACCATTGCTTGTTACAATACAAAGTGATTTTCTTACTTTTACCACATGCAACTTTAAAAGACTTGTAATTAAAATAACTCTCGGTGCCTTTTTATAAACATTTTCATGATAACTCTTCAGATGAGCTCTTTCGTATAGTACGTAGACTGTATGAATTTAAGCGCAATACTAGACTGGCAGTGAGATCTTATCAATTTACAGTTGAGCTATCCAGATGTAGCCATAACTTCCATGCTAACAGTTTCTTTTCTCGCACTTCTCGCTTGTGGAACTCCCATCTGGCTCCATGCTTTTCAGTCAACTTTAATCTGCAAGAATTTAAATGTAATGTCAATCGCTATCTACTGTCCTCCTGATTGCATTTTTCCCTTTCTACTCATTACTAATGGTTCTCTTTCTAATTCCTGCATACCCTATAAACCCCTTGCACGTTAGTGGCTTTACTGCCTTGCTTGGGTGACACTGATTAAAAAAAATACACACACCACCAGTACACAAAAAATAAATTATTTGATTTTAATTATGAATTTAACATGCTTTTAATGTTATTTCTGTGTATGTTTTTATTTCCTAAGAACACAAGGCTATCACAGCTGGGATGATGTGAGCGACCCCACAGTTCCCAATAAAATAATACTGAATTTAAATTTTATCTCTGTAGATAAGTTTCTTCATGAGTAATAAACATTTAAAAAAAAAAAAACAACTACCTCTACTAAAACCAGCAAACAAACTCTAAAAAAATGAAATACGCTTTTCAGAGAATTGCTATGTAAAGTATTTGATTCTAATATTAAGTAATCTTAAAATTCACTAACCAAAACAGTGGCTTCAGTTCTAAGTCTCTAGATTTAATAAAATTCTCTTTCATCACATTTTAGGGATACATTTTAGGTACATGAGGGTAACAGTAACTTTCACTCCTCTGGTTACCACTTGGTAAGGCTGCAGTCTATCATAGAAATTGCCAGTGTTAAAATGTAAGTCATGGCTGCAAGTTGACCTTAGGCTGAAAAAATAAATATGTCATCAAACGGAATATAGTGAGGATGGGAAGTGAATGAGTGACAGGTCAGCTTTGGGATTTTGTTTCTACAGATTGAAAAACTAAATTGATTGGTTGGATGACAAGCAGGGAAGATGAATAGGGAGGTTTATATCTAAAGTGACCTGTCACTCAACAGGACAGTCTACACACAAAACCTCTGGGATTGGTTTAAATGTAGTGGCTATTGCAGCATTTCTAGTGGAAATATTTTATCAGATAAAGAATTTTATAATATAAAATAATAAAATAATAATAAATAATTATATAATAAAAGTGGAAATATATTATGGTCGATCAATAAGTCTATAGCCCGACACAGTCATTAACTGAATTTTGTTCTGAAATTTTCACTATAGAATATGATAAATGATGAGATTTGCCATTCATGGCTGGACATTTGGCTGACAGGCAAACGTCCATCAACTAAATATCCAACAGCCAAATATCCGAGTACCTTTACCGTTCCGGTACAGGAAACATTTGACATTCATTTCATGAACAGTTAGCATTACTATGTTCTTTTATATGCTGTGTCCTCTCAGGATGTAGGTGATCATGGCCCTCCACTGCCTCCTGCACCTTGTAGCTCTCAATAAGTTTTGTTTTTTTGTTATTTCTCCCAGACTCTATTCTGCGATCCACCTGCTCAAGTCCATTATGTCATACATTGCTTTCCCTTATCCTTCTTTCCATCCTGTGAGTATCAGATTTTCCAAGCCCTCCTTTCTCATTATGTGTCCCAGAAATTTCAGCTGCCTCTTCCTGATGTTAAGTATAAGTTTCCTCTTTGTTTGCATTCTCTCCGAATCCTTGTCGTTGCTCTCATGTTTGGTCCATGGTATTCTTAGAATCCTTCTGTAGAACCACACTTCTGTTGCCTCAAGTCGCTTCTTCATCTTTGAGGAGATTGTCCAACATTCACTGCCATAAAGGAGGACAGAAAAGTGTATTGAACTGCTATGTAGCAGTTCAGTACTCTTTTCTTTAGCAGTTCAGTACTCTTTTCTTTAGCAGTTCAGTACTCTTTTCTTTGTTTCCAATGAAACTTTTCTATCTTGTAATACTCTACTTAGCTTTTGTGGCTGTAATTTATAACATTTTTCTTTTAAAATGTTTTGCAGGAAAATAGGCTTCTCAAATTCACTAATTGTTATTTTGCTCTTTTTAACAGTGACAGCAGTTCCTAACCTAACCTTTTGTTTAAAGTTGTGTATAAAGTCAACGTCTTGACTATATCATTATTTTCGCTAATGCTAATGAATGGTGTAAAATATCCAACAAAGTGTTATAGAGGAATAAAGTTTCACTGCTGACACTTGAGTTTGAACCAGTGAGCAAACACAGGTGACCCCATTATTGAATTAAGTAGTCCTATGACCATAGAGGAAATGCATATATGTAAGAAGTAGCTGAATCTCTATTTCTAGTCTATCCTCTACTACTATACATGCTGGTATTCTTTACTCTGACATTATAAACAGTTTGAAAAATCCTGTGAATTTAAAATTTAAAATTCATAGGTGAAAATGATCATTCACTAATGGTATGTTAATTCCTTAATTCCAATTCTATAATATATATATATATATATATATATATATATATATATATATATACAGAAATATAGTCTTAAAGTGTGCTATATTTATGGGTAAAGTGCTATATATATATTTATGGGTAAAGTGCTATATATATATATATATATATATATATATATATGTGTATAAAAGTGAACATTGAAGTCAACACTTAGAGGTGACAGTCTTTCATGCTAGACACAATCGTTGGTCTGACGATTGTGTCTAGCATGAAACAGACTGTCGCCTCTAAGTGTTGACTTCAATGTTCACTTTTATATTTGCACACGCTCTATCTCTGATATTGAGCATTTTATCCCATAAATATAGCACACCTTATGACTATATTTCTTCATTCATATATATATATATATATATATATATATATATATATATATATATATATATATATTTATATATATCTCCCATCTGCAACGTACTTGTAGAAAATGCAACTATGATAGCCACATCTTTTTTGAGATAAGGAATTGATAATTATATGAAGTAAATAAAAATCTTAATTGCTGTACCTTGTCAGTCGTCTTTAATGAAACTTGTATAAAAGAGGGATTGCTGCCCAAATACATGCACAAACACACACACGTGCACATACACACACACATATATATATATATAATTTATGAAAAATCTTTTTCTTTTAACTCATGCTTACTTTGAAGTTTCATGGCTACATAGATGTGACTATTCATTGGAGAAGAGTTAAATTGCTGATATTTCTTGATTTTTTTATACTTTTATGAGTGTAGTAAGCATGAGTTAAGTAAAAACAAACTTTTTATTAATTCTGTTCACACCCTATCTCTCTCTTAGATATTGAGCACTCTATTACAAAACCTGCTGCTTTAAATGCCTACTTGTCAGCAAACCACTGAAAATCCAGCAATTTTGGCTTCAAAAACAGTCTTGAAATTAACACTATATATATATATATATATATATATATATATATATATATATGCAACGCTCTTCATTAAAAATGAATTGAGCACTATGGCAGTCTAGCATTTGTCTTCATTCCTAAAAAATAATCCACTAGAATTTGCCTATTCCTCTGCCGTGCGCTGATAGCTTAGGGGTAGAAACTCCAACTGATAGCAAATCGGTTGGGTTTTGATCCCGGCTTGAAGCAGTTGGATGTCTATCTCCACTGATGAGTTGCATGAGGATGACATTATATATATATATATATATATATATATATATATATATATATATATATTATTAGAATAACAAAGATTGCTTGTACTTAAAAATTGTTGACCAGGACATTGGGGATAATATGATTAAGGCAACTAGATTTTATAATTAATTAATTAGCTGATTATCAAGAGAGCTTTAATTGTAAAAATAATCAAAGGAAAAACTTAACAGGAGATAAGTCTTTGAACTTTCTAGCTTTTTTTTAATATATATATATATATATATATATATATATATATATATATATTCCATTTAGTAGTATAGAAGAGCATTGTTATCTATTTCTTCTTTCCAGCCAAGCCTTCTGGCATCAAAAGTTAAACTGAAATATAATGAAAGACAAGGAGAAAATATTTTAATGAACATCATAAATGAAGACTTGCTTGTCCTCAGGAAGTGAAGGTTATCATAATTCATTTAAGCAAAGGAAATGGTTCTGGTGTCTAGCAGACATATCCTATGAAAATAAATGATGCTTCATATATATATATATATATATATATATATGTATGTATGTAAAATATATAATAATATATAAGTATGTATGTATGTAAAAATATATCACTCTATGTATGTATATATTAGTTGTATATATATTATATTTATCT
The DNA here is from genome assembly GCA_964036315.1 of Acanthosepion esculentum. NCBI lineage: Eukaryota > Metazoa > Mollusca > Cephalopoda > Sepiida > Sepiidae > Acanthosepion > Acanthosepion esculentum. The sequence continues at coordinate 14,340,500 of OZ038505.1, read as the reverse complement.
TTATTACTTGTTATAGTGGATACTTTGTATTTGAAATAGACACCCTATTTTCTCAGTCTGTTCATATCTCTCTATCTCTCTCTGTTCATATTTATCTGTATATCTATCTCAGTCTTTTCATATTCTATCTATCTATCTATCTATCTCTCTATCTATCTATCTCATTCTGTTCATTATCTATCTATCTATCTATCTATCTATCTATCTATCTATCTCATTCTGTTCATTATCTATCTATCTATCTATCTATCTATCTATCTCATTCTGTTCATTATCTATCTATCTATCTATCTCATTCTGTTCATTATCTATCTATCTATCTATCTATCTATCTATCTCATTCTGTTCATTATCTATCTATCTATCTATCTATCTCATTCTGTTCATTATCTATCTATCTATCTATCTCATTTTGTTCATTATCTATCTATCTATCTATCTATCTATCTCATTCTGTTCATTATCTATCTATCTATCTATCTCAGTCTTTTCATATCTATCCTATATAGAAGTAAATGCTAGAAAGATGAATATGAGACTTGAAGCCACACAAATGTGGTTCTACAGAAGGATGTTGAGAATACCATGTACTGAACATGTGAACAAATGACAAAGTTTTAGAGACAATAGCAAAAAAAGGACACTTATACTTAACATCAGGAAGAAACAGTAAAGCTTTCTGGATTACATAATGAGGAAGAAGGGCTTGGAAAATATGATACTCACAGGAGAAATTGAAGGTAAGAGAGAGAGAAAAAAGCAATACGCAAGCTGCGTGGCAAGTTTGAGTAAATGGAGGTTGCAGCAGGGTATGAGAGAGATGGCAAAAAGAGAATTGTTATTAAGAGCTACAAAGGACAGGAAATTGTGGAGAGATACGATTGCCAACGTTCTGAAGGCACATGGCACAAAGAAGAAAAAGATAAGTATTAATACATTATGAAATGGACAAAGTCCGACAATTATTTTTTAAGACATTTTTTATGTTTATACGTTCTTTTTATAGATACAAATATTTAACTATCTATAAAAAGAACGTATAAACATAAAAAAACGTCTTAAAATAATTGTCGGATTTTGTCCATTTCATAATGTGTGACGTCATTTGTTTACATTTGGATACTCATCGAGCAGATATGGATGTACGAGAGAAAATCATTGAGAATTGTAGTTTAAAAACAATAAAATCGACCTTGCTAACCGAAACGCTCCTCTGTGGCCCAATCGGTTAAGGCACTTCAGGCTATATAACGTTTCCGTATAGGATACAGGTTCGATTCCTGTCGGAGGACGCATATTTTCTATGGTAATTTCT
>OZ038505.1:14291685-14329185 GCA_964036315.1 Acanthosepion esculentum | reverse complement strand
CATTGAGCACTGTTTTGAACCTAGCAAGTAGATTCCAAATTCTAAAAGATATGGCATTTTTGAAAAAAAGGGCTTAGCAACATATATATATATAATAATAATAAAAAGAAAGAACAGTAAGATATATAATCCAGTGTTCTTATTAATATTTTTATTTTTACAAAACAGTGCTCAATGTAAATTTACAGAGCATAAATATTATATATACATCATATATATATATATATATATATATATATATATATATATGTATATATATATATATATATATATATCACCTTACATCAACTTAATCTACCCCTCAAAAGTGCAGAAAAACTATATGTAAATTTAAATTCATTTTTTCACCCTTAGAAGTGTGGTCTGATGAGCCAGGGAAAAAGAAATTCCCTGGAGAAATAAATTATAACCAATGGACCTTTAAAGTTGTCTGTTTTCATTGAATTAATCGCTCTGATTTAACATTGACCTCTCTCTGAATTTCATCCCCCTTGGGATTATCCATACAGATTACAAGATTTTCATTACTTTATTATATATATATATATATATATATATATATATATATATATTTTATAAACTGTTACTTTAGAACATGCAAGTTACTACTACAAAATTGCAGATTTTGTTTCGACTTTTAACATGTCTCATCAGGTAGTGAACAATGATGGTAATAACCGATTTTATTTAAAATTATAATTTATTAAACATCATTTCTTTTTACATTTGTGTAAAGTTTTCGTAAAAAATTTTTCTTTCCTTTTCTTTTTCTCTTTACTGATTTTTTCTTTTTACTGACTTTTTTCTTTTTTTAATTAAAAAAAATTTTTTTTGCCTTATATGGAAAATTTTCTGCCTTGAGTGGCTCTTGGGCCTAGTATTGGTTGAAAATTAAGAAAAAATTTTGTTTCCTTTCTATGAATGCCACAGCTAACCTTTCTCTTTACCTATTAAACACACATTCAGTTTAATCTATTTTCACAAGTGGGAGAGGGCAAAGCCATTTAATGTACTTCTGTCACTAAGTTTTCGGCACTTCAGATTACTTATTTACTTACCTTTTCCTGTTTTCTTGATTACAAAATGTTAAACTTACTCATGATATTCTTAATGTTCAAAACAGATGCAAGTAAAAAGATATCATTGAAACAGCACAGATTGAGGAATAGTCATAAAACAAGAAGGTATTCATGATAACTTAATCAGTGTATATATATATATATATATATATATATAGTTAAGTAACAAAAATCTTGGCAATCCATATGGATAATTCCAAGGAGGATGAAACTCTCATTTCCCTCTCTAAACTCACACTATTCCTCACCACCCTCTATGTCACCTTATATAAGCTTAATACTGCCCTTCAAAAGTGTAAATTTTAAATTTATTTTTTCTTTTCACCTTTGAAAGTGAAGTCTGAAGATCCAGAGAAAAATAAAATTCTCTGGTGAAATAAATTATAACTAATGGAGCCTTAAAGTGGTCTGTTTTTCTTTAAATTAATATATATATATATATATATATATATATATTATTTATTTTAGGATATTAAAACAAAAACATGTTAAAAATCACTACATGATTGCAATCATGATTCAACCCTAGTAATGTATCTCCTTGGGTGATGTCAAACCATTGGCGAGTGAAAGATTAATTTAATTTAAAGATTAATCTTCTGCATGCCAGTGATTTGACATTGGCTGAGGAGACACATTTGTGGTGTTGAAACATGATTGTAATTGTGTAGCAATTTTTAGCATGTGTTTCTTTTAATATCCTAAGATAAATAATATTTAGCTCTACTCTGTATTTAGAACCTCTTTTAAATTAAATGTTACGTACAGTGGAATTATACTCTATTTGTTCTCATATAATAACGGTATTTGCACTTAGACAAGTGGTGAGAATGTTTCTTTCCAACCATCACACCTGGGTTTGAATCTCATCATAGTTGATTTGTCGGGATGGTGCCTTCTTGATGATATCAAAAGCATGTGGTACTGTTGGAAAGTGTCTGAAGACCATACCATGGGTTGACCCAAGACTTGTGAGGGAAACTGGGTAGACAGGACTATTTGGGAGCTGTTTATGGTTGCACTAGCATGAAGTCCCAGATCATGACCAAGGGTTTGAACATACAGCTCTTGTTCAGACTCTTGAACAAACCAGATAATTCTCTCTCTTCTAGAAACTGTTACTAAGGTCTGCTCAGTATAGGTGGCTTCCATGAGTGTTGACCAAACAAATATGCCTGAACAGGCGTCTGCAAAAGGGATTGGCTAGCCACCCTTATAGACGGGTATACTCAGATTTGAGCAGCCACCCATTATAATAAAAGTAACAATGATAGAGTAATCTGTAACAATTAAAATAAAGATGTTTATGTTATGAATATTGATAATGATTTTCTGATAATTTTGGGTTTGTAATTATAATAGGGAAAAAATGAATAACTACCCAATGTTTTTTGGTTGGTCAGAAAGTTGTGAAGAGCCATGATTGCCAACATTTTGAAAGGCATGAAAAAAGAATACTTGAAAAAGGATTTGATTTGATTATGTATTTCCGTGTGCAGATTCAGTTGAATTGATCTGAAAAGTTTATGATGATTCTTGACTTGACTGAAATGTTTTTAGCATACGAGGTGAGGCGTGTTCACTTATTGGAACAATGTCCCTATTACTACAACAATGGAATATCTGATTAGTAAGAAGGGACTATCAGGTTTCATGACTAGTGAATATATAAAGTCACTTTATACTAATAACAGTTGCCACTTTGGCTTCCACAATCATTTTGCAGTCAGACAGTGTTAAATCCTGTCTGTGTCCTATGAATGCCATATCTACATTACCTCTTTACCTATTAATTGCCATATCTACATTACCTCTTTACCTATTATAGTGCATATTCAGCTGAATCCTTTTTCAAAAGTAGGTGGAGGGTAAAGCCATTTAATGTACTTCTGTCACTAATTTTTGGGTATTCAGTTTACTTTTTTATTAGCCATTTTGTGCTTTCTTGTTTTCAAAATGTTGAAATTGCTCACGATATTCTTAATGTTCAAAACAGATAGATGCAAGTAAATACTGAATATACATCACGTAATTCCCCATGTATAATACGCCTTCATCTATAATATGCACCCCTAAAATTGTGCTGAAAGTGTGGGAAAATGCTTCCACTCACTCATAATACACACTCCTTGTTTGGTAATCAAACACTATAAATTGTCCGTCTCCAATTTCATTCTGGCCAGCGTTTCCTACGCTTATTTAAAAAAATGGTTTTAAACATAGAATAATATTATTCTAATTTAGTTTTATGATAATTCTTATTTTATTTTACAGCCATTTTTTAAAGATTTTTGTAGCTGTGCATAATATGCAACCTAGATTTTTTTTAATTATTTTTTAGAAAAAAATGCATATTATACATGGGGAATTACGGTATATATATATATATATATATATATATATATATATATATAGAATAGAAATGTTAAATAAAATGAAGTGCCAAAAAATCAGAGACAACTACCTAATAACAGGGATCTTCTTTCATATGAATAACAGCAGCTGTACAACATGGCATAGAGTCTACAAAGATCTGGACTTGTTGTTGAGATCCATCTATCCTGTCGCATTCCACCAAATTTTCCTCATAAAAACAAACATAACAAAAAGGTGGTGAAAAATTCTCAGCTTGACTAAAAGAAGTTCTTCTAAAAAAAGATAATATTTAAACATTTAATCAAATTTTGAGAAGTGGTTCAGGTTGAAAATCTTTTGGAAGCCCACCTGTTCATAAGGTACTCCATTGAGAAGTCAATAAAAGACAGGAAGCTGTGGAGAGCAATGATGACCCTGCTGATATTCCACTCAGATTTGACAAAAATTTTAACAAAGCTATGTTTTTTCTTTGACTAGAGAATGTAAAATAGTGAAATTATTTTATTAGTGTTATCATTGGTAGTTTCATTTATAATGACCGAAATAAAGCTGCTGATTGTAAGAGAAAATAAATGGGTCTGATGATGAATCTAAAAAGTTGTATCAGTGATGATGACAATTAAGTTGATGACATTAGCAGTGTTCTTTCTGCAATCTCATCACTAAGTGGGAATATCAACTTAGGCTGCCATATTGCTTGTTATTTACTCAATTCCTGGGTGGAACAGCAGAGACTCAGGAATTTAGAGCAAAAAGGTTGGAATGGAAGAATTTGAAGTGCTTACCATTTTGCTACTCACCAACTTCAGAAGAAGAGACCAAAGAATAATATTATACTTCCTCTTTTCTATAAAGCCTATGACATTTTGCAGAAAGCTCATGGAGATTAGAGAGACATCAGGTTTCAAAAAAGCTACAGATTATATCCTGTTTATCGAGACGTATAGTCAGAGATTTTCTCATTAAAGATTTAGAAATCTTTGATGTTTTCTTCTTTTAAATATTGAACCATAATTATAAGGAGGGGGTCACCAAACTACGGAGCTAAAATAAAATTATTTATATGGAATTATCAATAGATGTAGAAAAATAAATGTAAGTAAAATGCCAAAATTTGGCCAATCTGATTTTTGCATCTGACAGTAATATAAGTTTTAAGAAAATCAGGGAAATAAAAAAAATCGCCAAGTTTTTGAGCTTTTTGTGTAAGTACCTGCAATGAAGATTCTAAGAAAAGCAATTACGAGCCTGCTGCAGTAATTATGTTTTAACTTGCATTGCCGTGTTTAAACCGGTTTGAAGAGTGCTGTATATAAAAAGGACCGATTTCAGTGAATTATGTCATATATTTTGCTAGAACTTATAAAATCTCAAGTATGTAAAGTCAGCACGTGTAACGAGGTTGACTGAAATATTTGAAAGCATTTCTTGGTTGGATGCAGCAATACCAAAACAAATATTAATTATATCTTAAAAGGTAAACACCAGTTTGAAAAATCACACTAACCTTTTGTGCTGTTTAGTTTGTGAGATTCGGATATGTGCGCACTTGGTGTGATATAACTACTTTATTACTAACGTTGCCTTCTTGGATAACTTTTTAGTAAATAAGTATATTTGTTGTCTTTATGTTTTGTATATTCAGTGAATTGTATTGAACAAAATGGTTACCCGGCCCACACTCATCATTCTCTCAGTTATCTGGACCTCTGGGAAAAAAAAGTTTGGTGACCCCTGATTATGAGAATTAAACAGTGATAAAAAAAACAGGCAAAGTTTAACATTCAAACCTGCAAGAAAATGGAGAAGGCCAGAGTGTACAACAGACAAAACGATGTGAATATGTCAATAAAGATGAGGACAACAGTCCAAACAATGTAAATAGTGTAAAAAAATTACAATAACTCATCTCAGAAATATAGACAGAACCTGAAGAAGGCCAGAGCATACAATGGCTGAAATGTTGTGAATATAATTTATTGTCATATTCATGAAGATAATAGGAGGGAGAATAGTATATCTTATATGTAAGTATTTCTTGCAAATTTTACTAATATTGGTTGGTTAATACCAGTTTTATTGAAAAGCATTGACTTGCATAATAAAGATTGGCTTTGCGCATTCTTCTACTTATAGTTTTGGTAATTTGAGTAATAGATACCTTGGTGTATGAATCAGTTATAACACATTTAGTATAGGAGAAAAGGAAATTGAACATAGAATAGGTTGTGCCAGGTGTGTTTTGGCCATCACCGTGAATTGCTACAAAACCAGAACATCAACCTGAAAATTTGAGTCATGTTCTTAAATAGCATCATCAGACCAAGACTTTCATATGAATGTCATGCATGTTGCCAAACCTGTACAGAAATATCTAAACTGTCAGTTGCATGCAATTTCTTTCTAAGATAAATGGTTAAAAATGGTGAGTGAAGTGTGTATGTCTTGGCAAAGGAAATTCTTTTTTGATTCTTGTGGACTTCTGCTACAGAATCACAAACAAAGAACTGTAACAAATAACAGAAATCACATCATGTGAGGACCACCACCAGCTGCAACAACTAAAATGGGTAGCACATGTAACTAGAAGAGAAAATAAAGACATAATTATGATGTTGACATTTTGTACCACTTCAAATAAAAGGTTAGGAATTAAACCTCTATTGTTAAATAATAATTTCAGACTTTTATCTTTTAGTGGCAGTGTATTTTGGCTCAGACCTTCTGAGGCTAACCTTTGAGGTCAGATGGTAGACAAAATAGGGAGGTCGATTTTGATTGGCTGAGCCGAATGTAGGAATGAGTTATAGATTAAGGTTTTTTGGTGAGTTGCTGTTTGGATGTCAAGTGAGCAAGATGTGTTTGATTGTGTTTGTGCAAAGTGGGGAAGGGTCTTTTGAGAGTATGCCAAAGGAAATGGATGTGTGATATTTTCATGTTTGAAAGCAGCTCCCTAATAGGGGGTGTAGTAACCCCTATTTGATAGAAGATGTACCTGTTGATGTGGTTAATAAAATAATAGTTAAGTTAAAATTTCTCTTTGTTGATGCTTTTCGTCTTTGAACCCAAAGAACATTTCATGGCACTGACCAAGAGAAGAAGAGGACTGAACTCAAACAACCAGCGATCACAGACGAAACGAGATGAGACTAACTAACATCCTCTTCCCCAGCCAATGAAGAATATACAACACCATTGACATTTAAAAGTGCAATAACAGCTATTGGATTTGAAAAAGCTATTTTCCTAACAAATTGTTTTAAGAGAAAGATTTTATAAATTTCAACTGAAAACATTACTGGAAGCTCGTTCAATGAATGCCAAATGTCTCCTTATAGGAAAACAGCTAATATTTCTATTACCCTTGCCATTTTCACCTGATTTTACCTGGTTCATTTGATGTGACTATCATTTTGGTGGCTCAGGTAATGAATGCTAAATCTTTCCTTATAGGTAAATGTCTAATATTACTGTTAACAATAGTCAGTGAACTTTAAAAACCTATTTTCCTGAAAAATTGGTTTAAGAGAAAGATTTTGTAAATTTCACCCCAATCAGTACTGGCTACTCAGTCAAAGAATGCCAAATATTTCCTTGTAAGGAAATGGCTAATATTACCATTACCATTGGTCAGTGTCCTTTTCTGTACCAGAATCAGTTATCGATTACTTGAAATGGTAATTCCAATAATATTTCTATTTTATAGATGAAAATTTTTTAGGAAATCACATTAACAAGCTTAAGAATATCAGCAAGCAGGATCTGATTGTATCTGCCATAAATAAAGTCTGAACTGCAAAAGGAAATTGTCCTTTTGGAAATAAGGGAATAAAAGAGTAATTTACTGCCTCAGTGCATTCAATTCTTTCATCTTTGCATCTTTCATCTCTGCTTCTCTTATTTTAGTTCTGACTGCAAAAAAGATTTTTTGATATTGAATATTAAATTTTTACCCCAATTTTAAAAAAAAATTACATCAGTAAGCAAAAAGAAAAAAAAAATATCTGCTACTTAAGATTCCTCTTGCTTGCTATCTGAAAAAAACAGAATTATGTGCTTATAGCATAGCATAGTTGCTATCATCATGGAAAATTGTGTTGGGATACAGAAAGTGGTTATCTCCCTTTGATAAAGCTAAGTCGTATGGGTCATGTGACAGATGACTTAGTGATGTCACTCGATACAGTGACCACAGCAGCAATAAAATTCATTTTGTTTACAGCAGCTAAACCATAAGGTTGCATCTTCACCTCAGACTACCATGACCTAGGCAGAGGCTAAATCTGCCACCCCACAGCTTACAAGTCCATGGTACCATTTCCCTTTGGGAATATATCTTTCCCAGATATAGAAAGAAACTCCAGCTCACAGTTCTCAATTTAGGAAAATTCAAAAGTAGCTGTTTCCCATTCATAGAACATGTCCTTGCCTGGGCCATAGATGATTCCGGCCTGTTTGAATCTGGAGTCCTAAAAATGGCTTCTCCAGACACAGGAGTATCTCCATATTATATACGATGTCATTCTTTTTGTTTCTCCTTACCCTTTGCTTTGTTGTGTAGATATATGTGATATATTATTCTCCGCATGGGGCACGCGTATATATTTATATATAGTCTCGTGTATGTCTTTGTGATATAAAAGTTGCTCTAAGAACAAAGTATGTTCGTCATTCCTTTTCTTTTCAGTCTTTTCGTTCTGTGAAATATCAGTGTTATTATAATCATGGATATAATAATGCCCATAATGGGGGAAAGCAAAAATTAGAGAATAAATTCTTTCTACCATAACTCACTCACTACTCTCCCCATTTAGAATTAGGTTGGCCTACTGATTTCATAGCCCATCTGAATCCAATGTACTCACTTTTGAGAAGAATAATTAAATTAAAACATTATGAATACATCTCTCAGCCCAGCAATAATAACAGGGCAAACTGCACTCTTTAGCCTTTATAAACCTGTTTATGAGAAGGAAAATCCTGAATTTAAAATTGGACTGAAGAAGGATAGGTTCCATCAGACTGTCTTGCCCTAGACATACCTCAGTTGCTAGAGTTTCAGTAGATGTAGTGCACCGAATACCATAATGGAGTATAACACTTATTATGTAACGTGACATTTATTGTTTTTGATAGTAGATCTTCAACCCATAAAAATGTGTTCTCGGATTGCAATATAGGAAAAGACATTAATGCTTTCTAATATATTAAATATCATATCAAATAAATGTAAATATCATATCAAATATATGATATTGTTTTATATGAACAAGAGAATGAAATAAGAGAATCGATGGAGGAAGAATAAATTTTTTATATCTTGTATATTGATGTTAGTTTTGATATATCAATGATTATCTTTGAGTTTCAAAATCTGCCAGTTGAACCAATTGTGCTATGATTATGACAGTGAAGCACAATAGTAAAAATAACACTTGAAGCTCCCACTGGCAAATGATTGAGCTTTTTAGGTACTTATTAATTATGTACGCATTATTTGACATAATATAAAGAGTCTGCAATGAAATACAACGAATATACAAACAAAAAATAAATAAACAAACAAACAAAAAATAGAATATACCTATATTTACCAAACAAGCCTAACTTAAAAAACGAAAAAAACAGAACATTCGAGAAAACGAATTACCCTAAAACCTCAAAATGTTCTGTTTATGATACTGGAAATGATATTGTTAAATTATCTTTGACACACTGTACTGAAAGTCAGAAAAATGTAGGAAAAGGAAAAAAGAGAGAGAGAGAGAGAGAGAGAGAGAGAGAGAGAGAGAGAGAGAGAGAGAGAGAGAACAAGAAATAACCACAACATTTCACACATACACACACACATATGCATACACACACATACACACACATACACACACACACACATACATACAAAGAGAAAACAATCAACCTAACACCAATAACTAGAATATAAATTAATTTTTAACTTCATATAAAAATAATTAAAATGAGAAAGTCTGCAGTCAAAATAAAATTAAAATAGTCAAAAGTAACAATGCAAAAATAATAAACATTATTGATTAAACACTATTGAATAAACAATTATTATTGAATAAACACTATTGATTATTTATTTATACTATATTTATTTCTTATATTATTTATTAACTGGAATGGTTAGCAAAACATTGGCTAATTGCCAATTGATTCAAACTTTATAAAATTGTAAATAATAAACATTTCCTTACAGTTGGTTCACATATTTTGATAATTTAGTAAATATTTATAAATTTATGAATAAAAAATTGTTTTCACATTTATTTCTTTATAGATTAGTAAATGATAAATATCACAGATCATAAATATATTGCATTGCATTAATTCTAATTGTATTAGTTTTTAGAATGTTGTAAATATAAAATTATTCTTGTATATAAACAATCTAATAAATAAACTGTGTTTAATATTTTTGTTGTAAATTTTCAAGAACAAGAAAAATGTATAAATTCACTTCATCAATGCACTTATGCTTTATTCCAATTCTACTCATTGCTTTTTAAAACAATAAGCATTTCTGAAGAGTGAATGTATTTAAAAAAAGTGGTATCATGGGAAAAACAATCTTTTTCATACTACATCTTATTGCAGGCATGTTTATCCATGTTTGCCAAATCTAGACTCTCCTATGAAGATGAACAAGTTGAAGGAATCAACATATAGAAATGATCTAGAAGACTGAGTAATTCTGGAGAGTTGCAGTAAGGGGACATAATCCATAGAATCAGCAATCAGGTCAAAAGTAAAATGAGATGAAAGATATTTATTGTGTGATATGATTACCAAAATACAAAATATACTGAGTGCAGTCTGCTATTCAAGAACCGAAATACGCTGAAACATGAAAAGATTAAGGCAGTATATGAAACTATTTCTGATAATTATAAGAAACATTACATATAAGGAATGTTATATTTTTTGTTATCTTAAACTTTTAATAATATCTGATTTGTTTTGATCATCTTTGAATTTTTTTGATTCAATTCATATTTAAAATTGTTTCTTTTAATTTTTCTCTTTCAGGGATTCAATGAGAATTCATCCAAATCCAATGAGATTCAGTGAGAGTTCATCCAAATCCAATGAGATTCAGTGAGAGTTCATCCAAATCCAATGAGATTCAGTGAGAGTTCATCCAAATCCAATGAGATTCAATGAGAGTTCATCCAAATTCAGAATATGAATTTCAAGAAAGAAATAATGCAAAAATTCATAACATTTTGAACATTGAAAAACATTTTTCCTTGACAATGTTTCATTTCTCTTCTAGAATATTTCTAGATTAATGTCTAATCTTTTTAATCTAATCTGAATCTAGTCAGGAGTATTGTTGTCATACCTGGGCTGAAGCTGCCCAATCTTCCCTTTCTAGCCTTAATAAATTTCAAAATCATTTAAGCAGTCTTGTGGAGTGGGGGAAGTCTTATTCTCCACTCAACAGCCTCTTTACCACTGATTGCAACCTGGTATGCCTGTCTATACTCTGTTGCTATCTCCATGGCAAATGTTCAGGTAGTCTTCATTCTTTAGTTCCAGCAGTTCATAACTTTACAACTAGGACATTTCACAACTCTTATTTGCTTTGTATTCCATTTGTAAGGAGGAAGTTCCACTCAAATAGCTTTTTTTTCCCAAGAACTACCATTTTGTGGAACAAATTCATTTTTCTTCTCTAAATACTACAATCTTAACTTCTTAACAGTAACCCTCTACCTTGAATGACTCTCGGGTGATATAGTGGGTAAATTTTAGTATAAAAAATAAAAATCTTTGAAAGAGAGAAAAAAATTCCTACCTCATTTTTAGACTCACTGGCTACCTCCTCGTCGTTGGCGGCATTTTTGTTGGCTTCACTATCTTTTGGTGTTGGTGGAGCGTCCATATCAGTGACAATGATTTCTGTTGCTGGCATTGATTCTTCTGCTGGAGTCCCATTTACAACAGGAGTTTGCTCTGTAGGGGAAGCAGGGACTTCTGGCTGAGCAGGGTCAGCAGAATTATTCACAGGACTTGAAGGGCTCTTGAACGTAGTTGTTTCTGCCATTGTCAAAATCGGCTTGTACTCTCCTGGATGATTTTAACGTACTGAAACGAAATGAAAGGACAAAGTATTAAATAATATAGGTGCACGCACACACACACACACACACACACACACACACACACACACACACACACACACACACACGGACACATACACACACACGGACACATACACACACACGGACACACAAACACACGGACACATACCCCCCCATATTTATTTACAGTTATTGCATACAGATGATTTTCCTTGTCATAATTGATGTATTACTGTACAGTACAACTTAGGAGAGGAACTTCATTTTATATACACATTTAAAAGGCACGTTATTCATGAGTCATGGTTTTTTCATGCATAATATTATTTTCTCTAGCCGTTTTTCTTTTTCTTTTATAGAAGTTAGTTGTCCACAATTCCCTGAGTGTCCCATTGTGACAGTAAAATATAATACTTTAAAATCATCAATCTTAAGCTTTTATTTTGCCAGTTTGTTTTTTACCAAATTTCACCTAATACAAGCCTCGAGAGCCACTCCAGGTAGAGGGATTACACTATTAAATGAATTTAGTGTTGCCCTTCTCCATGAATGTCTCTCATTCTATTAACCTATAACTGTGTAAATAGATGGTACCATACCTTTTCAAGATATTTTTGTTAAAGTGCTTGCAACAGACTCGAGTGGAATTTGAATTCTGCACACCAATTTTATTTTCCATACTAATAACCATTAGGTTATGCACACATCCATGAATGCAAAGGTGAACAGTTATTTTTAGGTAATTGATTCGTCCAATTATTTATATCTGATCCTTAGCCAGTGATTTACGGATAATATTTTTCATGGCTTCTTGTTTGTTTTTGTTTATGTGGATGATATACTAATAAATAGTAAAATTAAAGCGAACATATTCAGTATTTACGTATTTTTTGAAAAGCTAGTAAAATATGAAATCGGAAAAGTGCATTCTAAGAGCCAAAGTACTTCATTGGACACACGATAGACATGGATAGAATTTCACCAATTAAAGAAAAGTTGATTTCATTCTGTATTTTTCTTTACCGACTGCTGTTTGTCAACTTTGACATTTTGTGGGGATGTTAGATTTTATTGCAAGAATCATATAGCATATCTCTCTTAGCTGCTCACCCCACTTACTGCCTTATTAAAGGACAAAAATAAAAAGATAACTTTGTCAGCTGAACAAGTGCAAAGCTTTTGAAGTAGCCAAAGAAGACTTGGTGAACTAAACTGCATATCCGACAATAATACAATCTTTACACAGATGACAGACACTCTTCTGCTGTTGCAGTTGGAGCAGTCCTACAATAAACACAAAATAGAAAAGAACATACTTTGTTAAGATGAACAAATCCTAGGAGAACTATAACAGTTTTTCTAGGTAATGGCTAGTTATATATCACTTCAGCCGTCTACATGATCATCAGCCTCTGATGAATACCTTACAAAATACCTCAAACAAATACTAATCATAAGAAGTTTGCCAATTGAATTACATCTCGCTAATTAAGTCTGACATTGTTGTAAACTAGGGAAGATTATTGAATAGATGTTCTATCTTGGATTGACATGCAGTCCATAAGTGACAGTGAGATAGACATGAAAGCATCACTGTTGAACAAAAAAAAAATGAAGGAACAGATGAAGGGAAAAATGAAAGAAAAGATGAAGGAAAAAATGAAGGAAAAGATGAAGAAAAAGATGAAGAAAAAATGAAGGAAAAGATGAAGAAAAAATGAAGGAAAAAATGAGGGAAAATATGAAAGAAAAGATGAAGAAAAAGATGGATGAAAAGATGAAGAAAAGATGTAGGAAAAAATGAAGGAAAAGATGAAGGAAAATGAAGAAAAAAAAGAAGGAAAAAATGAAGGAAAAGATGAAGGAAAATGAAGAAAAAAAAGAAGGAAAAAATGAATAAAAAAATGAAGGAAAAGATGAAGGAAAAAATGAAAGAAAAGATGAAGAAAAAGATGAAGAAAAAGATGGATGAAAAGATGGAGGAAAAAATGAAGCAAATGATGAAAGAAAATATGAAGGAAAAGATGGATGAAAAGATGAAGGAAAAAATGAAGGAAAATATGAAGGAAAAGATGAAGAAAAAGATGGATGAAAAGATGAAGAAAAAGATAGAGGAGAAAATGAAGCAAATGATGAAAGAAAAGATGAAGGAAAAGATGAAGGAAAAAATGAAGGAAAAAATGAAGGAAAATATGAAGGAAAAGATGAAAAAAAGATGGATGAAAAGATGAAGAAAAAGATGTAGGAAAAAATGAAGCAAGTGATGAAAGAAAAGATGAAGGAAAATATGAAGGAAAAAATAAAGGAAAAGATGAAGGAAAAAATGAAAGAAAAGACGAAGGAAAAGATGAAGAAAAAGATGGATGAAAACATGAAGTAAAAAATGAAGGAAAAGATGAAGGAGCAAATGAAGGAAAAGATGAAGGAAAAGATGCTGCCATGCATCGAGCCATACAAGAGACGGCACTTAAGTTAACTGAAATACCTGCACCATTCAGTAACCATAAACTGCTTTGTGATATGTCTCATATGCAACTAAGACCTTATGTCCCACCCTGACTCCGACAAGCAGTTTTCTGGCACTTTCTTAACATGTTACACCCCACATTAGAGCAACACCATGACCCAGCATGACCAAAGACAGGCGAATGAGGACTGAGACATGTTTAAAATACCAGTAGCACAAGGTCAAAAGGCAGATGAAATCACCAGTTGGCAGCTTTGGTAATCCTGATGCAAATTTCACCAATATTCATATCAATACAGTTGGTATTTTATTGCCTCATAAAGGATTCAATTACAGTTTAGTTATAGTTGATCATTACAGCCAATGGCCAGTGATCATACTCATTGAAGAATCCTCAGCAGAATTAATCACCAGAGCAATGCAGATTAATTAGATCTCTGACTTTGGAGTCCTTGATATATCACAACAAACAGAACGATGCAATTCCTATGATCCCTCTTTCAGAAATTCCAGAATCTACTGGCGGTGAAACATATTAGAACCACTGCATATTGTTCATGTGCAAATAGTATGGTTGAACACTTTCATAGACAGTTTTTCTATTTTTTTAATTGAATTCGCCCCAAGCAAGGCAATAAAGTCACTAAGACACACAGGCGTTACTGGGTGTGAAAGCATTACAAAACAAAAACATTATTAAGGAATGAGAACAATAGAAGAGTAATCAAGAAGATAGTAGATAACAATTGACATTGCATTTAAATTTTGGAGGATTAAAGTTGGCTGGAATGCATGGAGCCGGAAGAGTGTTCCACAAGCGGGAAGTGCGAGAGAAGAAACTGTCAGCATAGAACTTACAGTTCATCTAGCCAGTTCAATTGAAAACAGCAATGTCAATACATAGAAACTGCCATGCCTGGAGTGAGATAACCTGCCACTAACACTGTTGTCAATTAGGTGTAACAGTTAAGGAAGGGCTTTGATTCATGTCCGCAGAATTAGTTTTGGGCACCATGTTAACATTGCCTGGTCTGTACTTCCAAGACGAAACTAACACACAGTTAACTTCAACTTTTATCCAGAAATCAAAAAACAAAATGTAGAATTTGCACACCAATGGGAATGGGCACAAGACTGATATTAATTCTTAAAAAACTTATACACGTGACTATGTTTTGCTTCGAATGATGCAGTTAAGTGATCACTTACATCCAGTTATGCAGACCCCCTTTCAAATTGCACAACAGAGAGGATAAGCACTTTGTTATCCTGCATGATGATAAAGAAAAAAACTGGGGTCTTTGACAGGTTTAAACCAGCTTTTGTTGACACCACACAATCTATGACGAGTGTGATTTCATTAGAACTGAACAACAGACACCTGACATTTTGAAACTTACAACTCGACAGTCAGTTAATGACCCAGGAAACAAACTAGGAAGAGATCCAGTATCACACATTACAAAAAGTGGAAGAAAATTTACTTGGCCCAAATATTTTAAACCATATACCAACAGATGTATAATATATTGAAGAGACCTGTAATTTTAAAAAATTATTATTTTATTTTTAATTATTTTATTTTATTTAATAAATTCTTAAATGTTATCTTATATTTTGTTTTCAAATTGCAAAGATATGTTGGTATTTTTACAAATTATATTTTTCCTTTTAATTCTGTGTGCAATGTCCCTTAAGGACATGCACGATTATAGCTCTCCAGTATTTCCTGTACACATAGAAATACTCTTCATCTTATGACTATAGACGTTCTTCTTCTTCTTCTTCTTCTTCTTCTTCTTCTTCTTCTTCTTCTCCTCCTGCTTCTTCTCCTCCTCCTCCTTCTTCTTCTTCCTTGTGCCATGTCCCTTCAGAACATTAGCAGTCAATGGCTCTCCACAATTTCCTGTTCTTTGTAGCTCTTAATATATTTTATTTTTTTTATCTCTCCCAAACCTTGCTCTGTCATACATTTAAAATCTTCTTCTTTTACATACCATTTCCATTCAGGGTGTTAGTGATCATGGCTCTCCACAATTTCCTGTCCTTTGTAGCTCTTAATATATTTTGTCTTTTTGTTATCTCTCCTAAACTTCACTCTATCATACATTTAAAATCTTCTTATTCTATGTGACATGTCCCTTCAGGACAGTGGCAGTTATGGCTCTCCACAACTTCCTGTCCTTTGTAGTGCTTAATAAATTTTGTTTTATTGTTTTCTCTGCTAAACTTGGTTCCATCATCCATTTACTCATGCTCGTTCTTCTATCTGCCGTGTCTCTTTAGGATGTTGGCAATCATGGCTCTCCACAATTTCCTGTCATTTGTAGGTCTTAATAAACTTTGTCTTTTTGTTATCACTCCTAGTTCTTGCTCAGCCATCCATTTACTGAAGCTCACTAGGTAAGTTAGGAATTGTTTTCATCTGTTCCTTTTGCCCTCATCTTGTACTGTGTGTATCAAATTTTCCAAGCCCTCTTTTCATGATGTCATAACATTGTGCTTCTCGGTTTATTTTAACATTTCCAGGACATTTTGAACCAGAAACTGTGGATGCAGTAATAATGCCCATAAAAATTTGACTGTTTTTATAAATCAATTCTCAAGTAGAATTTTACTCATTTAATGAGACTTTAACTTTTTTTTATTTGGGCAAATTTAATCATAGTAAATAAATAAAAACATGTTTTAAGCTTTTTTTTTTTTTTTACTTCACTCTCTTGAGGTTATTTTATAGCATTTAATGGTGCTATGAAGTCTGTGGTTCCCCAGGAAGTCTAAACCCCCCCCCCCACCGTCTGCCCTTATCAGGAACAATTCTGAATGATTACCCTTCAGGCATGTCAGCAGGGAATTCAATTTGTTTATTTTAGCTGAGTTATCCTTGGTGAATCTCTTGGGAACTTTGGCAATAATGATTCTTTCTATTAACAGTCATTAGTAAGGAAATAGATTTTAGAAGATTCTAATAGGTTTATGTTAAAGACTCCACAAAGGTTTTTTTTCATAAGATTAAAGTATTAGTTTATGGCACAGAGAGGGTCATTTTGTCTTATTTTTATTTTGTCTTTTGTAGATATCCTGTTAGTAGTTTTTGTTAAATCTACAAGAATTTAAAAATTATTTTCTTTTGAGTTCATTATTAAAATCTCAATAAATTATGCAAAATTGTATATTTAAAAAAAAAGAAAAAAAACCAGAAGCAAAAAATCATGTGAGAGAATATCTTAAGTTCGAATCATACTAAACGTTATAAGGCATGAAATAATGGGTGTGTGAAAAAGATCCCAACACGTTCTTTTTGAAAACGAGTGTCTGAATTCTCAACAAAAAACAGGTTTGTTTGTTTATTGTTTTTGTTTTTTTTATAAAAAAAACATATTCTGTAAACTTTTGCATACACCACATTTTTTTTATTAATGTCCACCCAGTACAAGGCTCAAGAGCCACTCAATTTTTAATGTGAACTGAGCACCGGTGCTAAACTGCAAATGAACCCATCTTTCAACCAATAAAATCCCATCAGAAACTTTGTTTGACAAAACAATATCTACTAAGGGTAAATGCTGCCAAAATACTTGTGGACATAGTTGTAGACGTACCATTTTCTTTTTCTTATTTTTAGACCATTTAAAAAATGACAATAATAACTTCCTTCACCACTCCTACAAATTCAAGAAGAAGAAGATTTCCGCAAGTCAGTGTGAAATTATTTTCTAACTAATGGAAACCTTCTATTCAAAAAGTTCACACCTCTATGTGAAATTAGATTTTGAATCCCTTATTGATATAAAAATAGTAGCCTACCGCTTCTTGGGGTTCAAACCAATTTGGGAGGCCAGTTTGATCTACATGTGCATACGTAGACATACACACTCGTACAATGGAAGGGACAACAGAGGCGCAGCCACCAAGTAGGGCCTTGTCCATGCGCACAGGAGAAGGGATTAACCAGCAACCACTGACTAAACCTTTTGTCTACAAACTCACAAACACATTAAGCTGTCCACACATTTCACACTGCACTAAGAACAATTACTTACTTGATTAAAGCAAATATATGTATGAGTTCCCACATTTGAAAAAGCCTTTGTACCAAATGTTTTTGGTCTCTGTGAGACAATTAATAAAAATGAACTCTGAGTTTAGCCAATAGACATGATGAGACCATGCCAGAAATATTTTTTTCTCTTTTGTGTTCACGCTTTTTCTCACCTCTTCTTTTTACAGAGCCCTTCTCAAGGGGCCGACACTGTGCTGTATGTGGCTCTCTCCCCAGACTTGGAGAAACAAAGTGGTGGTTATTATGAAAATTGTCAGAAGGCAACTTCTAGCAAGAAATCCCAATCATTCCAGTTGCAACAAGCCATTTGGCACACCACCTGTTCTGTACTTAACATCGATCCACAGTAAGTACATTTCTTTCTTTTATGTCTTTTCTACTATGTCAGCCTTTGTTCGAACTTTAAACTTTCATTAAAATCATCCATAGAAGTAGCACCGCAATATCACCTTCTTCAAGACGTAGACAATCATGGCTCTCCTCAGCTTCCTTTTCTTTATCATATATAAACTGCCATGACTTCTTTGTGAAAAATAGTAAAATCGTTTCTAGTTGCCTTCCCCATTGTTTTAAATTATATTTTATTTCTCTTAGACTTTACTTGATTTGCAAGGAAAATTGAACATGTATTTGTCATTGTATATTTCCGAGAAGAATATATAAATGTTATTTCGACTGACATTCTGCTTCTAATTTTCCTTCAGCAAATAAACATTTTTAGATGTTTGGAATGCCGACACTAAGATAGGAACGGCAAGGAAACTTATACCTACAATCTGAATGAGACGCATAAGGAAATATATGTCAGATTTTATTATGCAAATCAATTTTCCCTTGTTTTCTGTTTAGGATTGGGTTTCTGGTCCCTTCTACAGTCTTTTACTTCTCTTTCATTCTTAGTAGCCCCTTTCATCTTTTTTTTAAATCAGAATCACCCCAGTATATATATGCACAGAAGCTGAGTATCATCTACCATGTATTCAACTATGAAAGCAGAATAATGTACATCATATTTTAATTACTCTAAAGCTTCCCAGATAATTACATTTTAGCATTAAATGACCCATAAAGTGTTGATATGTTTTTAAACAAACCAATCAATCAATTCATTTGACGGTAAATTTTTTGCTAATGAAATACAAAAAGTTGTTATTCTAAAACATCAGGATACACTGATTTACTCAGACTAGTATCCTCATCTTGGTTGTTATCACAATCCCAGCGGATTAAGATCAGAATAACAGAAAACAATATTAGGAAATAAAATGACTGAAGGCTTCAGCTTTCATGTTAGGCTTAGATAAACCTCTCAGTAGGCCTAGCATAGAAATGAGCAACATAAGAGAGCCGTTAATTAATAAAGAACATTAAGCTTAAAGCTCAAGAATTCTATAACAGCTTATGTAATCTCCTATGTAGCAGTGAATGCTGGACAGTCTACTCAAAGTAGAAAAAGAGACGTGAAGTGAAGAGGTTCTATCAACAAATGTTAAGAAGACAATGAACAGAACATGTGAGTCACAAGGAAATCAAAGCAAAAATAGGAATGGCAAGGAATCTTATACCTACAATCATAATGAGACACATAATGAAGAAATATATGTCAGATTTTCTGCAAGTCAATTATCCCTTGTTTTCTACATTATTTACATTATTCGGACTATTGTCCTCATCTCATAACGTTTCGGCCGTTGTATGCTCCGGACTTCTTCAGGTGATTAGAATGTCGAACTGAACCCTTTATTTTGCTCACTGGGGTAGACTGTTCTAGTTCCACGTGCCGTGTTTAATGGATGTCAGTTATCAGTTATCTCCTGTTAATTTTTAGTTTGTAAAGAGTGAAAGTTCAATACCCGGCTAAGGCAGTGTGGAGAACTTTCAGAGGGAAATTAACAGGAGATAACTGATAACTGACATCCATTAATCATGTTCTACTCCAATAGCTTCATGTCTCACACTTCTCGCCCGTGGAACTCCTTTCCCATTTCTTGTTTTCCTGATCGCTGTAATCTCCAACTATTCAAATGTAATGTCAATCGATGTCTCCAGATGCCCTGATCTATCCCCTAACCTTCTCTTCATCCTTTCCGCTATCACTCTTATTTGCTCTTACTCCAACTCTCTGTAACCCTTTGTGTGTTAGTGGCTTCCCGCCCTGCTTGCAGTGTAATTTGCTTAAAAAAAATATGAAAAGGGAAGTTGGCTGATTATTTCCAGTCAGCTGATGTTCAACCAATATAGTTCTACATTTATTATTTATAGGCACTCTTAGACATTCTATAACCTTCATAAGTTTTTCAATCATTGATTTCTTTAAACTTTTCTACTGTTTTGACTTTAACATTACTCACAGCAGTTTTTATTGATATACAGAAATATTCTTTCCTTGAATATTGTTTGTTTCTCATATACATCACTTTTAGTGATCAATCACAAGTTTTCTCTTGGATTAATATCTATAGATACTGGCGGGGGGGGTGCAATCTATTAATTTAGTGTGTTTAAAACCTTTTATTGTAAAGTGGGCAATAGTCAACCTTGCCCAGTGTGAGGGAGAACTGTCTTGCATGAACATAATAGGAGGAGACAGATTTTCCTATCGCCCGGTTTCTGCTCCTCCCTGGTCTTCTGAACATGAGTAGAGATTTATTTCTTGTTCCTTGTTTAGGACTGTGCTTCTGGTTCCTTCTAAAATCTTCTCATTTTCTTTCTCTCCTTGTAGCCCCTTGCATCTTAGTGGCTTCATCACCTTGTTTGGGGTGAAATAATTAAAAAGAAATCTTCAGAATAAGGCCTGAAAGGAGAGGATTTTTTTTTTTATTACTTCCTGTTTTTTATTGTTCTGACATCTTAATAATTTTTCATATCCTCAACACACAGTAACCGCTTGCATCTTAGTGGCTTTATTGCCTTGTTTGTGGTGAAATGCTTAAAAAATCCTGCTTTTCTTTAGGATAATCATTATCTTAGTAGAAAGTTGATGAGAGTTTTACAGGTGAATACAGAGTTGGAGGAGTTAAATAGTTAACTAGAACATAAGATTCAAACCACAGCTAAGGCAGTTTGTATCCAATATAACATCTTGGAGGCAAGCTTTTCTATTCCTATGTTTCAAATAAAAGATTAAGAAGGACCCCCACTTTAATAGTGAAAAGACTGATAACAGCTACTGGACTTGAGAAACCTATTTTCCTGAAAAATTGTTTTAAGAGAAAGCTTTTATAAATTTCAACCAAAAGCAGTACTAGTTGCTTGGTCAATGAATACCAAATATTTCCTTATAGGGAAATGGCTAATATTGCAATTACCATTCATCTATGGATTCTGTGCCATATTTTCAGTCATCTGTTACTACATTATCCAGATAGTTAAGTTTCTACTCCTGTTTGAGTTTACCATCCCCAATATGTAGTTCACACTTTGGGTTGTCTTTTTTGCTGATAACCTTGCATTATAATGTATAAGAGATAGAAATACTTATGTTTTACTTATAACTCATGTTCTGTGTATTAATAAAAAACATTCTGAAATGTAATCTCTCGTAAAAATAAGAGAGCTGAAAGGCTTTTGTAATTGTCATTAAGTACTAAAGACGAGATGGGCAGAAACTAAATTAGAATCAACAAGACAGTCACCCTTTTGATGAAGAGGATTGCCTGAGTATCTCATAAAAGTAAACATACCAATGTTAAGTATAACGTTTCATAGCAGAACTAAGTGAACAAGTGGAATTATGATCTGTATAGGTATGGAAATACTGAAAGAACACATTTTTTACCTGCTGAGTGAAGAAATAAATAGAATCCAAATTATGAAAAGAATTTCCTGAGAAACTCAAATTCTAACAGAATTTAATTAATTTTTCAGGCTGGTCTTAGGATGAGGAAAAAGAACCCCACTTAGTAAATACTGCAGAGGGTAAAGTTTCAAATAAGTATTTTAATGGGGGAACAAGTATCCTGTATGAAGATTTTGCTTATCAGTAAATCTGTTTCAGTTTTGACGATTATCTGACTGTGAGCAAAGAGTTTTCTCTATTTATCAATGTTTGCCTATTTACTCTTGATATGAAAATGAAATAAAATAATGGATGGTAATGTGTTGGAAAGCATTTAATAAGAACAAAGACAGAATAAAGAGCAGATTGTTTAAAGCGTAGTGTGTATATTAAATGCATAATGCCATCTATAATGAAAGGATGCCAAACATAGAAATTATGAAAATTGCTGGCAAACAAAGATAATCATTAACATCATCATGATCATTGCAATCACCGACATCATCATCATCGACATCATCACCATTCTCATCACAACCACCACAACAACAACAACAATCATTATCATCAACATCAACACCATCCTCATCATAATCATCACAATCATCATCATTCTCATCATCACCAACTCAGCATCATCAGCATTGCCCTCATCATCATCACCACCACAACCACCATCATCATCATCATCATCATCATCATCATCATCACCATTATCATCATCCTAATCGTCAACACCACCACCATCATAATCATCATCATTACCCTTGGTCTATAGGCCCTCAAGTTTTGAATTCAGAGTTGTCCTTCTTTTAGACCAGTTGCCCTCCCAAGGCTATAGGATCTAGTCTGTCTTGCTATTTTACCCATAGCTTGGTGGAGAAGAGATGGATTCATATCTTTCTCAAGGATATTAGCACGTGACTGAATATAGCAAAATTGATTGGAATTTGAACTCGGCTCGTCTCAAATTCATCATTCCAAGCTGCAATCCATTATTTCCCTGAGCCTCCAAAATTGTTTAGAATTTCATGTTTTTTTTCCAGGAGAAGATTGGATCAAAATATCATGGAAGGAATATAGATATAGGTCGATGATTTGATCATTGCTTCATGCATGGAACTGATTATGACCATAAAGTGTTGATTTCTATGTCCACACTGGTTATTTCTCTCTCTCTCTCTCTTTATCTCGTTCTATCTCATACTCTCTCTCTCTTTCTCTCTATCTTATCCTCTGTCATACTCTCTCTCTTTCTTTCACTCTCTCTATCTTGACCTCTCTCATACCCTCTCTCTCTCTATCTTGTCCTCTCTCATACTATCTCTCTCTCTATATATATCATAATCTCTCATACTCTCTTACATTCTCTCTCTCTCATACTCTCTCTCTCTCTCTATTTCGTCCTCTCTCATACACTCTCTCCTTCTCTCTCACACACACACACACACATGCTCTCTTTATTTAGCAATAAGTAAAATTAAATGTGCATTCTCTGAGTTTTGTGATGATCCACTCATCAGGAGACTTATAAAATTGAATTTATTTATAGAGGTGATATCTGTAAATAAAGTCTATTTTACAAGTGTACACACACACACACACACACACACACACACACACACACACACACACACACACACATATATATATAAACAAAAAGAGACAACAGGAAAAAATATTTTAGCCAATGCGTTTCATCCTCTGAGGGACTTTATCAAGGCAATGTAGGATTTATTTTACTGCATGCGTCTATATACAAAGGTGACGTAGTCTTTGGTTTATCAAGGCTTGGACATTTGAGGGGATTCATGACTGTTCATCAGGAGGTTAAAAGGTCAGCCAACTCATTTGCCAGTTGAGCACTATAAGGAAAAGGGAGTTTTTAATGGCTGTTGCTGCTTTAAATGCATCACTCTTTGTAAGAATTGAGCACTGTGGTGGTCAGTACAGCATTTATATACCACGTATAAAATATGTTAAAAAATTCCCTTTCTCTGCTATGCACTGATAGCATAGGGGTAAGGTTCTCTAACTGATGTCAAATCAATCGAGTTTCGATTTTGGCTTGAAGCAATCAGATGTTTAGCCACACTGATGAGCTGTGATACAGTAAAAAAGTCAGTCTGTGGATTTTATATATATATATATATATATATATATATATATATATATATATGTGTGTGTGTGGGCTGGTAGCACTTGTTAGGGTCCTAGCGATGGGCACATAGGGAACCCCCAAACAAAACAGTACGAAGGTAGAAAAATACATTTTTAAAGCAAAATGTTCACCAATATATTTTTCTGTACTTGAAAGCATACAATTACTTTCAAAATATATAGATTTTGGCATTAAATAACCCATAGAGGTGTTGATAAGCCAAGTAACATTATTTCTTATTACTATAAAATTATTTTTAGTAGTTTGACTTATAAAGTACTGTACAATTTTCTACATACAACATGTCATAGCATATGTGCTACCGTGCCCTCATCAGCCACCAACCAGGGGAGGTAACAGTTTTGATTGCTAAGGCAGTACTACGACCCCTGACACTTCCAGTAGCATTTGCCACCAGACCGTGTATCGCTTTTATAGATGTGTCAGTCTCTTGTGATTTCTTCTTACTACTGCAACTGAGATTTTTAACATTGTGTTAAAAGCATTTGCTTTTGATCGTTAACCAATACACAACATGCTTATAGTGACCATTATTAATGATGTAGAATGGAATGTAAGCAGATGTATTTCATGTCAGAAGTAGCATTGTGTTGTGAGCATGTTCTTACTTAACTTTGTTTATTTTGGATCTTGACCAGATCCAATTCGATGCCTGTTAAGTTGTGGTCTGAAGACGATGTGAAGCACGCTTCAGGTTGCAGCCAGTGATACGCACCTTCAAAAAGAAGGAAATGTTTGGCCATCCAAGGAATCCACAGCACCTGACCTCAATAGTTATTACATGAAATGTCCATCCCTTTTCCACTTAGTCGGATTGCAGCGATTCATAGTGGTTTCTCTTTTGCTCATGTGCCTCCTTTCTCTTCTCCTCCTATGGAACTGTTCATTCTACTAGGAGGACATAACTTCTTTGAATCAGACCATGCTACAATGGCAGGGCATGTGTCTGTCTGAATGATGTGTACTGGAAATTGCAGAGGTGTTCTAAGATCAACAAAAACCCACCAGTCACAGCCTCCACTCAGTAGTGTCATGTTAGGAGTTATTTGGGTCTTCTGCACAGGGCATTCATGTTCCTTGTGAAAACAGATCTTAGGTTCTCTGGCTGTTACAGGCTGCTTGTTGGCTGCTTCACGCTTAGTAAATGTTCTCTTTTTGCTATCTCTCCTAAACCCTGTCCCGCCAACCATTTACACAAGCTCGTTACATAGGGAAATGTCAGAAGGAAAAGTCAAAAATAAATATTTTGGAAAAGTCATAGGAAAAAGTTTAAAAAGATGTCAAAGAAGAGTCAGGACTTCAACTTCTAGCTAGAAAAACTAGTACAGAAGATATATTTTAATTTATTGAATGTATCTTAATAAAATAAAAATAAATAGTTTACAGTAATAAAATAATATTTTAAAAATGTACTATTTTACTGCCATAAATTAAATAAGTAAAAATATTACTTTCTTAGAATATTTTTGCAAGAAAATTCTTCTATTATATAACATGTTTCTTTTATGATGTAGGTGATCATGGCTCTCCACACATATTCCTGTCCTTTGTAGCTCTTAATACATTTTGTCTTTTTGTTATCTCTCTTAAGCCTTGTTCCACTCTCCATTTACTCAAGCTCACTGTTGTAATTACAATGGGGTAGAGCTAGAGAAGAATGACTTATTCTCCCATTATATTTTCCCCATTATGGGTATTATCATATCCATGATATAATAACACTGTAATACACGGATAGAACAGAATAGCTGAAAGGAAAATGAACAACAAACATGCTTTGTTCTCAGAGAGACTTTTATACGACTAAGACATACACAAATCTATATATATATCTATATATATATCTATATATATATATATATATATATATATATATATATATATATATATATATATGTACAACTAATTAACATATTGAATTTGTTTGAATAGATAGTGGGCTAGGGACAAATTGAATCACAATGAGTCAAGCATGACTTAGGAAAATAAGAGACAGCAAATTGTAGAAAGCCATGAACTAAAAAAATCCCACTTAAGTAACTCAAGAACTCGTTGACTTGAGAAAATTTACTCCAAATGATATTTTTCAGTTATTAAATATAATTTTATGAGCATAACAATGATTTATACATTGGTATAATGGAAGAGAGCACTATAGTAGAAAAATTTATTCTACCATTTTGATTTCCCCCTTTATGTGCATTATTATATCGATGATATAATAAAACCTTACTTCAGGGACGGAATGGAATGGATGAAAGGAAAAGCAATGAAAAACATGATTTGTTTTCAAAGTGACTTTTATATCAACTAAAGATATACACTAATCAATATAAACATTAAGATATACTCTAATCAATATAAACATTGAGATGTACACTAATCAATATAAACATTAAGATATACACTAATCAATATAAACATTGAGATATACACTAACCAATATAAACATTGAGATGTACACTAATCAATATAAACATTAAGATATACACTAATCAATATAAACATTGAGATGTACACTAATCAATATAAACATTAAGATATACACTAATCAATATAAACATTGAGATATACACTAATCAATATAAACATTAAGATATACACTAATCAATATAAACATTGAGATGTACACTAATCAATATAAACATTAAGATATACACTAATCAATATAAACATTGAGATATACACTAATCAATATAAACATTAAGATATACACTAATCAATATAAACATTGAGATGTACACTAATCAATATAAACATTGAGATATACACTAATCAATATAAACATTAAGATATACACTAATCAATATAAACATTGAGATGTACACTAATCAATATAAACATTAAGATATACACTAATCAATATAAACATATATACGCATGTCCCATGGAGAGAAAATTCTAACACATTTATTTACACGGTAAAGCAGAATGTAAGGAGAAACAAAAAGGAAAGGTCTTAGACATAATATGGAAATTCTTCTGTGTTTCTGTGTTTCTGGAGAAGCCATGTTGAGAACTCCAGATTTGAACAGGCCTGAATCATCTACTATGGACATATTCTACAGAAGGGGATACGGCGAGACTTGAGATTTTCCAAATTGAGGACTGTGAGCTGGAGGTTTTGTCTATATCTGGAGAAGATATATTCCCAAAGAGAAACGCACCATGTACTTGTAAGCTGCTGAGGGAGGCAGATTAAGACTAAAAAAGCAACCACTTGGTTTGGTTACTGGAAACAAACTGAATGACTGCCTACTCTCGTCACTGCATGAAGTGATGTCGCTAAGTGACTCTATCATATGACATATCTCCACCAAAAGGAGACATGCACCTTCTGTATGCCTACATAATGTTGTCTTTGTTCAAAATAGCCTCTGTACTTAGGAAGGACATAGTTAGAGACAGTGCTGAAGGAACACAGGACAAGGTAGAGGAAACAAAGAAGAAATTTATTGAATACTCATACAGAGAACGAAATAACTTGAGTAAATCAAGTACTTCTCAAATCCTACTCTAATGTGTCTACTTGCCATATTTATAAGTAGGAGTAGTCCCTTGTCATAAGTGTAGGGAAGAGCAGGAAGTACACGGAGTCCTACTCTACAACACTCACCAAGTAGATTATGTGTTGTTTTCCTCTGTCTCTCTTGCCTTTAATCTATCATGTGAGTGTCAAATTTTCCAAGCCATCTTTCCTCATTATATACCATAGAAATTTCTGATGTTAAGTATAAGTTTCCTTTTTGTTTTCATTTTCTCTAAAAATGTGTCATTGCTATTATGTTCAGTCTATGGTATTCTTAGTATCCTTCTGTAGAGCTACATTCCTGCTACCTCAAGTCTCTTCTTCATCTGTGAGGAGAGCATCCAGCATTCACTAACCTTTAAGTATTCTTTTTTTTGTTTCTAATGAAATTTTCCTGTCTCTTAATACTTTGCTTAGCTTTTGGAAAGCAATTTTTGCTATCATTGATGGGTAATAATGATAGAGATTCAGAGAGTGGCGCCCATATTGCACAGAAGTTTGTCCCATACGTACATAAATACATACGTCATAGGTACAGAAGGAAGTAATAATATCACATGTAAACAGAATAGCTTTCCTATGCCATCATCTGTAAATGGAAGCATTATTATGGTCTCATTAGAAGTAATTAAATGAAAATTATATTAAAAATGGTTTATTTCAGTCATTAAAGAAGAGAGCGCCAGAGAGCGCCAGAGATCTTGGAAGATATCCAGGGTATGGAAACAATTCTAGACAGTAATTTTGTGTTGGATACTTAAATAAACAGTGCATCCCCACCCAGTATGAGTCACATGTATACCTCAGTGAAACAATCCGCAGTTGAAGTTCCTTGTTTCTGATGTTGTTAACAGGTTGCCAGTCAGTTGAAAGAAGCATGACAATTCTAATTCACATCTGAAAGTAAATATATGCTTGAAATTCCTGGAAATATTTATTTGCCTTAATTTCTTTGCACAATTCAGTTTAGTTTTACTTACAGTCAGTTTCGTGTCCGTATCTTCAATCGGTTTCGTGAATACAGTTATCTAGTTGGATATAAGGAAAACGGAGATAAAGTAACCGAGGCCAAGTAAATGTTGTGGATATGGTACGGACCGAGCGTGTGAGCAACGATGACGTCTTAGAGAGGATACAAACAAGGAGGAGGCTTATATTTAACATCACAAAGAGGCAGCTGAAGTTCGTGGGACACGTGATAAGAAAGGAGGGCCTGGAGGATCTGATACTCATGGGTCGAATACAGGGATAGAGAGACAAGGAAAAAACAACGTGTGACATAACTAGCGGGCTTAAGCAAGTGGATGACAGAACGTGGTCTGTGGGGGGGAAGCAGAGGGAAGGAACTTGTTGAGAGCTGAAAGGGATAGAGGGAGGAGGTGGAGAGCCATGATTGCCTATGTCCTGAAAGGATACGGCACATAAAAAGGAGAAAGGACACATAATGAGGAAGGAAGGCCTGGAGAATCTGATACTCACAGGTTGAATAGATGGAAAGAGAGATAAGGGAAAACAACACATGACATACCTAGGAGCCTTATGCAAATGGATGACAGAACATAACCTGGGGGAGGTGGCAGAGGGAAGGACCTTGTTGAGATCTGCAAGGGATAGAGGGAGGTAGTGAAAAGGATATGGCACATAAAAAGGAGAAAGGACACATAATGAGGAAGGAAGGCCTGGAGAATCTGATACTCACAGGTTGAATAGATGGAAAGAGAGATAAGGGAAAACAACACATGACATAACCTTGCAGCTTTAAGCAAGTGGATGACAGAACATAACCTGGGGGGGGTGGCAGAGGGAAGGATAGTTAATATCATAAAGAGATTGTTGAAATTTCTCGGGCACATAATGAGGAAAGTGGACATATTAAAATCACGAGCGATAGAGGAAATGAACGCATTCCCTGGGCATGCAGTGCAGAATGAGATTGTGTAAATGGTTGACAAAACTGGTATTAGGAGAGATAGCAAAAAGAAAAACTCTACTAAGAGCTACAATGGACATTGTGGAGAGCCATGATCACCCCACATTCTAAAGATATAAGGCACAAAGAAGAAGAAGAAGAAGAAGAAAAAGAAGAAGAAGAAGAAGATCTTTTTCATGAATTCCTCGTAATTCGCAGATAATGAAGAAAAAGAATTTGTGGTGAGTCACGGTTGCCAGTGTTCTGAAGGATGCTAAATAAATGCCTCCCTCCCCCCATGTTATTAATTTTGGGATTCTCTTTCACCTCACTACAGAGATTATTGATAACTTTACTCACATTTATTCTTTGTACAGCTCTTTTGTCTTGTTTCTCAGTCAAGTTTGATCTTCAAAAATTTAAATGCAATGTCAATCATTATCTTCTGTCTTCATTCCTGTTCATTTATTGTTCAGACTCATTAATAATGTTTATCTTATATTCTTTCACACTCAGTAAGACCACCGCTTGCATGTTAGTGGCTTTCTTGACTTGCTGGAGGGTGGATGATTAAAAAAAAAATAAACTAAATTTTTTTCATTTTTTTGTTGAAAACTCATGTTTGTTAGCCTCCTCATGTTTGTCAGCACCACCCTCATGTTTGTCAGCTCCCCTCATGTTTGTCAGCTCCCCTCATGTTTGTCAGCCCCCACTCATGTTTGTCAGCTCCCCTGATGTTTGTCAGACCCCTCCCTCATGTTTGTCAACCCCCTCATGTTTGTTAGCCCCCTCATGTTTGTCAGCACCCCCTCATATTTGTCAGCCCCCACTCATGTTTGTCAGACCCTTCCCTCATGTTTGTCAACCCCCTCATGTTTGTTAGCCCCCTGATGTTTGTCAGCACCCCCTCATATTTGTCAGCACCCCTCATGTTTGTCAGCCCCCACTCATGTTTGTCAGCTCCCCTCATGTTTGTCATCCCCCCTCCCTCATGTTTGTTATCCCCTCATGTTTGTCAGCTCCCCTCATGTTTGTCAGCTCCCCTCATGTTTGTCAGCCCCCACTCATGTTTGTCAGCTCCCCTGATGTTTGTCAGACCCCTCGCTCATGTTTGTCAACCCCCTCATGTTTGTTAGCCCCCTCATGTTTGTCAGCACCCCCTCATATTTGTCAGCCCCCACTCATGTTTGTCAGACCCTTCCCTCATGTTTGTCAACCCCCTCATGTTTGTTAGCCCCCTGATGTTTGTCAGCACCCCCTCATATTTGTCAGCACCCCTCATGTTTGTCAGCCCCCACTCATGTTTGTCAGCTCCCCTCATGTTTGTCATCCCCCCTCCCTCATGTTTGTTATCCCCTCATGTTTGTCAGACTCCCTCATGTTTGTTAGTCCCCTCATGTTTGTCAGCCCCCCTCATGTTTGTCAGCTCCCCTCATGTTTGTCAGCCCATCCCATGTCTGTTTGTCCCCTTTGTCATTTATGATATTTTTTATCTTTTTTCCACTCACATATATATTATGACCCCCCCCCCCACTACATACACACCCTGCCATTATTTAGCACCTGAAAGTAACCCAGTTTGATTTGAATATTTGTTTGTTTTTTGGCTCAAAATATACAAAACTACATGCAGATGTGAATGTAATTTGCAAATGAATATGTACAGAAGAATTTTGCATTTGATGGTTGCTTTGAGGGAACCTGAAGTCTAAAATTTCTGATTACTAAATTTAAAATTTGCAGGCAAAACAAAAACAGCAAGAATCAGGAGTTGTAGATAAAGATGGATGGCGTTCTCTGAATGTGGTTTATTTGTTGTAGAGACCAAGTTTTACATTTTATATTTATGCTGTGAGGGAAAACGATAAAATCTCTGCTGTTGTAAAATGAATCCTCTTTTAATGTCATTGTTGTATACCATACCTATGAATACTAGATAGGTATATCCCAATCCTTCTAGATACGTTGGACACCATTGTAAGTGGAGGTAATATGCTGTCTAAATAGCCCACTACTAGCTGTGGTTTACCTACTTCATGCCACTGGCGAGTATTTTATTTTGTTGATGTCATAAAGATTACCATTTCATTTCCAACCCTGGTTTTGGTAATTCCTCTTTTAGTAACCCTTTCCTAGGTTACAACGGTTATTGGGCGGGGGCGGTTGTACACCCACAAAATCTTGACTTCAGTCACTTTCTCACCAATATGCCATGGCTTCCTTCTGTCTTTTCTACAAATGGCAATTCTCCTTTCTTCCTTTCTGCTTCAACTGTATGAATTTAAGTGTGCAACTAGACTTGCAAATCTTCGTTTTACTGTTAAAATAGATAGATGCAACTGTATGCTCTATTCTAATAGTTTGTTTTCTCAAACTTCTTGCCTGTGGAACTCCCTCCTGATTTCTTAATTCCCTACCACCTTCAATCTTCAAAAATTTAAATGTAGTGCCAATCGCCATCTTATGTCTTCTTGATGGCCGTTCTTTTATTGTCCTTTCTCCTCACTAAAGTTTTCTCATTCTCTTTCACTCCCAGTAACCGTTTGCATCCTAGTGGCATTAACATCTTGCTTGAAAAACTGTTAAAGTCTGATTGTTTTCAAAGATCAAACTGAAAATAAAATGAAATCTATTTTTGCATATTTTAATTTTTGAAACTTTTAAATTTATTTTTTTAATATTGACTTTATAATTCAACTTTTTGTTTTTTTCCATTTTTATTTATCCTATAAAAACCTGAAATGACAACAAGACAATATATAGCAATAAAATTAAGAATTATATATCTATAATATTTTAAACAGGATGTTTGAAAAGCCCATAGTTCTAACGCCGTGACAATACTCCCCAGTGCTAATGCAACGTTAAGTAAATATTTAATTGAATCATTTCCTAAACAAAATATTGTTAATTATTAATTATTTTCAATGATATTTCTTTCATCTTCATTTTTGTGTCTTTTTTATCCTGAGGCCCAGATCAGCATATTTCATAAGTGTTAATAAGTAATATGAACTGGTAATAAAATATAAATCTTCCTTTATACTCAGGAGCCTGCTGTTCCATGGCAGCTGTCTTATCAATTAGGTTATGTCAGCAACTGGCTGCAGTAATTCAAATCTACCCATATATCCTTTACGGTTTATTTCTGTTTTTTTTTTTATTGTCAGAAAATATAAGGTATGTGTAAAGTTTCTATTGAAAAAAATAATTTGCATCTGTTTATTTATTTTTAGTTTTCAAAAAAGTGACTGTAAAATTGTCCAAATATTGTTACATTCTGTGTCATCTCTGGGTCTTCCTTTTACTGTATAAAATGGTATCAATGAAAGGAGGGACTGATGACAGTGTGGATTCTAAGAAGCAGCGGGAGGAATGACGTCACAGGAACCCATGTCATACATTGGCTAAGCATCCCCCTGTGTGTGGGAAGCATATCAACTCTTCAGAATTCTTGAGGGCCCTCTGTTGAATTCTCGCCATTTTGGACTTATATCTAAAACCTAGACAAAGGAAATCCATCTCTGTCAGAATACACCGCCCACAAGTCACCCCAGCTAATCTCTGATCATTCTTGCCTTGGCCTTTGGCCTTTTGTAACTATCTAATACACTGAGGAAAAATAAGTTGGCAACACCTTTGTGGAAAAGTTGATTTGTTGAGTTGGATATAGTAAGTGTATGCTAGGAGATAATACTCACACACTCAAAGAAAACAAAAAAGCAATATGATTTAATGGAATAACCTGTCACCCCCATGAGTAACTACACTATTGGTAGTAACTACCTATAAGTATCTGTAAGTTAATGGACTACAGAGACTAGCCGGGATAATAGATATTCTGATAAAATATTCAAAGTCTTTGGACATCTTGTAATATAGTAGCACTCATGTTAGTACCACTGCCTGTGTATAAGCTTTAGAAACTGATGAATACTGTAATAAGGTTTAATGAGTTGAAAGACGCCAGTGAAAGCAGGTATTATGCTATGCTTATTTTGTTCAATTAGAGACATTTTAGATGGGTCAGACTGTAAATATTTGAAATGTTGAGTGATTATTTTGGAGAACTATAGCACATGTTAGAAAAAAAAACATTTGTATATCAGCAGTGAAACTCCATATTTGCATAATAGTAGCCCTACTATTAATATGCAAATTTTTTTTTTTTTGCAAAACAACTGAAAAAAAATACAATTGCATAAAGATCGTGTTACATTCTTCCCAAAATCATATTTTCTGATTCATGCTGCATTAATTTCTACCACAAGCCGCGGATGTGAATGCTTCGAATGCACAAAACTCAGCTAAAAATTCATCAGCTGGGCAAGGCTCTGCACATATCTTCCATTTACTCACACACTCAAAGAAAACAAAAAAGCAATATGATTTAATGGAATAACCTGTCACCCTCATGAGTAACTACACTATTGGTAGTAACTACCTATAAGTATCTGTAAGCCAATGGACTACAGAGACCAGCTGCGACCTGTTCCAGCAGGACAGTTGAACTCTCTGCTGAAGGGCAGCATCTCGTTCGGGGAGGTAAACTGACCCCGAACCCGTTTATATGCATTCAAAAGGGATTATTTTTGGCCGAGCTTACGGGCTTGGAGATCCCACACTAAACCCGGCTTTGTGCCACATGCAACCCTCGCGGGGGGCAGGTAGCTAAATATACTTTGGATCTGTTCCAGCTGGACAGTCAAACTCTCTGCCTTCAGGCAAACCGGAACCTGAACGAGGCTCTGCCGAAGGGCAGAGTCTCGATTGGGGTGGTTGACCAACCCGATCCCGTTTATGCGGGTTCTACGGGGATTTTTTGGCCGAGCCTACGGACTTGGATAACCCATGTTAAACCTGGCCTTGTGCCACATCTACCCTCGTGGGTGGGGCAAGTAAATATCGACTAGCTGGGATCTGTTATAGCTGTGCTGTTGAACTCTCTGCCTTTGGGGAGAGAGGAACCTGGATGAGGCTGTGCCGAAGGGCAGAGTCTCGTCCGGGGGTGTAGACAGACCCGAACTTGTTTATGTGGGTTCTACGGAGAATTTTTTGCTGAGCCTACAGGCTCAGATGACCCACATTAAACACGGCCTTGTGCCACATCTACCCTTGTGGTGGGTGGGGGTCTAGTAAATATTGACTAGCTGGGATCTGTTTAGTACAACTCAGACTTATGCAAGAACTACCAACTTTCCACTAATAGCACTCAATACGGGATTGACTTGCGACGACCTTGTGCATAAATGTTACCTTTATTCTTATTGTACTGGTTTTTTTTTTTACAATAAACCTTTACTTATTTTATCCTTGTTTTTTTTTCCAAGTATATATTCCTATTAGCATAGAATATAACAGAATACAATCCAGAATTTCCACCCAATAGCACCCACTCCCGCCTAAAGAAACAAAATTAAATCTAGAGCTGATTTGAGGCTCAAAAAGTCATCAAGCAGACATTCATTATCTTGACACAGGTTCACAGGCTCATCAAAAAGTAACCTGACATCTCCATATCACACTTGACCAGCTCGCTAACGCCATTGCCCCAGTAATCTATCTTTATTTTCATACCAGAGACATCTACACTAACTCTTCATTTATTATATTTTATGTTAATACAATTGTTTATTGCTTTAAATTTTCATTGTTTCTTCTTAATTCTGCCACCATACACTTATTAATTCACAAACATGTTCATATCATAACAGTCAAGTGTCCCAAAACTTTTGCATGATTATGGCAGTAAGACTTGTCCGCCAAGTGTGTCGGTCTTGTGACAGTTCTGCTGAAATGACTGCTTGATGACTCACTGGATCTGTGGCACCAAAGCCTCCGCATAAAACACCCTCATCTGAGTTGTTAACAAAGCTTGGTATTGAGGAGATAACATCAGTGCTGTGCACTCGTCATCTTAGATGGTTTGGTCATGTCCAACAAACTTTGTCATACATTAGGACTGTCTTGGAGTTCAGGGTTCCTGGTCACAGAGGTCGAGGTAGACCTAGGAAGATGTGAAAGGATTGCATTGGGAGCGATGTGTGAGAGTGTGGCCTTGCCCACATTAGCCCACTTGACAGGGATGCTTGGAAAGGAGGACTGAGAGCTAGCCGACTGCTGCCCCACCCCAGAGTCACTGGGAAACCTGCAGCAGTATAATCAACATTCTGCATCTTGATTTGACTTGATTTTGGAAAGAGAATCATCTCAAATCTTTCCCTCTCATTTGGAAACCTTTCATCTTCTTCTTCTTCTATTTTCTCTTTTATGTACTGTATTCCTTCAGGACATGGGCAATCATAGCTCTCCACAACTTCTTGTCTTTTGTAGCGGTTAGTAAGTTTTGTTATATCTCTTAATCTCTGCCATCCATTTACACAAGTCATGCACTGATTTCTTTTGTCCCTCTTGCCTTCAATATATCTTGTGCGTGTCAAATTTTCTAAGCCTTCTTTCTTCATTATGTGCCCTTGGAGCTTCAACTGCCTCTTTCTTGTGTTATGTATTAGTATCCTTTTTGTTTCTATTTTCTCTAAAGTTTCATCATTCCTCACATGTTCAGTACATGGCCAGCATCCTTCTGTAGAACGAAATTTATGTCTCTTCTTCATCTGTGAGGAGATTGTTCAGGATTATTGATATTGCCTGACATTTCAGGCTATAAAGATCAATTATTAATAGTAATTCCTTCCCTATTTTCTCCAAATACCTAACTATCTTTGTCTGCATACACTAATCGTATTAGTGGTAATATTATTTGAATTTCTTAGATGAAGCTGTCGCGGACTTCACCACATTAATTTAACTTTAGATTAGGAAACAAAACTGACATGGAAAAGGATAAGCAAAAGACATTGTTACACATAAAATATGTATTTAACAAGATGTACAATATCAAACAACGACGTGAAAGAAAGCATGCATTTAAGTAAGAAAAGGTTGAATAAAACAAGAATTGTCTCTCTTTAACTATTATTTTTGTACTTCAAAGTTCACTGGAAGAATGTTTATAATGACTGTTCTCAGAAGATTTTTGCTGTGTAAGAAAAGATTATGTGAGTGTATAAGGAATGTTCAGCATGTGAGTGGTGGTGCGAGTGAGAAGGTTGGCGCATGGTTTCAACTTTTATGGATTCGTTTGGCAGCTGAATTCTCACTAATTAGCTAAGAAAAATTCTTGCTTATATAGGCTCCAAATTGCTGTGCAGGAAGAGTTATTCTTCATGTGCAGATGATCTGATTGGTTGGCATTGACCAATCAGCAAGCGAGCTTTGGGGAGACTTAAGAAAACTTTAGTGATCCGTTTCTGCCAAAAGTGCACAAAACTGACTACATGAAAATAGAGCGATTACAAATTTGTAAATTGTCTATTATAACATAGTGGTGATTAATTAACCAATGAATGCTTGGCGTTGTATGTGATTTGTGTATGTATGTATGTATGTATGTATGTATGTATGTATGTATGTATGTATGTGTGTGCAATAGAGATCAGCACAAAGCATTGTAAGGTTTTAAATTTTGATTGTATTTTTTCAGCTTGTGGCATTACCTCACTTTGTTTGTGAGTGGTCTTTTTCTAATGCCTGCTAGCTAGTGATGCATAATGCAGTATAAAACAAAAGAGCACACAGCCTCTTTCTTTCTCTCTTCTATTAGTCTTTATCCACTGGATACAAGGGTGACAAGACGTATGGAATTTCCCCTTCATGTGGGCATCAGGTGGACCATTTAGTCCCCAAGCAAACCACATGTTGCATACAACACACCACACTATTTTCTGTCTGAAAAAAAAATCATCTGCTTGCAGTAAAATATCTCTACAATAATCTATCACATAAATAACTGCAATCATTTAACTACCATAGAGAAACTTTTCTGCCTGCCATCAACATGGCTGACACTAAACAACTGGAGAGCAACACAATGTGCCTTCTTGGCCTGACGTTTTCAACTGACTTGAAGTGACTACATCGAATCAATAGCTGTATCTACTGCAAGGAAATTT
>OZ038505.1:14251685-14286685 GCA_964036315.1 Acanthosepion esculentum | reverse complement strand
ATGTTAGGATGAGGAGTCAGGTATTTTCCTTCTCTTCATTTGGCAATGGATATCACTGACACTTTAGATGCAACCGTGTCTGCTTGCACAATTCTCTAGGCTTTTAACTACTTATCCATATTCAAAGAGTAATACTTATTATATTCAATTTGTTCTCATTTCATACGGATACTATATGCATATATATATTTGTCTGTATATATATATATACATATGTATATATATATATACATATATATATGGTGGACTCTCCCATTGTATTTGATGTATGAGGGTCAAGCAGCTCAGTTTCTAGGAATCGACAACCCAGACACCAACACATATGATTTGATTATAGTGATGAAGGCTTTGTGCAGAATCAAACCACACTTTTTAAAGGGCCGAATACAGAGACCTGCTGCACTACATGCCACAAGGTCCCCAAACGACCCTCCATAGGTTTTGAATTCAGAGTTGTCCTTCTCCTAGATCAGTTGCCACCCAAGGCTATAGAACCCGGTCTGTCCTGATATTTACCCATATAAGAAGGGAGGGAGAAGAAGAGAATTCATACCTTTCCCAAGGGTATTAGCACGTAAGTGAATGGAATGGATCCAACCTTGGCTCCCCAATTCCTCAATCTGAGCTGCTATCTACAACTCCACTGTGCCTCCTGCCTGTGTGTATATATATATATATATATATATATATATATATATATTACTTAAACATAATTTTTGAGCAGATACTCCATTTATTTTAAACAGTATTTATTTTGCCTACTGGTGTGCATATTCAAGAAAACTTAATAAAGAAAATGTGGCCTCTGGCAGGATTTGAACTTACACCCTCTTTGCAGGAGGAACCCGCATCTGATCCAGCCTGCTTTTATTACTTGACTGCAAAGTGTTTCATGATAAAGCAATCTTTTATTTTTTAATCCAAAATATTTTTATTTTTTCAAAGTTTATTTTTAGTGGATACTCAAGCAAGGTCCAATTCACCTTTAAAGCACACTCTCTTGTTCAGATTTTATCTACTTAGTTATGTATTTGAAATGTAAACAAAGCAATTACTAAAGAATTCCTGGATTTTATTTTTAATTTGACATATTTTTATTTCTTCAAACGTTATTTTTGGTGAATACCTGCATTTGAGAAGATACTCTATAAATGGAGCATCTACTTAAATAGTAAAATACTATTTATTTTAGGATATTAAAATATGTTAAAATTGCTACATAATGGCAATTATGTTTACGCTCTATAAATGTGTCTCCTAGGGCGATGTTAAACTACTGGCGAGTGAAAGATTAATTTACTTAATTTACTTTCAAAAGCAGATTACTTTAAAAAATAGGCTTGTGGGTATATATATATATATATATGATAAAAATATAGTTTTAATATATGCTATGGTTAAAAGTTCTCAATAACAGGGATAGAGTGTATGTAAATATAAAAGTGGACTGTGCAATACAGGAAACTATGAGGTAAAAAAATCTTGTAAAACTTTGTCAGAAAAAGCACTCAAATCCAGAAAAACATCCAAATCTAGAAAAACATCCAAATCCAGAAAAAGCCCCCAGTACCAGAAAAAGCACCCAAATCTAGAAAAACATCCAAATCCAGAAAAAGCCCCCAGTACCAGAAAAAGCACCCAAATCTAGAAAAACATCCAAATCCAGAAAAAGCCCCCAGTACCAGAAAAAGCCCCCAGTACCAGAAAAAGCACCCAGTACCAAAAAAAGCACCCAATCAATTCAAATGATTGAAAATATGTTGATCCTTTCAATACGAATATAAACTTAATACAAACTTTCAACAAATTAAATGCGAAATCTTAAATGTACTTTTAAAATCAACATCAACAAAAAAAATCCAAAAATAATTACCGAGTTTGTCCAAAGGTAATTTTTCAAGAGGCCTGATCTTCTCTAGATGTTTCTTTCCCTTTGTGCTTTATTTTTTTTAAAAAACCTTTTCGAAATAAAGTTCCTGGAATGATAATTATCCGTAATTCCTTTCTCTGTACGACAGACACAAAGGAAATCTTTGCATCAATTAGATCTGAATATTCCTTGTTAACAACCAAGAATTTTTTGTCAAAAAGATTCCACTTGATTCAAATCTTGGTAGTCTTTAAAGATTACAAGAATCTTTTTTTTTTTTAAAAAAAAACAGGCTGTTTCCTCTGGTTTGAATTTTACTCAGAATTATGGGTTTTTTCTATAGGAATTTGTAAATATCCTGTAAATAAATGCGAAAAATCTTGATGCGATTCCAGTTATTAACAGAAAATTTTCTATAGAGAAATCCTTTTTGATATTTTTATATTCTTGCCACAAAAAAAGAGTGCATATGTGTATGTATGCGTGTGTTTTCCTTTTTCTTTATTTCTTCATATATTTCTGGTACTCCCTGTTGCATTGCCGACCTGTGCAAATATCTTTTTTATCCTAGATTTCCCCCATAAAAAAAGCCTCCAGCAGATGCCAAGATTGGCAGAACCAATTCAACAGAGATTTACAGACCGGGGGCCCTACGCTCACTGGAACCTTTTTTTGTGGCTGATTTCTCTTCTGTCACTTCATACCCAACTGACACACTCAACCATTGCACAGCCGCACAAGCCATGTTACATTAAGTCACTTAATAAAAAAAAAAACCCCAAGAACAAGACAAAAAAGACAATTTTCACTCTACCCTAACCCCATACGCACATACTCCTACCATGCTTGTTTTTACTATTATTACAAATGCCACCATTGGTGATACCTCCATACTAAACAGTCCAATGTTACTACTTCGTCACTGACACCACCACCACCAAAGCCACTACCCTAATCCAAGATTGGCACCCACTTCAGTGGCAGAGATGCTACCCTCCTCCTCCTGTATTTACTCAGTGGGTTAGATATTAGTAACATTAAGCTAAGCATCAGTGAGAAGAATTACTGTATAATTATAGAGGAATGCTTCAATTGACTTTTAATAACAGTTGGACACCAGTTTAATGGGGGATGGGACCAAGACAACCTTTCAGCTTTTAGTTTATTTGGGATGGTATTTTTTAGAGTCTGTTTTCTTTCCTAGATTTTTTTTTTTTTTTTTACCTTTCTATTATTTTATATTTTGCTTCTTGATTTAGACAGTAAAAATTCCTTTTTACTTATTTGAAAGGTAAACTGCAAGATCAGATCCTACATAAACACAAACACACCGGCAGATGCAGAAAAACTTAGTCTTGCAGAAAGATAGATGTATTAAAGAAACTCATTAATATATAAACATCATATATATCTATATCTATGTATATATAAATAAAAAAGAAAGAACAGTAAGATATATAGTCTGGTGTTCTTATTGATATTTTTTATTTTTATTTTTTTATTTTTATTTTTACAAAACAGGGCTCAACGTAAATTTACAGAGCATAAATATTATAAATTAACTGATTCAAAATATGTTTTTTTCACTATACAGTAATAACCATGTTTCAAAAACTGAAGCTAAAAACTTCAAATTTAATTACATAATTAAATTAAAAGCATTAGTTCTGTTTCATTTTCAAGCAAATTTTGGATATCTATCTATCTATCTATCTATATATATATATATATATATATATATATATATATATATATGTATATATATATATATATATATATGTGTATGTATGTATTTCTATTATTTGAAACATTAGATATATGTATGTATGTGTGTATATCTATGTATCTGTCAATAGAATATCTCAGTCTGTTGCTATCTATCAGTCTCTTTATCTCAGTCTATTGCTTGCTATCTATCTATCTCAATCTGTTCAGATCTATCTATATCTATCTATACATCACATTCTATTCATATCTATATATCTATTTCAGTCTGTTCAGATCTATCTATCTATCTATCTACCTATCTATCTGCTGTCAGTCTATTTATCTCAATGTATTGTTATCTATCTATCTCAGTCTGTTGCTATCTATCAGTTTATTTACCTCAGTCTATTGCTATCTATTTATCTGCTATCTGTCAGTCTATTTATCTCAATGTGTTGTTATCTATCTATCTATCTATCTATCTATCTATCTACATCTGTTGCTATCTGTCAGTCAATTTATCTCAGTCTGTTGCTATCTATCAGTCTATTCGTCTCAGTCTGTTGCTAGATACCAGTTTATTTATCTCAGTCTATTACTATCTATCTATCTATCTATCTATCTATCTATCTATCTATCTATCTATCTATCTCCATCTGTTGCTATCTGTCAGTCTGTCTCAATCTGTTGCTATCTATTTATCTGTCTGTTGCTATCTATCAGTCTATTTCAGTCTGTTGCTATCCATCTATCGATCTATCTATAGTTAAAATTGTTTATATAGTAATATTTTATAAGTTTGAAACAGCAGTTTTACTGGCTGCTTTGTCAGTGAATTCCAAATATTTAGAAATGGCTAATATTACCATACCTTCGTAATCACCATTAGACTCGTCCAACTCTTTCTGAATCCTCTGCACTGTCCTCAGATCGACACCCAAACATGTGAAATGTTTGTATTGGAGCTTCCAGTGTGAATGCCAAGTAATACAGTATGCTGTTACCAAATTTCTGGCAGAGTGAATTGCATTATTGTGGTTTTTTCTCATAGATGGTGCCCAACTGACCCTGCTATACCGTGCAGTTGACAAAATCAAAAACAAACAAAACACATGCATAAAATTGAAAAATATAAAATTAAAATGGCGACAATTTACCCATCGCAACCTATATATATATATATATATATATATATATATATATATATATATATATTGAGAGAGAGTGAGAATATATATATATATCAAGAGAGAGTGAGAATATATATATATATATATCTTCTCACTCTCTCTTGATATATATATATATATTGAGAGAGAGTGAGAATATATATATATATCAAGAGAGAGTGAGAATATATATATATATATATATATATATATCAAGAGAGAGTGAGAATATGTATATATATATATATATATATATATATATATATATATATCCAGGTAAGATGACAACAAATAGAGTACAATTCCAACATTCATAACACTTAATTTAAAAGAGGGCTCAATACAAAGTTCAGCAATATTCTTTATTTTAGGATATTACATTGAAAAACATGCCAAAATTGCTACACAGTTGCTGTCGTGTTTCGATGCGTTTATACGTATCTTGTCAGGTGATTGTAAATTATTGGTGAGTGAATGATTCCAGTAATTTACAATTGCCTGATGAGATGCATATCAATGCATTGAAACACGACTGCAATTGTGTAATAATTTTGACATGTTTTTGAATGTAATATTCTAAAATAAAGTATATATATATATATAGTAAGTAAATATTACGTTTTGGATCTTATTAAAGTATAATTAAAGAGAATTTATCTAAATTTAACATAAACTTTATTATAATTACTTCTAAAACAATAAAAGACTTAATACAATGCAAAT
Source organism: Acanthosepion esculentum (assembly GCA_964036315.1). Classification (NCBI taxonomy): domain Eukaryota; kingdom Metazoa; phylum Mollusca; class Cephalopoda; order Sepiida; family Sepiidae; genus Acanthosepion; species Acanthosepion esculentum. Next base: position 14,281,216 of record OZ038505.1, on the reverse strand, counting down.
TAATAAGTTGAAACTTTAAAGAGGAATTTACCCGATTACCTGTAATAATTGCCACTAGTAATACATCAGAGAAACCTCAAGGAATTTAAATAAAAGTTTATACAAACTCAAAACAACTTAATTGCACACTGTAATGAGTCTGATCATAATTTTTATTTAAATAATGCTACTTTAATTAAAAGAGAAAGCAATTTACTAAGATGAAAATATATAGAAAGTGGTTTAATTGTGAGTTCATCTGCAGTAAATTTGGGTCGAGGTTCTTACAACATTTCACTTGTCTGATCTACTATCACAATGTTCGATATTTAATAATGAAATAGATAAAAACATAAACAAAAAAGAAAAAGAAATTAAATGCAATTGATTGGACAATATATCCAAATCATATAATCTAAAACAAAAATCTTTTAAAAGATCTAAAATTCTCAAAATTAAAAAAAAAAATGATTTTATTTTTTAAAAGTATCCAAATGGAAGTTCTTTTTTAAGATAAAAACAGGGGAAACATTTTACTTCTTGACATATCACACTTTGGCGCTGACATCCCCAGTGGGTCTTATCTCTCTAAGAGGTACTAATTCTAACAGAGCAGTTGGGTGTTTAATTTTTTGTTCTGTACTTACTGTTTTCTTAAAGACTTAACTATTCTGAACTTTATGCATTGAAAGGAGGACATTTTTGTTTACAGCCAAAGAGATTCTATATTTATTTGACAAAGATGTATTTGTTTTGGTTTTTAGAGACTTGCTGAATTTGCTCTGAGTGGGTAGAAAGAAATGACTCAAGAGTAGATAGAGGGCACTTTTAAAATATGAATACCTTTTTGTTTAACACAAAAGTATCTGAGAATATTGGGTTGATGGAAGAATCTAAACTAGTAAATATAGAAGCATCTTCTTCAATAAGAAACACAAAAAGAAACACAAAAAGAAACACAAAAAGAAACACAAAAAGAAACACAAAAAGAGTACTAAGAGCAATTTAAAAATTTCATCTTTATTGCCATATTCACAACGTTTCAGCCAATGTATGCTTCAACCTACTTCAGGATCTGTCTATATTTCTGAGATGAGGTATTGTAACTATTTACACTATTTACATTGTTCAGACTGTTGTCCTAATCTTTATTACATATAAACGACATTTTGACTGTTGTACACTCCAGCCTTCTTCAGAAACTATCTATATTTCTGAGATGAAGTATTGTAACTGTTTACACTATTTACATTGTTTGGACTGTTGGAACTTGGAGCCATAAACCTAATCTGACTGCCGATGAGATTGTTGATGTTGCTTGTCACACTGATGCAACTGTTGCTGTATGTTACATTTGACTGCACTCACCAAGGTGATTTTTTTAATTATAGCTGCTGCTGCAGTTGAGTCATTGCTGTTATTTCTCTTTCTTTATTTATATTTATTTTTAAGCTCAACGGGATTCTGAAGAATATTCTTATTACAAATGAAAATTTGATCAAAAAGGTAAGAGCACTCAGGAAATATATAATGCAATATTTTATTCTCAGCATTTCAGGTAAACAAACTTCAGGTAATAATATTTCAAGGTCAATCATGTATTAAAAAGCAAGGCATTTTATACAATATTCTACGTTTTTTCTTCTAAATCTTGACTCTTCCATTACAGGAGATTTAATGACCAATTCTTTGCTGATCTTAAATCTTCCGATTCTTCACCAGTTCCTCTTTTGTTTCCATTAATGTTAAGCCTTTAAAATTGTTTGATGCTTTTACGTGACTAACTTATGGACCCCTTTAGTCATTTGCTCATAGTCTGGTTTTCTTAAGGAATCTATTATTTATTAGTCCACCAATATTATCTTAGTTCTCCATTTTCTTTGATCCTTTTAAGTCATTTGTTCCTTGTTTGGAACAATTTTTGACTAACCACAGACTTTTTAACTCTGATTTTAAAAATTACTTCTCAGTTTGCTAGAATTTATTATAACTTTAAAAATAAGCCTAATATATTTTCATATTTTATCTAAGCTGGTAATGCATTTAAAATATTTAAAAAAATATTGTTTAACCTCACCCCACATTTGATAGGAAACTAATCAACTTCAAGCTGAAAAATAAAGAAATTTAAACTCTTTTATAGATTTTGGTGTAAAAGCAGTTTTACATGTCTGATGAAATTTTCAATCCTTGAGAATTATTTGTGAATTACTAAACTGTTGATATAAAACTTGAGAAATATGTTCACTGTTTGGCATAAGACCGTGCTTGTAGAGCATCTACTCTTTAGAGGTCGTATGAGAAATTTACACTCAATTCATTGTTTTACTGTTCATCTTAGATACAATTCCAAGGGGATATTATTCTCCTGCTATATAATAACTGCAAATGTCAGTGTGTCATTGTGTCACACCTTTTCAGTTTAAGGGACACAACTCTCTAACTTTCAATATCTCATCTTCTTTATCTATATAATAAATGACCAACGTTTCCAAAGTAGAAGTTTGCCGTACTAATAAATATGTGGAAGCCAAAGGGCACCGTTTTGAACATCTCTTTTGATTGTAGAGTCTAAAGGTAAATATCTATACAAGTTTTTCCTTTCCTGAAGTGTGTATTCATTTTCTGAATGGAAAACATATATATGGTTAAGCTAAGTCAGAAGCCATTGTGAACATACTGGTGTTATTCAAACTGTTGGGTGTGTCAGATTTTGTGCTCTCTCCCAGAAAGTGTAACTAAGTTGCAGTATAAAATACAGTTGAGCTCTGCAGGTATTGTGCAAAGACAAATGGGCCTGAGCAGGCGTCTACAATAGGGATTGACTAACTGCCCTAGCAAATAAGTGAGTAGTTGGCCATTAGATATATAGTTGAAACAAATATTCATGCACATACAAATTTTTAATTTATTGTATCTCCAACTAATTAATAAACATACTTTTTATATAATTAACTTTACACAATTGCATAATAACTAAACATGAATAGAAAACAGAAAAAAAATTGATTTAATAGAAATAACTCCTATTTATTCATTTTAATGGGAAAAAAATATTTGTACAATGCAAATTTTAAAACTTTTAAAACTTTTAAATTGCTATAATACTTTAGATTATTCAAGTGGAATATTCTAGAAGGTTCCAATAATGTTGTCAAGAGTTATTTTTAGCCTAAAAAATGCAAACAGAACATTTTGTAATTGATATTCATGCAAGAAGATTATCATCATGGCAAGAGGTAAAGAATTGACAAACTCATAAAAAGAACCAATTGTTCAGCTCTGGAAAGAATGTAAAAGTTACAGGAAAATCTCAGACAACCTGAATATTCTTTTTGCTACCATTAGTTCATTCATTGCAAGGAATAAGAAACTCAAAACTGTTGAAAACCAAAGAAAAGGTGCTCCACGGAAAATTTCTTCAAGATCTTCAAGATAATTAATGTATCAAATTAAACAAAATTCAATGGTTATTCATCACTAGTTGCAGGATAATTTGCTTTCATCAGGAATCTGTGAAATTCACTGTGAATATGAGAGGATCCTATTGATAATAGGGAGACAGAACTTTTCTAAATTATTCAATGAGATATATATATATATATATATATATATATATATATATATAATTTGGAAAAGTTTGATATTAGCTTCAAGGGAAGGTTTTAACATCATTTTTTTGTTTCCCTATGAGGGAAGGAAATGCATTTTTTTGTTTGATGAATGATTTATTTTTATCTGGAAAGACAAATAATTGTACTTTGAAAAAACAATATCGCAGGACAATTCCCCCCCCTCTGAATATATATTCTACTTTTTTCTTTAATGAAAGAACAAATGAAATGTGCTTTCTTTTTTCTTTCTCTCTCCTGATTGTCGTCGTCAATGACATTGGAACTGGGCACCAGGGAATAATGATGATTACAAATCCTTCGGCTGGTAAAGAAGGTTCTAAAATAGAAATTAGCTGGCCTACATCTTGTGATATGGAATTACATGGGAAAGATTTAATTACAGATCATCATCATTCTCCTCCTCCTCCTCCTCCTCCTCCTCACCATCATCATCATCATCATCATCATCATCATCATCATCATCATCATCATCATCATCATCATCATCATCATTGTCACCAACAACACAACCACCATCATCATCATCATCATCATCATCATCATCATCATCATCATCATCATCATCATCATCATCATCGCCATCATCATCACCATCAACATAATCACCACCACCATAATCATCATTGCTATCAACATCACTATCAACATAATCAACACCGCCACCACCATATGGTGTTTTAAAAATACCAGCACACATTTTTTTCTTTAAGAAAAAAGGAATCTCTTTTGTCCAACACTTTTGTTTTTTTTTCTGTTTTATGCTCGCTAAGAGTTTATTTACATCAATCTATTGTGTTTTGATTAATAAATTTATTTTAATCGTGGCTTTTTATTTATCAGACCCCCCCTCACCTGCACTTTTTCTTTTTCTTTGTTTATGATTATTTCTTATATGCCTTTTGTTTTTGCAATGAAATCTTTCTGAAGAAGTGTTGGCTGAAAAAAGCTTCGTTTTAAAGAATGCATTTAGTCATTTTTAAAACAATATGTAAATTCCATGGTACAAATTTTTTGTTTATATCGGTAGTACCAAAACCAGCACACAATGTCTTTCAACAACAATGTATACCATAACAGAACATCCCTGTCTAAAAAGTTTTGTCACTTAAAAGAAGTTAACAAGACTCCTACGGTAAAATGAAAAATATTACAAAAAACTAGAACTTGTAAATATATATATTTTGCAGGGATTGAAATAAGTGGTGTATAGTAGCCAAGCCGTACCAATTTCTGCCAGATTGACAAAAAGACTTGAGATCTGGTAATGTCCTGATGGAAGATGTCACCCTTCTTAGCCAATCTGAGGTACTTTTTGATGATTGCTGCTTTTAATCAATCTAACTGGGAACAGAACTTGAATTTATAATCTGATTTTGTAGAAAGTGCTCATTATATACAATATAAATCCCACCAGATACACATTTCTTTCAGATCAAACTGGATTTTAGAGTAATTAACAGTGGCTTATTTCATTTTTCTCAGGACCTTTTTTGCTTCACATTGCTGTAAACAATGCACTTTTCATTGTTATTGTTCTTTTTAAAAATGAGTTGTTCTTGTGTTTTAGTAGAGAATTGCAGATGGAGATATGGCCCATTATTTTTTTCTGATGAATCATGAGCTACCCAAACATCATAGTGATTCACGTATTCAAGCGTTTTTCAAATGCCTTACATCACTCATATGAAATATGTGGAGTGTCTCTGCGATATCTTGTGTTGTGCGAACTGGATTCTCTTTTTTTCATCAGTGTTTTGATTTGAATATGATCCACAATTTTAGCTTGGCCGGAAGATTCTCAGTCTTTCAGGGAAGTGAATAGCCGAGCAGGGACTGGGAATAATGGTGAGAGAACAAACATTGTTTAGAGCTACACAGTACAGAAAGCTGTGGAGACCCATGAACACTTATATATTGAAGGGACACGGCACATAAAAGACTCAAGTTGCTGATCTATGTTTTTGGGAGTCAGTTGCAAGGAATTTAATGAAGAATATTAAAAATCAACATCGTTACAAAAGTAAAGGAAAAAAATTTCCCACATCTTATAAGAAAGGGAGAATGAGAGAAAGAGAGAGAGAGAGAGAGAGAGGGGGGGGTGAGACAGAAAATGAGAGAGTGAGATTTCGTATGAGAGAATGTGTATTAGAGAGATAAAGGAACTGAGAGAGAATGAGAATGTGTGTATGAAAGAAATCTAGTAAGTGAGAGAGAGAGAGAGAGAGAGAGAGAGAGAGAGAGAGAGAGAGAGAGTGTCTGAAAGGCAAAAATGAGAGAGAGTGTGCATGTTAGAGAGAATGAAAGAATGTATATTAGAGAGATAGAAAGGATGAGGAAAAGTGTATGGGAGAGAAAGAAAGAAAGAAAGAAAGAAAGAAAGAGTCTGTGTATATGTCTGAGAGAGAGCAAGAGAGAGAGAGAGAGAGGGAGAGGGAGGAAATGAGTGTGTGGAGTTTTATAGATTCACTACTGATTTTATAAACGTGCACACACATGCCCACACACATATTTATATCCATACTTTCTCTTTCTCGCGCACAGATACACACGCTCTCATACATTCTCTCTCACACTTACATGAGTGCATCTTGTGTCCATTCCTTCTTTAAGGTGTGTCTCGGAAATGTTGTATCAAGTTTATTTGCTTCATCAGTAGTTAATGTTTTAGTTTCAAAATGAAAGGCAAACTTCATATGATGTATTTTAAGTCTGAACACCTATACTGGCAGCAAACCACACTTGCAAATGGATAGACAAAGAATTCAGTAGATATCAGTCAGTTATGCGCCTTGCATAATACACGCTTAGAAGATCATATATCTTTCAATACATGACTGATGAGGCAGATTTTTCCCCACAGTAGGTTGCCATTTCTTTCTGCGGTAGACCAGTTGCTACCCAAGGCTATAGAATCCGGTCTGTCCTGCTATTTACCCATAGCTGGGGGAAAAGAAGAGGATTCATACCTAATCAGAATTTGATAAAAATAAAGAAATAATAATGTGGATATAAAGTGGGGGTCTGTTCTATATTACAACTAATAGTTACACTGATCCCTCATTTTGTAGCCACGGTAGTTTCTATGCATTTATATTACAAAGAATTTTAATATATTTTATTGTTATCAGTTATGTGCCATGCGTGATATATGCTTAGGCGATCATGTAACTTTCGATATTTTTGACAAGTCAGATTTTTTTGTCCTGTAGTAGGTTGCCATTTCTTTCTGCGGTAGACCAGTTGCCATCCACAATTATAGAATTCGGTCTGACCTGCTATTTACCCATAGCTGGAGTGGGGGAGAAGAAGAGGATTCATACCTTTACCAAGGGTATTAGCACGTAAATGAAGGCAATTCGATTGGAATGCGAACTCGGTTCTCTATTTCCTCAATGCGAGCCGCTATCCATTACTCCACTGTGCCTTCCTCAGCAGATATACAAAAGTAAAAAGATGAAGATGTGTCTTAGTGAAGCAATTGGGAGAGAATTAAAAGTCTGACCAGGATTCATTATTTGGTGGTAAACTTAATAACATAAGATATGCAGGTGTTGAGAGCGGACAGTTGATAAAAAGGAAAACTACAAGAACTCCTATAGAAGGTAGTAAAGGAAAGTGGGAAGAAAGGACTAAACATCATTTGCAATAAGACGGAATGCATCATTGTTAGCAAAAGGAGCAGCCCAACATACAAATCACAAATCAAGGATATCAGAATTTAACAAGTACAAAAATTTAAATATCTGGGAAGTGTTTTAAAAGTGGATGGAAAGAGTGACGTTGAAACACGAAGGTGCATTTGGAATAGCGAAAGGTGCCATCCAGAAGTTAAGCAAAGTATTAAGAAACAGAAAAATTTCATTAGAAAAAAAAAGAAAAGAGTAATATCAGTCCTCCTATATGGCAGTAAATGCTGGATAATTTCCGCATTGATGAAGAGGAGACTTGAGGCAGCAGAAATGTGGTGCTACAGGAAGATGCTGAGGACACCATGTACTGTACATGTGAGCAACGACGAACTTTTAGAGAAAATGGGAACAAAAAGAAAACTTATACTTAATATTAAGAAGAGACAGTTGGAATTTCTAGGGCACATAATGAGGAAAGAGGGTGTGGAAAATTTGATACTCACAGGACAGATTGAAGGCAAGAAGGACAGAGGAAACAACAAAAGGGATTTAGTGAGGGTTTAGGAGAAATAACAAAAAGAAAATTTATTAAGTGCTACAAAGGACAGGAAAGTGTGGAGAGCCATGATCGCCTACACCCTTAAGGGGCATTGCACATAGAAAAAGAAGTCTCACTGGCTTCTATCTGGGAGATTGACACTAAAAAAACATTCACTAAAAAAACACGATGGTTTCTATGCCATATATTAAAAGGGTATCACTGTTTCATTATATATATTTTTATATTTTTAATTGGTATCACCCTTGACAGGCAAGGCAATAAAGCCACTAAGACACAAGAGGTTACTGGGTGCAGAAGAATCAGGAACAGAAACATTACTAATGTGCGGGAAGAGCAAAGAGTAATTATTCAGGAGGACAGTAGACTGACATCACATTTAAATTTTTACAGATTAAAGTTGGCTGGAAATCATGGAGCTGGAAGGGAGTTTTACGAGCGAGAAGTGCAAGAGAAGAAACTGTGAGCACAGAATTTATGGTTACATCTAGCCAGCTCAACTGTAAATTGATGAGATCTTGAAGCCAATCTATTACTGTGCTTAAATTCGCAAAGCCTAGGTACGATAGTGAAGAGCTCATCTGAACAATTACCATGAAAGTATTAATAGAAAAGACACAGGGAGGCAACATTACGTTGGTGAGAAAGTGACTGAAGCTGATCTGCCAGATCAGGACTAATAATATTGCTGATTCTTCTTTGAATTTTATCAAGGAGCTCAATGTAAATAGCAGGGGCACCGGACCATATGTGGCAGCAATATTCTAAGCACAGATGAATGGTAGACGTATAGATATGTAAGATAGATCCTAGAGAGAAAAATGTCTTGCACGACACTGAACCAACTTTCTCAGTAGCTGATCTAGCAAATGGTTTCAATATAGTCTTTCCACTTCATGTCAATTGTAAACGCACCAAATCACTTTTCTGGAGGTTAGCATCAGCCATGCTGATGGAAGGCATCTCTCAGATGATTAATGGAGAGAAGTTTAATTTTGGAGGCATTAAAATTAACAAGTCATCTTTTGCCCCAGTTATCAACAAACTTGAGGTCATTTTGGACATTGGCTGTTATTTTGACTTTGTCGGATTGGCCAGTCTTTGATACATTCGTAGTTGTGTGGGTAAGGAGGTTGTATATTTGCAAATGATACATTTTCCTGATTAAAACCTTTATTCTTTTTTAAAAATAAATGTTCACCCAATACAAGACCCAAGATTCACTCAAGGTAGTGTGTTACTGAATGACGTTGTTATATGAACATAAGAGTCTTTGTAGCCAGATAGAAAGCAGAAGCAGTAATGATGCTCGGCAAGAACTGGAGATAAGGGTTGGCATTAAGATGTGCTAATTCTATCAAGAACTGCTGAGAGAAAACAAATTAGAAATACTCAGGAAAGTTAGACAGCACATTCCACATATTATTCTTAATTGCAAAGTAATTCAGAGAATAAATTACTAACAAAACCCAATTGACATTAAGTCACTCACCATGGAGAGATATTTATGAAGAGGATTGTTAAATCTGGCCTCATGATGGTGGTGACCCAAGAACGTATTTGTGGCGGGGAGAGCCCCATTAAAAGATAGAACTCTCATAATAATTCCTTCCATTTTCAAGAACACAGACAAAAAAAGAGTAGGTTATGAAAATATAGAGGATAGATAAACTTTGACCTTAGACTTGAAATTGTTAAAATTGTAGTGGTAGGGAAAGCATACAAAAGGGAGTCTGTTTTACAATGTAGTGGTTCTCGGAAAGAAGCTGCCTGAGTGAAACAATGGACAATGAAGGGAATGGGTATAATAGCAATCAAGGAAGCATCCAACCGGGTGTGAGATCTTCAATTAGTGGATCTCGGAAAGAAGCTGTCTAAGTGGAAGTCTTCCTACCAATAAACTACGAAGAGAATGGTTATGATAGTAATCAAGGAAGCATCCTCCCGGGAGTCTGTTTTATAAAGTAGTGGTTCTCGGAAAGAAGCTGCCTGAAGGGAAGTCTTCTTACAAATAAACTATGAAGGGAATGGGCATGATAGTAATCAAGAAGCATCCTCGCGGGAGAATGCTCTACAAAGTAGAGTTTCTCGAAAAGAAACTGTCTGAATGGAACTTTCTTTTTACCAATGGACTACGAAGGGAATGGGTATGATAGCAATCAAGGAAGCACCCAACCGGGAGTCTGTTCTACAAAGTAGTGGTTCTCGAAAAGAAGTTGTCTGAATGGAACTTTCTTCTTGCCAATGGACTATGAAGCGAATGGGTATGATAGTAATGAAGGAAGCATCCTCTCGGGAGTCTGTTCTACAAAATAACCGTTCACGGAAAGAAGCTGTCTGAATGGAACTTTCTTCTTACCAATGGACTACGAAGGGAATCGGTATGATAGTAATCAAGGAAGCATCCTCTCGGGAGTCTGTTTTATGAAGTAATAGTTCACAGAAAGAAGCTGAATGATTGGAACTTTCTTCTTACGAATGGACTACGAAGGGAATGGGTATGATAGTATTCAAGGAAACATCCTCTCGGGTGTCTGTTCTACAAAGTATTGGTTCACGGAAAGGAGCTCTCTGAGTGGTATTTTCTTCTTACTAATCAAACTGAATGGGAATGAGAATGATTCGACCCGTGTATGTGTCATGGTGGGTTTTAGCTGTAAATATCTGAACTGGTGGAGGTAAGGAATGGGACTCGATTGAACGTTTGCTATGGAATAGCGATAGAGTAAGGATAGACCCTATCGGTAATCCCTTTCTAAAATCTCCCATTCACTGTTCGATTGTCTCTCCATCCGACATTTAAACATGAAATAAATATTCTCAAAAACGTTCCTCTTTTCGTATTTTAAAAAAAAATTCTAATGCCATCAATATAAAATGCAAACATTTTTACTCACTGTCACCATAAACTGTTCAATTACTTTTATTACCAAACTACATCTGTTAAACAATTTTAGTTTTATTGTCTTCCGGGTAGAAACGGAAAATCTTTTTACCTTGACGCGACTCTCCGCTATGAATTTTTATTTATTTCAAGAAAGAAATCATTAGCCAATACAACTGAGTAAACAACATTTTAGAAGATTCAGTTATGCGAATAACTGAAAACTAAATACGCAGTGATGAACTTTTACCCCTAGTGTTTCTAGTGTGTGAATTTCAGCGTGCTACTGGATTGGCAACTAGGTCTCAGCGTTTTACTATTGAACTAGCTAGATGCGACTGCTAAGGCTTACGGTCATAACAGTTGAAACACCGGTTCCTGTACGATCACTGAAGTGAAGCCACGTCGATCCTGGTGAGTATCTAGCCGGGTAACCGCTTGGGAATATCAGGTGCTGTAAGCTTCGGCGTGTCGGTTGTGTAATGGATAATGGCTCAGAATTGTTAATCGGAGAGCCGAGTTCCAATTCCAGTTGGAGTCGTTATATTCACTTATGTGAAAATAACTTTGTGAAAGGTACGGATCCACTTCTTCTTCCCCCAGCTATGGGTTAATTAGCAAGACTTGTATCGCTAAATCATTATTATCTTTAAAAAAATTCTTGCAACCTAAAAATATTTTCTGGCTTTAAATAACCTGCAAAGGTTTGTCTATATTTCTGAGATGAGGTATTATGTACAGTATTTACATTAGTCGGACTATTGTCCTCATCTTTGTCGCCATATTTGTCACAACGTTTCGGCCGTTGTATTGAACTCACATTCTTTGGGTCTGTCACTGGATCTAACCAACGCCTTTATCCACTGTGCGTTGGTTAGATCCAGTGACAGACCCAAAGAGTGTGAGTCCAATACCCGGTTAAGATAGTGGAGAACTTTCAGAGGGAAAATTAGCAGGAGATAACTGATAACTGACATCCATCAAACATGGCTCGTGGAACTAGAACAGTCTACCCCAGTGATCGAAATAAAGGGTTCAGTTCGGAATTCCAACCACCTGAAGAAGGCCGGAGCGTACAACGGCCGAAACATTGTGACAAATATGGCGACAAAGATGAGGACAATAGTCCGACTAATGTAAATACTGAACCTGCAAAGGGTTGATAAGCCATAGATAAAGAATCAAACAACCACCACTTCTTTTCTAAAAGTTTCTTTTCTCGCACTTCTCACCTGTGGAATTCCTTTCCGATTTCCTTGCTAACTACAATCTTCAAAGACATAAATGTAACGCCAATCGCCATCTTCTGTATTCCTGAATCCTGTTCTTTTATTGTCCCTTTCCTCACTTCTCCTCACTAAAGTATTCTAATTCACTCTTTCACTTCTTGTAACCTCCCTGCATCGTAGTGGAATTATCGCCTGGCTTGGGGTGAAATGATTATGACGATGGAGAACATCGATATATTTTCCTACGCCTCTGTATCTCTGAGATGAGATTTTATGATTACTTATTATTCGGACTATTATCCTCATCTTCACTGCCATATTAAGAGCGTTTCGGCCGTTGTACGCTCCGCCCTTTTTCAAGTGATTGGAATTTCAATTCGAACCCTTTATTTCGTCCACTGGGGTAGATTGTTCTAGTTCCGCAAGGACACCTGGCCCAGTGGATAAAGACGTTGGTTAGATCCAGTGACAAGACCCCAAGAGTTGTGAGTTCAATACCATGCCATAGCAGTGGTGAGAGTTGAGTTAAAGGGAAATAACTGAGATATCTGGAAGAGGCATAGCATGTGGAAGTAGAACAATCTACTCCTTAGAATACTGAGCTGTTAGGTGGCATCTTTACGGCAGCGAATGTTGGACGATTTCCTCAAAGATGAAGAAGAGACGACGGAGATGAGGTTCTACAGAAGGATGGTAAGGATATCATGGACCGAGCGTGTGAGCAACGATGAGGTCTTAGAGAAGATGCGAACAAAGAGGAGGTTTATACTCAACATCAGGAAGAGGTAGCTGAAGTTCCTGTGACACATAATGAGGAAGGAGGGCCTGGAGAATCTGATACTCACGAGTCGAAAAGAGGGAAAGAGAGACAAGGGAAAGCAACGCGTGACATACCTTGCCGGCTTAAACAAATGGATGACAGAACGTGGTCTTTGGGAGGAAGCAGAGGGAAGGAACTTGTTGAGAGCTACAAGGGATAGAGGGAGATGGAGAGCCATGATCGCTTACATCCTGAAAGGAAATGACACAAAAAGAAAAGAAAGTACCCGTAAAATAAAAAATGGCGGCAATTGTTAAACAGTTTTAATAATGGCATGCAATTAATGGGAAGTCTTGAAACGATGTCTTGAGATCCTATAAAGCGGAGATAAAGAATTCATAACTGAAATTGACGCCAATGAGCATTTAATTAATCCACTCTCCTTATAATTTATAAAATATTCAATGGTTTCTATGATTCATTGATTACACTTGGCATTATATAAATCACTTTTTGCTCAATATCTTTTCATGTTAAAAAATGTTTAATATAATAGTTAAATGGAAATATTACTCAGAAGAAAAAGATTAGCAATAGAACAAGGACGGTGAGGACAAAGCCTATTTCAAAACAAAGTCGAAGCAAGAGGATTACATAATAGACAACGGTAACTGTCTGCCTCACAAAAAAGTCTTGAACAAATAAGGTTGCAATCTAACAAGCGTAGGTGTAAAGAAATTGATTAATTAAACGGTACATTTTGCTCGGGAACTTATTTTGTCTAAATGCAGTTAATTTGTTTTTGTATAGATTATTTTTGTGATGTCAACGAACACTCATTGCCACTTTTATAATGTCAACGAATACTCGTTGTCACTTTCGTATGGCTCGTTGGAGTAGAGACTTTCTAATCGCAGATACAAATATAGTAACGCCGTTGAACAATACTAGTGTCAGACGCCTTCGAATAACACTAGCACTAATAGTAACTGTTCGATAATACTCGCTCGAAAAGTAACCACCGAATAGTGATCCGAATAGTAATCCGTATAGTGATCAGTACAGAGAAATAGTATAGTGAATAGTATAGAGAATAGCGATCCGTATAGCAATAGAGGATAGTGTAGACATAGTGATCCGAATAGTAATCCGTATAGTGATCAGTACAGAGAAATAGTATAGTGAATAGTATAGAGAATAGCGATCCGTATAGTAATAGAGGATAGTGTAGAAATAGTGATCCGAATAGTAATCCGTATAGTGATCAGTACAGAGAAATAGTATAGTGAATAGTATAGAGAATAGCGATCCGTATAGTATTAGAGGATAGTGTAGAAATAGTGATCCGAATAGTAATCCGTATAGTGATCAGTACAGAGAAATAGTATAGTGAATAGTATAGAGAATAGCGATCCGTATAGTAATAGAGGATAGTGTAGAAATAGTGATCCGAATAGTAATCCGTATAGTGATCAGTACAGAGAAATAGTATAGTGAATAGTATAGAGAATAGCGATCCGTATAGTAATAGAGGATAGTGTAGAAATAGTGATCCGAATAGTAATCCGTATAGTGATCAGTACAGAGAAATAGTATAGTGAATAGTATAGAGAATAGCGATCCGTATAGTATTAGAGGATAGTGTAGAAATAGTAATCCGTATAGTGATCAGTACAGAGAAATAGTATAGTGAATAGTATAGAGAATAGCGATCCGTATAGTAATAGAGGATAGTGTAGAAATAGTGATCTGAATAGTAATCCGTATAGTGATCAGTACAGAGAAATAGTATAGTGAATAGTATAGAGAATAGTGAATAGTATAGAGAATAGCGATCCGTATAGTAATAGAGGATAGTGTAGAAATAGTGATCCGAATAGTAATCCGTATAGTGATCAGTACAGAGAAATAATATTGTGAATAGTATAGAGAATAGCGATCCGTATAGTAATAGATGATAGTGTAGAAATAGTGATCCGAATAGTAATCCGTATAGTGATCAGTACAGAGAAATAGTATAGTCCATATTATAGAGAATAGCGATCCGTATAGTAATAGAGGATAGAATAGAAAGAGTGAACAATTAGACGCCACTCTAATTCTTATATATATTTTTCCTTTACGATTACGTGGTCTACTTATTAGAAATGGAATCACCTGTGTTTGCTCACTGGTGATCTGTGTTCAAACTCCACTGTCGGCAGAGACACTTTATTCCTATATCACAATTGTTAAAACGACAAAGAAGTAATCACTCACAAATTTGCTAACTTAAGCGGGTTATATTTCTTCTACAGACGGGACCTTCCACCTCCACTGCCTCTGACGTCTCCTGCACATTAAGTGGCAAGACTGGGTCACTAACACACAGGTGCTCTAAAGTGCCGGCATCCTCAGCCTGTTCTCGCTGCTCTGCCAAAGACATCTCTGATGGCTGGGGCACTTACGCCGCATGGGTGCCGGCCGCATCCGAAACGACATCCTGTACGGAGAGCTCTGTGGGGGGTCCCGCCCAAATGGAAGACCTCAGCTCCGCTTCAGGGATGTCTGCAAACGAGACGTGAAGCTGGCAGACATCGACCCCAACACCTGGGAAGCCTGTGAATGACATCCATTGGTGAGTCCACATCTGATGATGATGTGAATGACATCCAGTGGTGAGTTCACATCTGATGATGCTGTGAATGACATCCATTGGTGAGTCCTCATCTGATGATGCTGTGAATGACATCCATTGGTGAGTCCTCATCTGATGATGCTGTGAATAACTTCCATTGGTGAGTCTACATCTGATGATGCTGTGAATGACATCCATTGGTGAGTCCACATCTGATGATGAGTCCACATCTGATGATGCTGTGAATGACATCCATTGGTGAGTTCACATCTGATGATGCTGTGAATGGCATCCATTGGTGAGTCCACATCTGATGATGCTGTGAATGACATCCATTGGTGAGTCCACATCTGATGATAATGTGAATGGCATCCATTGGTGAGTCCACATCTGATGATGCTGTGAATGACATCCATTGGTGAGTCCACATCTGATGATGATGTGAATGGCATCCATTGGTGAGTCCACATCTGATGATGATGTGAATGACATCCATTGGTGAGTCCACATCTGATGATGCTGTGAATGACATCAGTTGGTGAGTCCACATCTGATGATGATGTGAATGGCATCCATTGGTGAGTCCACATCTGATGATGCTGTGAATGGCAACCATTGGTGAGTCCACATCTAATGACGATGTGAATGGCATCCATTGGTGAGTCCACATCTGATGATGATGTGAATGGCATCCATTGGTGAGTCCACATCTGATGATGATGTGAATGGCATCCATTGGTGAGTCCACATCTGATGATGATGTGAATGGCATCCATTGGTGAGTCCACATCTGATGATGCTGTGAATGGCATCCATTGGTGAGTCCACATCTGATGATGATGTGAATGACATCCATTGGTGAGTCCACATCTAATGATGCTGTGAATGACATCCATTGGTGAGTCCACATCTGATGATGATGTGAATGTCATCCACTGGTGCGTCCACATCTGATGATGCTGTGAATGGCATCCATTGGTGAGTCCACATCTGATGATGATGTGAATGGCATCCATTGGTGAGTCCACATCTGATGATGCTGTGAATGACATCCATTGGTGAGTCCACATCTGATGATGCTGTGAATGACATCCATTGGTGAGTCCACATCTGATGATGATGTGAATGACATCCATTGGTGAGTCCACATCTGATGATGATGTGAATGTCATCCACTGGTGCGTCCACATCTGATGATGCTGTGAATGGCATCCATTGGTGAGTCCACATCTGATGATGATGTGAATGGCATCCATTGGTGAGTCCACATCTGATGATGCTGTGAATGTCATCCATTGGTGAGTCCACATCTGATGATGCTGTGAATGGCATCCATTGGTGAGTCCACATCTGATGATGCTGTGAATGACATCTATTGGTGAGTCCACATCTGATGATGCTGTGAATGGCATCCATTGGTGAGTCAACATCTGATGATGATGTGAATGGCATCCATTGGTTAGTCCACATATCATGATGATGTGAATGGCATCCATTGGTGAGTCCACATATGATGATCATGTGAATGGCATCCATTGGTGAGTCCACATCTGATGATGCTGTGAATGACATCCATTGGTGAGTCCACATCTGATGATGATGTGAATGTCATCCACTGGTGCGTCCACATCTGATGATGATGTGAATGACATCCATTGGTGAGTCCACATCTCATGATGATGTGAATGGCATCCATTGGTGAGTCCACATCTGATGATGATGTGAATGGCATCGATTGGTGAGTCCACATCTGATGATGATATGAATGTCATCCACTGGTGCGTCCACATCTGATGATGATGTGAATGGCATCCATTGGTGAGTCCACATCTGATGATGCTGTGAATGGCATCCATTGGTGAGTCCACATCTGATGATGATGTGAATGACATCCATTGGTGAGTCCACATCTGATGATGCTGTGAATGACATCCATTGGTGAGTCCACATCTGATGATGATGTGAATGTCATCCACTGATGCGTCCACATCTGATGATGCTGTGAATGGCATCCATTGGTGAGTCCACATCTGATGATGATGTGAATGGCATCCATTGGTGAGTCCACATCTGATGATGATGTGAATGGCATCCATTGGTGAGTCCACATCTGATGATGCTGTGAATGGCATCCATTGGTGAGTCCACATCTGATGATGATGTGAATGACATCTATTGGTGAGTCCACATCTGATGATGATGTGAATGTCATCCACTGGTGCGTCCACATCTGATGATGCTGTGAATGGCATCCATTGGTGAGTCAACATCTGATGATGATGTGAATGGCATCCATTGGTTAGTCCACATATCATGATGATGTGAATGGCATCCATTGGTGAGTCCACATATGATGATCATGTGAATGGCATCCATTGGTGAGTCCACATCTGATGATGCTGTGAATGACATCCATTGGTGCGTCCACATCTGATGATGCTGTGAATGGCATCCATTGGTGAGTCCACATCTGATGATGCTGTGAATGACATCCATTGGTGAATCCACATCTGATGATGCTGTGAATGACATCCATTGGTGAGTCCACATCTGATGATGATGTGAATGTCATCCACTGGTGCGTCCACATCTGATGATGATGTGAATGACATCCATTGGTGAGTCCACATCTCATGATGATGTGAATGGCATCCATTGGTGAGTCCACATCTGATGATGCTGTGAATGACATCCATTGGTGAGTCCACATCTGATGATGATGTGAATGTCATCCACTGGTGCGTCCACATCTGATGATGATGTGAATGACATCCATTGGTGAGTTCACATCTCATGATGATGTGAATGGCATCCATTGGTGAGTCCACATCTGATGATGCTGTGAATGACATCCATTGGTGAGTCCACATCTGATGATGATGTGAATGTCATCCACTGGTGCGTCCACATCTGATGATGATGTGAATGGCATCCATTGGTGAGTCCACATCTGATGATGCTGTGAATGGCATCCATTGGTGAGTCCACATCTGATGATGATGTGAATGACATCCATTGGTGAGTCCACATCTGATGATGCTGTGAATGACATCCATTGGTGAGTCCACATCTGATGATGATGTGAATGTCATCCACTGGTGCGTCCACATCTGATGATGCTGTGAATGGCATCCATTGGTGAGTCCACATCTGATGATGATGTGAATGGCATCCATTGGTGAGTCCACATCTGATGATGCTGTGAATGACATCCATTGGTGAGTCCACATCTGATGACGCTGTGAATAACATCCATTGGTGAGTCCACATCTGATGATGCTGTGAATGGCATCCATTGGTGAGTCCACATCTGATCATGATGTGATTTGCATTCATTGGTGAGTCCACATCTGATGATGCTGTGAATGACATCCATTGGTGAGTCCACATCTGATGATGCTGTGAATGACATCCATTGGTGAGTCCACATCTGATGATGCTGTGAATGACATCCATTGGTGAGTCCACATCTGATGATGATGTGAATGTCATCCACTGGTGTGTCCACATCTGATGATGCTGTGAATGGCATCCATTGGTGAGTCCACATCTGATGATGATGTGAATGGCATCCATTGGTGAGTCCACATCTGATGATGCTGTGAATGTCATCCATTGGTGAGTCCACATCTGATGATGCTGTGAATGGCATCCATTGGTGAGTCCACATCTGATGATGCTGTGAATGACATCCATTGGTGAGTCCACATCTGATGATGCTGTGAATGGCATCCATTGGTGCGTCAACATCTGATGATGATGTGAATGGCATCCATTGGTTAGTCCACATATCATGATGATGTGAATGGCATCCATTGGTGAGTCCACATCTGATGATGATGTGAATGGCATCCATTGGTGAGTCCACATCTGATGATGCTGTGAATGACATCCATTGGTGAGTCCACATCTGATGATGATGTGAATGTCATCCACTGGTGCGTCCACATCTGATGATGATGTGAATGACATCCATTGGTGAGTCCACATCTCATGATGATGTGAATGGCATCCATTGGTGAGTCCACATCTGATGATGCTGTGAATGACATCCATTGGTGAGTCCACATCTGATGATGATGTGAATGTCATCCACTGGTGCGTCCACATCTGATGATGATGTGAATGGCATCCATTGGTGAGTCCACATCTGATGATGCTGTGAATGGCATCCATTGGTGAGTCCACATCTGATGATGATGTGAATGTCATCCACTGGTGCGTCCACATCTGATGATGCTGTGAATGGCATCCTTTGGTGAGTCCACATCTGATGATGATGTGAATGGCATCCATTGTTGAGTCCACATCTGATGATGCTGTGAATGACATCCATTGGTGAGTCCACATCTGATGACGCTGTGAATAACATCCATTGGTGAGTCCACATCTGATGATGCTGTGAATGGCATCCATTGGTGAGTCCACATCTGATGATGATGTGAATGGCATCTATTGGTGAGTCCACATCTGATGATGCTGTGAATGACATCCATTGGTGAGTCCACATCTGATGATGATGTGAATGTCATCCACTGGTGCGTCCACATCTGATGATGATGTGAATGACATCCATTGGTGAGTCCACATCTGATGATGATGTGAATGACATCCATTGGTGAGTCCACATCTGATGATGATGTGAATGGCATCCATTGGTGAGTCCACATCTGATGATGCTGTGAATGTCATCCATTGGTGAGTCCACATCTGATGATGATGTGAATGTCATCCACTGGTGCGTCCACATCTGATGATGATGTGAATGGCATCCATTGGTGAGTCCACATCTGATGATGCTGTGAATGACATCCATTGGTGAGTCCACATCTGATGATGATGTGAATGTCATCCACTGGTGCGTCCACATCTGATGATGATGTGAATGGCATCCATTGGTGAGTCCACATCTGATGATGATGTGAATGGCATCTATTGGTGAGTCCACATCTGATGATGCTGTGAATGACATCCATTGGTGAGTCCACATCTGATGATGATGTGAATGTCATCCACTGGTGCGTCCACATCTGATGATGATGTGAATGACATCCATTGGTGAGTCCACATCTGATGATGATGTGAATGACATCCATTGGTGAGTCCACATCTGATGATGATGTGAATGACATCCATTGGTGAGTCCACATCTGATGATGATGTGAATGTCATCCACTGGTGCGTCCACATCTGATGATGCTGTGAATGGCATCCATTGGTGAGTCCACATCTGATGATGATGTGAATGGCATCCATTGGTGAGTCCACATCTGATGATGCTGTGAATGACATCCGTTGGTGAGTCCACATCTGATGATGATGTGAATGTCATCCACTGGTGCGTCCACATCTGATGATGATGTGAATGACATCCATTGGTGAGTTCACATCTCATGATGATGTGAATGGCATCCATTGGTGAGTCCACATCTGATGATGCTGTGAATGACATCCATTGGTGAGTCCACATCTGATGATGATGTGAATGTCATCCACTGGTGCGTCCACATCTGATGATGATGTGAATGGCATCCATTGGTGAGTCCACATCTGATGATGCTGTGAATGGCATCCATTGGTGAGTCCACATCTGATGATGATGTGAATGACATCCATTGGTGAGTCCACATCTGATGATGCTGTGAATGACATCCATTGGTGAGTCCACATCTGATGATGATGTGAATGACATCCATTGGTGAGTCCACATCTGATGATGCTGTGAATGGCATCCATTGGTGAGTCCACATCTGATGATGATGTGAATGGCATCCATTGGTGAGTCCACATCTGATGATGCTGTGAATGACATCCATTGGTGAGTCCACATCTGATGACGCTGTGAATAACATCCATTGGTGAGTCCACATCTGATGATGCTGTGAATGGCATCCATTGGTGAGTCCACATCTGATGATGATGTGAATTGCATCCATTGGTGAGTCCACATCTGATGATGCTGTGAATGACATCCATTGGTGAGTCCACATCTGATGATGCTGTGAATGACATCCATTGGTGAGTCCACATCTGATGATGCTGTGAATGACATCCATTGGTGAGTCCACATCTGATGATGATGTGAATGTCATCCACTGGTGTGTCCACATCTGATGATGCTGTGAATGGCATCCATTGGTGAGTCCACATCTGATGATGATGTGAATGGCATCCATTGGTGAGTCCACATCTGATGATGCTGTGAATGACATCCGTTGGTGAGTCCACATCTGATGATGATGTGAATGTCATCCACTGGTGCGTCCACATCTGATGATGATGTGAATGACATCCATTGGTGAGTTCACATCTCATGATGATGTGAATGGCATCCATTGGTGAGTCCACATCTGATGATGCTGTGAATGACATCCATTGGTGAGTCCACATCTGATGATGATGTGAATGGCATCCATTGGTGAGTCCACATCTGATGATGATGTGAATGGCATCCATTGGTGAGTCCACATCTGATGATGCTGTGAATGGCATCCATTGGTGAGTCCACATCTGATGATGATGTGAATGTCATCCACTGGTGCGTCCACATCTGATGATGCTGTGAATGACATCCATTGGTGAGTCCACATCTGATGATGATGTGAATGACATCCATTGGTGAGTCCACATCTGATGATGCTGTGAATGGCATCCATTGGTGAGTCCACATCTGATGATGATGTGAATGGCATCCATTGGTGAGTCCACATCTGATGATGCTGTGAATGACATCCATTGGTGAGTCCACATCTGATGACGCTGTGAATAACATCCATTGGTGAGTCCACATCTGATGATGCTGTGAATGGCATCCATTGGTGAGTCCACATCTGATGATGATGTGAATTGCATCCATTGGTGAGTCCACATCTGATGATGCTGTGAATGACATCCATTGGTGAGTCCACATCTGATGATGCTGTGAATGACATCCATTGGTGAGTCCACATCTGATGATGCTGTGAATGACATCCATTGGTGAGTCCACATCTGATGATGATGTGAATGTCATCCACTGGTGTGTCCACATCTGATGATGCTGTGAATGGCATCCATTGGTGAGTCCACATCTCATGATGATGTGAATGGCATCCATTGGTGAGTCCACATCTGATGATGCTGTGAATGTCATCCATTGGTGAGTCCACATCTGATGATGCTGTGAATAACATCCATTGGTGAGTCCACATCTGATGATGCTGTGAATGACATCCATTGGTGAGTCCACATCTCATGATGCTGTGAATGACATCCATTGGTGAGTCCACATCTGATGATGCTGTGAATGGCATCCATTGGTGAGTCCACATCTGATGATGATGTGAATGGCATCCATTGGTGAGTCCACATCTGATGATGCTGCGAATGACATCCATTGGTGAGTCCACATCTGATGATGCTGTGAATGACATCCACTGGTGTGTCCACATCTGATGATGATGTGAATGACATCCATTGGTCAGTCCACATCTGATGATGATCTGAATGACATCCATTGGTGAGTCCACATCTCATGATGATGTGAATGGCATCCATTGGTTAGTCCACATATCATGATGATGTGAATGGCATCCATTGGTGTGTCCACGTCTGATGATGATGTGAATGGCATCCATTGGTGAGTCCACATCTGATGATGCTGTGAATGACATCCATTGGTGAGTCCACATCTGATGATGTTGTGAATGTCATCCACTGGTGCGTCCACATCTGATGATGATGTGAATGGCATCCATTGGTGAGTCCACATCTGGTGATGATGTGAATGGCATCCATTGGTGAGTCCACATCTGATGATGCTGTGAATGACATCCATTGGTGAGTCCACATCTGATGATGCTGTGAGTGACATCCATTGGTGAGTCCACATCTGATGATGCTGTGAATGACATCCATTGGTGAGTCCACTTCTGATGATGCTGTGAATGACATCCATTGGTGAGTCCACATCTGATGATGCTGTGAATGACATCCATTGGTGAGTCCACATCTGATGATGATGTGAATGGCATCCATTGGTGAGTCCGCATCTGATGATGATGTGAATGACATCCATTGGTGAGTCCACATCTGATGATGATGTGAATGACATCCATTGGTGAGTCCACATCTGATGATGCTTTGAATGACATCCATTGGTGAGTCCACATCTGATGATGATGTGAATGACATCCATTGGTGAGCCCACATCTGATGATGATATAGTACTGCGCTGAGTCGAAGTACTAATGAAGAAAGCTCACCAGAACAATTAATGTGAAAGTATTTATAGGGAAGCTAGGTTATGGCGGTGAGAATGTAACTGAAACTGAGATGTCAGGTAAGGATCGATATTGTTGCAAATGAGCGATATTTCTTTCTGCTTATTTACAGAACATTTGGCACAAGGCCAAAATGGGGAACGGGGAAAAATGACAGTCTTCTTTTGTCTTAAATTTAAATTTAGCTAGCGACAAACACTGATCCAAACATACCACAATATTACTAATACCAAAACAACGCATTCCTACTTACCTTTCTTACTACATACACCATAATACCTCATTGTCTCTATGAAAATCCTAAGTAGACCACATATGTACAATTTATTGTCTGAGCAGGGGTAATAAAACAAAAATTTAAAAAATAACCCCAATGTGTATTTACAATATGAATACCGTTACAAAAGAGCTCATTAGAAGAACTTCCATGAAAATACTTAGAGAAAAGGCACAAGGAAACTACGTTACGGCGGCGGGAAAGTGACTGAAGCCAGGTTCGAGTTGATAACGTTGCATATTCTTCTTTTGTCAAGAATCTCTAGATACACAGCAGACGCATCAGATAAGAGGCGGCAACAATATTCGATGCATGGATGACTGGTGTACGCATAAATGTGTATGATAGATACTGGCAAGGAACATTGTCAAGCACACGACACAGTGAACCAACTTTCCAAAGAACTGATTCAATATAATCGTTCCAGTTCATTTCAGTGCAAAACTTTAGACCGAGTTTGCAGCAACTGTTCGCCTATCGTCCGGTTCACACTCCTCCACAGTCTTTTAAACAAGAGTGGAGGTTTGTTCCTAGTTTCCGATTTGGTACTGGGTTTCAGGTTCCTTCTGGGGTTTGCTTCGGCTCTGTACTACTGGCGTCTGTGCCTGAGCTCTGAAACGTTATCCACTCACTATTCATTTCATTTTTATTTTTTCTCTCCTCCGCCAATTAGAGTAGATAAGTTCACTTATCGTCCGGTTCACGCTCCTCCCTGGTCTTTTGAGTAGGACTAGAGGTGTGTCCCTTGTTTCCTGTTTGGGTTTGGGTTTCAGGTTCCTTCTAAAGTCTACTTCAGCTCTATACTCCTAACGCTTGTCCTTTCCTATGTCATTATAACTCCACGTATTAACCCTCTAACTTGAGTGGATGTTGGACCTTGCATTGGCTGAATATTTGAAAAAAAAAAAAGTTACGGTGTTGGACAAAAGTATTCTTTGTGCAATCAACCCTGTGTTCAATTTCTTTGTCTTCTGAATCAGTTATTATACTCATCATTCACGTTGAAAGACATATTAGATTTTATTCTGAGATAAAAAGAAGCTTTATGGTACTTAAGAGATTTTTCTTTTCATAACTTGGTAAGACAGATTAACGTCTTTTCATCGTCATGACGTTTTGGCTTGAGAACGGATTATTACAATTTGCCGTTTTGATCTGCCACAATAATGATCGCCATTTTATCTGTCCCGTTATCATACAGCAACAGAGGAATTAATATTAGAACTATGTTTGTGCTAGCAAATAAATCGTCTTTTCTAGTTACCGTGAGATAATCTATTTTTAGACTGGTGAAATTTGGATTTACATCTGTCTGTTACCGAGAGTTTTTTTTGTAGTTTCTGTTCTTCCGAAAATTTCTTCATTTGTCATTTAATCCGTCCATAGTATTTTGAACATTCGACGATAGAACCACATCTTAGTCCCTTCTAGTCTTTCTTCATTGGTAACGTATGCCTCCAACAATCATTGTTATAGAGTTTGGGAGACATTGCATTATTATCCAGTTCTATTCGGTTCTCATGTTATTCTTCGGTCTTTTGATACCTTGCTCAGTTTCTGAAAAGTATTTTTCGCTCTATTTGAGCCTTCGAAATTCTGTCAAATATTCAGTTATCTGTTACTATGTCGTATTCTGTCGGCACTCACACCATTTAAAAAAAAACTAAAGAAAAAGCGTAGCTAGTGATTTTTGTAAAACTGATTCAAGGCTACTCGCCCTTGCATGGAATATAGGGTCTGGATTCCCCACTGTTCATCTGAAGGTCCTCGACAAAATCCAGAGACGCATATGCAATGTGATTGTTCTAAATCTGACATCTCGTCTACAGTCACTTTTTTACAAACGTGCCGTTGCTTTCCTCAGCCTTTTCTACAAATACTTTCAGGGTAACTGCTCCGACGAGCTACTTTCTCTGGTTTCCAAACTACATGATTTTAAACGTGCTACTAGGTTGGCATCTCAGTTCCACCCTTTCACTGTCGAAACTGTTAAATGTAGCCGTCTCTTTCACTCCAATAGCTTCATGTCTCGCACTTCCCTGATAGCAATAATCTTCAATTATTCAAATGCAATGTCGATAGACATCTTCAGATGCCTTGATCTAATTTTCCGTCCTTCTCTTCATTCTTTTCTCTATCACGCCTCTTTACTCTTGCTCTCACTCGCTGTATCCCCTTGTGTGCTTAAAAAAAGATATAAAAAGGCCTCAAATCTCAAAATGTATGAATCCGCGGTCAAGATTAAAGTATAGTATCCATTCCAGCAGCAATAGTTCCAGGCTGCCAACAGCAGCCGCCGCTCCAGCCAGTCATCTCCAACAGGCCTTCAGCACCAGCCTCGCCAGCAGCAATGATATTCGATAAAGTGTCCTTTTCAGGACAACGCTATTCACCGATTAGAAAGTTGTCCTTTTCAGGACAACGCTTTTCAACGTCTACAAAACTGTCGTTTTCAGGACAATGCTCTTCTCACTCTACATGAACACGCAGAGATATTTTTTGTCCCGTGCACTGTAACCTTTTGATTGATTCATTTTCTTTATCAAAAATAAACTTGGCAATATATATTTTTTATGTAAGTCTTCGTTCTGTTTCTATCTTCCGTCATTCATAGTCTGTTTGCGGGCCAATATACCACCTGCAACAACTACACTCTATTTAAGTCATTATTTAAAATTCTTTGTATCCATAAATGAACATTTGTTTTCGACTGCTAAGTCATCTTACGTAATATTCTCTTCATAAGTGACATAACTCTTAAAATGAACACTTGTGATGTATGCAATGCGATAGGTCCTGATCTGGCATCTCGTCTACAGTAGCTTTCTCACAGACGTGCCGTAGCTTCCCTGTGTCTCTTCTATAAGTATTTTCACGGCAACTGTTCCGACAAGCTACTTTCGCTGGTTCCCAGACTGCATGAATTTAAGCGAGCTACTAGGTTGGCATCTCGGTCCCACCCTTTCACTGTTGAAACGGTTAGATGTAGGCGTCTCTTCTACTCAAACAGCTTATTCTTTCGCACTTTCCGTCTGTGGAATTCTCTTTCTCTTACTTGCTTTCCTGCTAACTATAATCTTCAAATATTCAAGTGTAATGTCAATCGATATCTCCTGATACCTTGTCCTTCTCTTTATCCTGTCCCCAAACATACCTCTTTACTCATGTTCTGTACCCTCTGTAACCCCTTGCGTGCTTGTGGCACTCCCACCTTGCTTGGGGTGAAATCCTTAAAAAAGTAGAGTGGCTAAAATGAACAGTTGATTTACCCACGCCAAGAAAATTAATTAAGGATAACAATGATAAGGAAACACACGGGTAATTTTAACAAAACAAGATAAAGAATTTATTATCGAATTTACATGCTTGAATGTCAGTAGCTCGTTTCAGGAAAATAAATCAGAATTTTTAAAGTCCGTAATTTTAACGTATTGTCATGAAGAGGAAATCTTCATACAACAGGTTAAATGATCTGACCCAAAATAATATTCAAAATTGCCATTAAGGTAAGAGTTTGTTGTTCACCGAAGGGATATGTGGTTTGGATACGTTCAAAAGTAGACGAAGAGAGATAGTTTGAAATTCTTAGCTTTTTTGGATTGCTGAGAAAAAAATTTCTTGAAGCGCCGCGTGCCGTTTAGAGGTCGATAATATAATAGGCGAGTGATGTTACACTGGCGAGTACTTCACCGCTGATCGCGAGCAACTGAAACAAAACCTTTCTCATGACTTGAAACACTGTTCTGATTAATTTAATTTTCTCCTTATTTTATATCAAAAAGAATTTCGCATAAGCTTGCTACTTTCTTTCCTTCTTTTTCTTGATTGACCAACTAATTTCTGTGAAGACAAGGTTTTCATTGATCCAAAAACAATTTCACATAGGATCGCGAAGAATTTCCTTCTTCTTCCTCAGTTCACCGGTTAATATCTGTGAAAGGCACAAATCTCACATAGGCTCGCGATTGTTACACTTCTTCCTCCCTAGTCCTCCGAATTTGAAGAGAGTGGGGGTGAAATGACTTATTATCTTGCACTCACTATGATATAACTAAACTTTTTCTTACACTGTCCTCAAATATTAAAATAAATCTTTTGCACCTTAGACTAAATTTTGATCGCCTGTCTAGCTTCTACAGATATTTGTTTTCAGATGGAATTATGAAGGAATCTTTCGTATTATAGACTTTAACGGCACAATACAAAATAAGACGTCAACTAATGATTAAACTTATCTCATGCTTAAGAACATAATTAAAACTCATTGATTCACCCTCGAGTATAAGTTAAGCAATTAATTCTAATACTAGTATATACACGACCCAGAAAATGTATCAATACTTTAAATGTTTTTAATAACACGTTCTCTATGATAAATCTTATTTAAATTAAAGAAGACATGAAGAATTATTGCCATTTATTGTCTAAATTTCTAACAGTTCTAATGCAGACACCGCTTATGTTGTTGATCAATGGAATTGAAAACATTATGAATCACTTTATTTCGTATTTGGGAGCATTCGCTATGGATTCTTGCATGGATTTTTGCCAGTTTTAAACAATAAAGCTAATGTTTGCGCTATCGCTATGAAAAAAAGCGAATGGAATTCGAACTCAGTATCTACTTTATAAATGTTATTGTTATACTTGATCTTCTTCCTTTTCTACGAAGATCATTTCTTCACGTTGTTTATAATAAGTGATTTTGTTGCAAGTGAGTCTGCAAAGTTCGAAATTATATGTACACCAGTACATGTGTGTGTGTATGCGTATGTGCGTGTGTGTGAAGCACACGCCAAGGAAACATGTGTATAACTGCTGACTAGTGAACAAAGAGAGGGGGGTCTAGAACTTACTTTTGTCGCAGGCTTTGAACGATCATCGCTGACTGGAACGTGTTCATAGTAACGTGTGCGGCGTCTATGCCTTGTTTACTGACGTTCCTTGTCGTAGATCTGTTCAGACTGTGGCTGACGTGGAGTTTTTATGGCTTATGGCGAGTCGTTGATCGGCTCACGAAATCTTATCTGAGTTTTGCATGGGAACGTATTTCGTGTTCCAAGACTTGACCTATTTCCAGGTCATTTGAAGTTAACTGTGTGAATGTAGTAGAGAGAACATAACGTGACTTGTCATATTAATCAGGTTCCAGAAACCACTTATTTAATTTTGGAGTCGTGTTTGTTAAAATTTATTTGAAAGAGTTACTTGTTTGTGTTCCACTTATTGGTCGTAAGATATAGGAGTTTATATCCTATAAAAACACCGCAGATAGCTAAATATTGTAAATATTTTTCAATATCTAATATAGGTTTTAAAATGAGTAGGCCGATTTACTTTTCTGCCTGATTTTGTAGTGACGTTTGGAGGGTGGGTACCAGTGTGAGAAATGGTTCGCACACCGTGTGGTCCTTATGAAGATATTCAATAAACACAATGCCTTTTGCATCCCAAAAAACTGTCTGTCACCTTCACGGCAGATGAAATCACCTTGACCCACTTTGGGACAGGTGAGGACGGGTGAGGAGGGGTGTGGATTGATTCAGATGCGTAACGGATACATTACTTCTAAAAGTTTTAATTCGTTTTGTTTTAAAACAAAAACAAAACAAAACAAAAACAAAAAAAAGAAAAATATTTATTGAGTTATGGGTTACAACTATTATGTCGACATTTTTGTGCAGTCTGTAGAAAATGAAAA
>OZ038505.1:14219185-14246685 GCA_964036315.1 Acanthosepion esculentum | reverse complement strand
AAAATTCAAGACAGCCAACCTCATCCTCAAAAATAACAACACGCCTCATAAGTCAAAGCTGCAAAGAACGAACATTATTTACGAGTTCAAATGCCCCTTAAGAAACTGCGTTCCTAAGGAAACCGGACTCATAAATAATTACATCGGTCACACAACCACATGCTTATCCAGACGTCTTACGTTACACCTATCCGATCACAGCTCCATTAGAACCCATTTAAACACACACGAAAATTTACGAGACTCCATTAGAAATATACTAGTAGAAAACACAAATATATTAATTGCTTCTACCTGTAAAAAAAGGTTAAAAATAATGGAGGCTTTAATAATAAAAAAGAAAAAGCCTACCCTTAACAATATTAACTATGAACAAAGCCACAACGTGCTAACCGTATTTGGAAATTAAAACTCCACTACTACACACTAAGACATATACATAATGCATACACTCAACTAAGTCTGTCTATATTTCTGAGATGAGGTATTATGTACAGTATTTAGTAGTGTGAGTTCAATACCCGGTTCAGGCAGTGGAGAACTTTCAGAGGGAAAATTACCAGGAGATAACTGATAATTGACATCCATCAAACATGGCTCGTGGAACTAGAACAGTCTACCCCAGTGATCGAAATAAAGGGTTCGGTTCGAAATTCCAACCACCTGAAGAAGGCCGGAGCGTACAACGGCCGAAACGTTGTGACAAATATGGCGACAAAGATGAGGACAATAGTCCGACTAATGTAAATACTACACTCAACTAAGTCTGAAAAATCAAATCATCCTTGATAATGGCTAAAGGTATAGCCGAAAGCGCTCGGAAAAATAAAACATTTGAACAGTTCTTACACACCCTTTGTCCAGCAAAGAAAGCTCTTGTTCGTACACAAGAAAAATTAAATAAAAAACTTAACCGTAATACCTTGTCTGTCGTTTTTAATGAAACTTGCATAAAAGAAGGATTGCTGCCTAAATATACAACTATATATATATATATATATATATATATATATATATATATATATATATATATATATATATATATATATAATATAGAAAAAACTACTGAAAAGTTGCAAATTAAAATATTGAATGTTTTTTTTGTGAAAGTATTTATTTATATTTATATATATATATATATTTGATATTTCAGATCGGCCCCGATCTTTCATCAGAAATGACTGTTTTCAGGAGTTTGTTTACATTAAGTAGCGTCTGTCGCGAGAAGCGGACGTCACGTGATATGGAATGCAACTGTGTTTGAATATTTCTAACGTAAATCTAACTTTAGTAATATTTTAGATGTTGTTTAAAAAATTTTTTTTTTCTATATTATATACATATTAAGAAAGTATACGTGGCTTCTCATTATGCTATATATATATATATACATATATATACATATATATATATATATATATATATATATATATATATATATAAATACATATATATATATATATATATATATATGTATATATATATATATATATACATATATATATATATATATACATATATATATATATACATATATATAAATACATATATATATATATATGTATATATATATAGAGAGAGAGAGAGGGAGAGAGACAGAGAGAGATATATATCTTCCCTTCTTCCCTCGCCGCTAGAAAACAACGTAGATGAGGCCGCCAATCTAGAAAGACAAATCTGAATTTGTAGAAAATGTAACCGGAGAAAATGCAACCGGAAACCGCTCCAATTATATAACACATGAAATAACCATTTACAGATATATTAAGGCAAGTATGCGCCGTCTCACCCGACATGTTCAAGCTAAACAGCGAGGTAATTCTAAGAGAATTGGAAACCCTACCAGCATTCAGCATTGGCGGCCACAATCTTAACAATATAAGATACGCAGATGACACAATACTGATAGCAGACACGGAACAGAAATTACAAAATCTCCCACGGAAGGTAGCGAGGGAGAACGAGGAAAAAGGACTAAGCATTAACTACAAGAAAACAGAATGCATAGCCATCAGTGAAAGGATGAGCCTGAAATGTGATTTGCAGGTCGGGAACGCTAGAATCAAGCAGACGCGGAAGTTTAATTATCTGGGGAGCGTTCTGACAGGGGGCGCTAAGTGCGACCCTGAGATCCGTAGACATATTGGGATGGCCAGGGTCGCATTCCAAAAGCTGCACAGAGTATTGCGAGACAGGAGGATCGCTTTGGTGACAAAGAAAAGGATACTGAGCTGTTACGTGACATGTGTCCTTCTTTACGGCCGTGAATGTTGGACGGTTTCCTCAAAGATGAAGAAGAGACTCGAAGAGACTGAGATGTGGTTCTACAGAAGGATGCTAAGGATATGATGGACCGAGCGTGTGAGCAACGATGAGGTTTTAGAGAGGATGCAAACAAAGAGGAGATTTATATTTAACATCAGGAAGAGGCAGCTGAAGTTTTGGGGACACATAATGGAGAATCTGATACTCACGTGTCGAATAGAGGGAAAGAGAGACAAGGGAAATCAGCGCGTGACATACCTGGCGGACTTAAGCAAGGGGATGACAGAACGTGGTCTTGGGGAAGTGGCAGATGGAAGTGACTTGTTGAGAGCTGCAAGGGATAGAGGGTGGTGGAGAGCGATGACCGCCTACGCCCTGAAAGGACATGGCACGTAAAAAGAAAGAATTCTATGAGAACTTCAAGCTTATTGAGTTTCATTATTATGTCTGATAGGTTTATATCATGGGGATATGATAATAAGACGTCATCTATATATCTTAGGTAAGTAGAGCTCTATGGTGTGTGGAAATGGAAGACATTCTTAAAATTCTAGAAAAAGACAAGCAAGAATACCAGTGATAGGTGACCACATAGGTGAGCCGAATTTTTGCTTGCAGAAAATACTGTTGAAAGGGAAGAAGCAGTGCTTAGTGATTGCACAATTGTATAATTTTGTTGACGGGTAGAGGAAACTTTTCGTTGAATTTTTTGAGGTGGTTTCTCAATATGTTGGTGCATTTTGTGATATATATATATATATATATATATATATATATATATATATATATATATATATATATATAAAAGTGAACATAGAAGTCAACACTTAGCGGCGACAGTCTGTTTCATGCTAGATGCAATCATCGGGCCCGATGATTGCATCTAGTGTTTGGTCAATTTGAACCTCTTTTAAAAGTCTTTATATTACATTCAAGACCATCACTTGATAAGACGCCAGAAGAGTGGAAACAAAATATCTATTTTTGTAGTGATTTTATAACATATTTATGTTATACTTATATATATATATACATATATATAAGTGGAAGTTTTTTCTGCAAGGAACTGTTTTGAAAATTCCTTTTTGTATACTAAAAAAATAATAAATAAGCAAAAAACAAAGCCGAAACAGTAGAAAAATTATAAGACCAGTAAGTAAATGCCAAATGAATCTTTATTTTTAGTAGCTTGTAACAGATTCCTAACGATAAATAATGTGAAAAAAAGTGCTTTTTGGCAAGGTCTATGTCACTCTACACAAGTGACCGCACCATGTAAACTTATCTATTACTACTGAAAATTATCTTTTTGATTTTAAGTGTATTTTCCTTTGTTGTACCTGTCTTTTATTATAACTTTCTGTTTACTCCTATATTCTGTCCGTGATATTCTTACAAAATGGCGGCTGATCTAAAAAAATAACCTACAACCTGTTTTCAATTGGGATAAAAACAGGCTGGTTAATTTTAACGCGTGTCTTTTAATCGTCTAAGAGAAAGCGTTTTGCCTTCAATCGGTATGGCTGATGCCAGCCTCCAGGAGAGGGACATTGCGCCCCCTATGTTTAACGTTTCCCACTGACAGTTGTGACCTCTGCTCATAGGAAAGTTGGTTCACTGTGTTGTGACCGACAATTTCTTTTCACCAGAATCTGTCTTACACATTTATAAATCGTTCATTGAATATTGCTGTCACATCTGATCTGGTGCTTCTGTTATGATTCTTGATAAATCCAAAGAAGAATCTGCCATGTTATCGGTCCTGACCTGGCATCTCGGCTTCAGTCACTTTCCCACTGGCGTAACGTAGCTTTCCTATACATTTTGTATAAGTATTTTCGTGGTAATTGTTCTGATGAGCTTTTCTCTTTGAAACCTTGAGTGCAAGAATTTATGCGCAGTACTAGGTTGGCAGCTAGGTCTCATCATTTTACAGCTAAAGTGGCCAGATGTAACCGTAAGTTCTATGCTAACATATTTTTTCTCTCGCACTTCTTACTTGCGGAGCTCTCTTCATTGCATTAAAAATTTTTGAAGATCAAAGTGACTGGGAAGGAAAAATTTTAATGTAATGTTTTATCTTTTATCGTTGTCTTCTTAATTTCTTTTCTTTTATTATTCTCTCTCCTTAATAGTGTTTTTCTGAGTCTTAGTGGCTTTATTGCCTTACTTAGGGTAAAATGATTGAAATATTAATTGCATATGAAAATATTCTACTTAGTAACTATTTCATATCCATTCTTCGAGCCTCGTCGGGTGTAATTAACACAGTGAAAATATACCTGTAACAGTATGTGAATCTTCTACTTATAAAAGACACGGGCGACCTTATGGCGGACGTGTTAACGACTGTTGTTTATTATTAAGTGGAGACAGAAGAATGGAAAGATAAAACCAGGTCACGGGTGTAGGAATTAGGAGAGACAGAGTCAAAATGCAACAATTCAAGTTTTGTGTCACAAAATAACAATAAATTTATACAGGAATGTTAAACAAGGTTACAGAGTGTGTGAAATTCTTTTGAATCATTAGAAACATTTAAAATGTTTATAGGGGAAAATAAATGTTACTGTTACTTGCAAAAAGTTCCTTTTATAGAGTGTGTCTTAAAGAGGTACAGTTCTGTGAATGAATGCTAGTATGAAAGAATATCTTGTAATGCAGATCGTTGTCATGTAGAGAATGACTATAAGGAAAGCGAGAAGAAAGGACTAAGTATAAACTACAAGTAGACAAAATGCATGGTTATCACCAAAAGGAGCCCAAAATGCAAATTACAAATCGGGGATACTAAACTCAAACAAGTACCAACAATTTAATATCTCGGAAGTGTTCTAACAGAGGACGGAAAGTGCAACACTGGAATCCGAAGGCGCATTTGGATAGCCAAAGATGCTTCCCAAAAGCTAAGCAGAGTATTAAGATACAGGAAAAAAACGTTAGAAACAAAGAAAAGAGATATTTGTCCTTCTATATGGCAGTGAATGCAGTACATTCTCTTCAAAGACGAAGAAGAGACTTGAAGCAACAGAAATGTAGTTCTACAGAAAGATACTGAGGATAACATGGACCGAACATATAAGCAAAGACGAGGTTTTAGAGAAAGCAGGAAATTTATATGTAACATCAGGAGAGGCTGTTGAAATTTCTGGGGCACGTATTGAGGAAGGAAGGTTTGGAAAATCTGATACTCACAGGACAGTTTGAGGAAAAGAGGGACAGGTGAAAGTAGCGCGTAACATATTTGATGGATTTGAGTGAATGGATGGTAGAATAGGATTTGGGAAAATTATAAAAAAGACAAAAATTATTAACAGCTACATGGAACAGGAAAATGTGGAGAGCCATGATCACTTACATCCTGAAGGGACACGGTACATAAAAGAAAATCTCGAAGAAGGTATTTCGTGTGGCTGGGCTCAACTTGTTGAAGGGAAGAATCTTATATATGGAGCGTTGTGGTCTTTTCACGTTGCGTAGAGTAACCAAAGAAAATTCTCTTGTCGTCTCCAGTTATTGTCTCAACTAGGCTCACAAAGACAAATTTTGGTTGACGAAAACTATTGTTTTGATTGGTCTATATTGCAATTGAATTTTCTTAAATTTCTAAATTTTGTGTGATGCAAACCTCTTCTAGGGGTCATGGGTTAATCTATTTTTAAACTTGAAACGTAAAATTTACAGGGAAGTCGAGATTTCAAACCTCCCCAGTTTGTTTTGGCCCGCCCTTTTCATCACTCTTGAATTATCTACTACCCAGATTTTTTTTAATCCTTTCTCTATCCCTTATCGAGAGAGCTTATTGATTTTGTTGGAAGACGGAATACAGCGGTCACTCTTATTTTTGTGGGGTGGACGGGTCCTACTAACATCATTCCTTCTTTTTCGGGGTCATCATCCCCCATCATTTCACTGACAAAATTATGTCATTCGCAGACAGCACTGTTTCACTGTATCACAGCTCTTCAGTGCGACTAGACATCCGAATGCATCAAACCAGGATCGAAACCCAACCGATTTGGTGCCAGAGTTTCTACCACTGAGCTATCTTCATTCGGCAGAGAGAAACAGCTAATTCTAGCGTATTGTTTTATGAATGTAAACAAACGCCAGTCAGCCGGAGTACTCCAATTCATTTTAATGAAGAACTTTGCATTAATGTAGGAGCTAGCTTAAGGGCCGGCCAATAGGAATGACAGCTCGAGAAAGCTACTCAGGGTTCACGCTCTCACGAGCTTCAGGCGTTTTTAGTCGCATGAAGAACGCGAAGACATGAGACTTAAATGACGAGCTATCATTCGTTGGATGTTGATGTTGGGAAATGTTTCTTACTGTCTAGATAGTTTAAGCGTTGAGTACTTTAATTTACTGCGTAGGTAGGTCTTTTTTTCTTTCAGTGTTCGAGATTTATTTTTGTCTAAGGTATTAGGTCGTTTGGCAAATTGTCTGTTGCACCAGATGTTGGGCTTTTAGTATATATATATATATATATATATATATATATATATATAAATATAGGTAACTATACTCGTGTCGATCTGCCTAAGTGAAACCCTGGTAGGTTTGTCTGGCTCATTAGGTTTGACTATATATATATATATATATATATATATATATATATATATATATAAAGATTACTTAACTATTAAATATCAGTTTTTTTTTGTTTTTCCCGACTTCGAAGTTTCTTGGTAAATTTCCGTTCTTCAGGGTTTTAAATGATATTTCCAACTTTTTCAGTTTGTTCCGTGTCTTTTTCAGTCCGTTTTTACTCCGTGCGTATTCATGAATTACACGTGCGTTTTCATCGTGTGAAGGGCCATTCTGGCGTATTCTTGGCGTATTCTTGGCGCTATGTCCTCAATTATGTTCTTAAGGGGAGCATCTGTCACTTCGATGACCCAGCCAGACGTGATCGACACTGTTCTGCGTTTAAAAAGCGATGTGGCAACACGGAGCCAAGCACACACAGGAACATGACCCACCAGCTTTCCACAACACGAGAAGACGTTGTGTCGAGTCAGGACCTCAGGATCTGATAGAATATAATTTCGTCAACTCCGATTTAAACAAGTTGATCCCCCCCCACGACATACAAACCCAGAACAAGAGTGCCGTCCCGTAACCGCTCCGGATCCTTGCAGGCCAGACCAAAAGCAGACAAGTGCTCTTTCACGTGATTTGCTGAAAACAATTCTCTCGTCAACATTAATATCATCAATATATGATGAGGTTACCTGTCGGACTGACTCGTTTTTCGATAACGCGGCGTCCACAATAGCCTTCATTATAGCTCGTACAACATTCAACCCGTAACCCATTCGTGTCAAGCAATATCTCCGCCTCTTGAAGATCGCGGTTTGAAAGGGCCAAAGTGATTTGTGGATATGCACTTGTAGATAGGCCTGCCGCAGGTCAAGAATA
Organism: Acanthosepion esculentum; assembly: GCA_964036315.1. Classification (NCBI taxonomy): domain Eukaryota; kingdom Metazoa; phylum Mollusca; class Cephalopoda; order Sepiida; family Sepiidae; genus Acanthosepion; species Acanthosepion esculentum. The sequence goes on along the minus strand of OZ038505.1, from coordinate 14,238,996 downwards.
GCGACATCAAGTCGTTTTTGGTGTCACTCCCTCGGTTTCTGTACACACACGTCTAAGCACTCATTCAGTTCCCGATAGTTTAATACTGGCCGCACTTTACTTTTGTTTTTCTGCACCACCACCATCAGCGGAATTAGACCTTTTGGAGGACCAAGTTCCTTTTCAGGATAAGGCTGCAATCAACCGTTATCAATCCAGGTCTGCAGCTCACGGTCGTATTCTACCTTGACACCATTTGGTATTGGGTACTCGTGAATCCAGTTTTGCAAATTCTCTAATGATTGACCCTCTGACGACTTCCATGATGTTACCCATATCTTCTTGCTTGGGTCGAATTCGGCACAGAAATCGGGTTCTTCTATTTTAATGATGGCGCAACAAACCATCCCATGCCTGGGAAACCGGTCCCCCCACACACCGTTATTTGGAGTCAGCCAGTTTTTAAACTGAATCGAACCCAAGTAACAGGTCAAAATCCAATAGCCCTCATTCTACCACGAAGACATCGACGTTGAAGGGGGTTGTATCGCCCATGTCAAGCTTGATCTTTCTAATTCCGTTGCATTTGAGGGTGTTAACGTTTATGATGTGTACGTCCATCTTCATCACCCGCGAGGATTGACAGGCTGACTTACTCGCGAGTGATAGCGAGCGGCCGTGTCCACCAGTGTCACTCTCTTGACTCCATTCACATTAAAGTCTAAGACAGGTAGCACCTCATTCACAACTCGCTTGGGGAAGAGACATCTTGTCAACGCCGGTCTCTTTTCGGATACAGTGAAGCAGTGTGGCCTAACCGGAAGCTAAGCATTATTGCGCGTGTCCTGCGTGGTTGACGGGCATGTCGAACCGGGCAGTCGTTGGAAATGTGATTCCACCCAGAGCATCGTATTGCTACATTTTTGGGGTACTTTAATGTACTAGTGAGACAACCAAAATGAGCTGACACATTTTATAGTTCACCAATTGTAGAGTTAACCAATCAGAAGGCTTAAAATATTCAATGGGACGTGTATAAAGGCAGCCATTTTTTTCTCCGAATATTCATTGCCAACCTCTGATATCGAAGACTGAAGAATTACTGAACAGCTGCTGCTAGTGGTATTGGCGTTGTTTCATTGAACAGATTACGTACTGCGCTGGATTCTATATTCATAGACTATGGCGAACATAATCAACACGTATACCCTACCAACGTTTAATATTTGGAAGTTCATCAGCTAACGCTTCGACTGGTGAAATGCTAGCCACGGCCATTTCCTCAATCAGGGTCTGATTCTTCAGTATGACGCGAGCTCGGTCCAACAGTAGTCATGTCTTCCGTTCTGGAAGAAGCGCGCAGTAGTTGCTTGACATGTTCTGGTAATCCTGCTATGGACGTATATGCTAGCCCTTGCTCGGATATCCCACCAATTGGTCCTGTTAGCTTCTTCAAATCACGCCGAAAGACTTTTCCAGGTGGAGTCGCCGCTCTACGAACTGCTCGTAGGTTAAGAAACGAACCGACGCAACGGCAATCCGCAGGGATCGTTTTATCTATTCGGCATCTGCTTTTTGCTTTGTATCTTAGCTGAGGGTAGACAGCAAATACCCCGCCAGTCAATTTCGAGGTAAGAACACGTTCAACCTTCTTGATTCCACACAGATCACAAATGAGTTCTGCTTTTTCAATCCATTCAGTAATTTTGCTTGTCCGGTCAATGAGTCATCAAATTTGGGTATCAACTTGACGTCAACCGTCTTATTGGTCATGATGGCGAAATATCATGTAGGAAATTTGACGTGATAGCTCAAATTCAAAGCAAAAAGCAAACAATTTGAAAGTTCAAATACTGTAGATCCAGGGAATAAAAAGAAATGTTGCAACCATGAATCGTTAAAAATCCCAGTAAACGGCTATAAATCCACCGCGCTGTTCAATAGTCACATCCAAAACAACCAAAGCCCCACAAACCGCCTGATTCTGAAGGCCTCGCTCACCGTTAATCCGAATGTCAACACCTTTTGTTTACGGGATCGTTTCTTTTCATTGGTCGACGGTTGTATGAACAAGAATCAATGCACGCTTTCTTCCTTTTCCGACGGAGAATACACGCGACACGCTGTCGCTTGGTTTGACAAGGTAATTTGCCGGTTTCTTTGCTACGCCCTCAACCCTTATCTCATGATCCCAAATCAGACAGCCTGGAGCCGTTCTCTTTACCCTGTTGCTTCGTCATAATTGGACCATCTCCATTACGTGATGGAGAGTTTGTCTTCTGATGAGTCAGCAGGCGTATCCGGAGTTTCGGATTCAATTACCCGATCACTTTCAGACGATAAATCATCGTCGAAGTCGCACGTCGATCTACCAGTGTCAATGAAAAGGCGAAGATCTTTTACAAGCCGACTCATCCCGTGTACTATTATTGTTTGTGGACTTACAATGTCCGTCACGTGGCCCACTTGATATCTGGAGATACACCAGCCGTGGGGAGCTTTCACCAACACTCTGTTCCCAAATCTGGACATAAAGTAATTCTTACAACCATCAGGTGGTAATGTTGTACTAATTCCCTTCACTTTGGTAAACGGTAAATCATATTGGCGGGGCGCAGTCGTGTACGGTGTGTCATTCTTCGGCATGATATTCTGCTAGTACGCAGCCTACGTTATCAAAACCTGCTTTTTTGCTGCAATTCTCTTTATGCTCCGGTGAAATCTGTCCACTGTGCCGTTTCCTGCAGGAACATATACGCAACAGAAACAGTCATCCAAGAAATCTTCAAAGGACTTACTGCGAAATGCAGTGTCACTGTCGGTTAGGATTTCTGATGGTGGGCCTCGTTAAAAAAAAAAAATAGTTTCCAATGACGCTTCTTGAGATTTTTGAATTAGATGTCGCCATATCACTAATCGACTTGGGCTGCAATCAATCAAAGTAACGTAGTGTTGGCCATTTGTTAAGGTTAATATCCATTCCCAAGTGGGTTCAGATTCCGGTCACACTTAAGTTGCCTCGTGGCCAACGACTTGAGGCTGGGTCAATCGCCTGGCATTCTTTACATTTTCTGACCATTGCACTAACGTCCACCTTTGATGTCTTAAGGTGAACTCGTCTCACAAAATACAGTGTCCACCTAACGCTAGAATGTCTACTCTAGCAATGTATGACACTTATCTGGTCCGGGGAGGTATTGTTCTCGATGGAAGTGCATATAGGTCGTGATGGTTCGATCTCCTTCTTGATCACATCATACCATTGTTGCGTTATTCTTGTGACTTTATCCGTTCGATTCTGACTTGACGTCACTAAAGATATGGTGATCAATAACTTATACTCTTGGACCAGCTTTTCAAGAGTACTCAAACATCTCCGTCTCAGCATCTCACTTGCCGCCAATTACCCGGTCACTTTCAGACGATAAATCATCGTCGGAGTCGCATGTCGATGTACCAGTGTCTATGAAAAGGCGAAAATCTTTTACAAGCCAAGTCATCCCGTCGCTTGATTTGACGAGCTAATTCGCCATTTTCTTCGCTACAAGAAAAGATACAGAATATATATTAACGACTGTCTTCAATAGTCACTCATGTTCGTTCTTCTTTAATCACGAGAAAAGCCAGCTTAGGAAAAGTATTAAGATACCCGTTGCTAATGAGGTCTTCCAGCTTTCTTCTATAATCTGATTTGTCCATCACTACAGTCGCATTGCCTTTGTCAGCCGGTGGTATGATGATGTTTTCGTTCCTCTGTAGGGATCCAATCCCCAGCCTCTCCAGTTTTGTTATGTTAGACCTGGGCGGCTTGGCCCTCTCCAAGGTCTGTCTCACCTTCCATCTCAGTTCATCCGCCTGAGCTTGACCGATGTTCAAGGCCACCTCCTCAACTCTGGTAATGATGTCCAAGTATGGCACTCGCCTGATGGTTGTGGCGAAGCTGAGACCATTATTCAATACTGACTCCTCAGAGGCACTCAGCTAATATTGGCTGATGTTGACTACTGCTTTCACTGGTGGGTGATGGACCTTGTGCGTCATCTTTTGATCTTTCAATCTATTTAATTTTTGTACTTGGCGAGCCTTGACTACATTGAATTCATGTCTGAAGGATTTATCCAGATCATTTTGGATTCTTCTCTGGTCTTCTTCATTACTAATTCTGTTGAAGAAATCCTCGAGCCTCAAGGACACATGGCAAAGTGGATAAAGGCTTTGGTTAGATCCAGCGACAGGACCCAAAGTGTGTGTGGAGAACTTTCAGAGGGAAAAATTAACAGGAGATAACTGATAACTGACATCCATTAAAACATGGCACGTGGAACTAGAACAGTCTACTCCAGTGAGCGAAATAAAGGCTTCAGTTCGACATTCCAACAACCTGAAGAAGTGCGGAGCGTACAACGGCCGAAACGTTGTAATAAATATGGCGACAAAGATGAGGACAATAGTCCGAATAATGTAAATAATGTACATAATACCTCATCTCAGAAATATAGACAGATATCTTTAGGTTTAATTATATATATATATATATATATAGGCAGCAATCTTTTTTTTCATGCAAGTTTAATTAAATATGACAGTTCTCATAAGATCTTATAATTTTTTTCTTTTCCGTAGATAAATTATAAAAAAAAAACTGTCCAAATGCTTTCGTCTATACCTTTAGCCATTATCAAGGAAGATAATTTAGATCAGAATTAAATAGAACAAATATTTCTCACGAATTTAAATGTCTATTAAGTAATTTTTTTCCTGATCAATCAAAATTCGTAAAATATTATTTAGGCCACAGCACAACATGCTTAACAAGAAGACTCACACTACATCTTTCTAACCATAGCTCAATTAAGTCTCATTTAAAAACTCATGGAGACATACCATTGATAATACAAATATAATAGCATCGTCTACATGTAAAAAAAGGCTAAAAATAATGGAAGCATTGTTCATAAAAACAAAAAGCAAACACTCAATAATATCAACTATGAACATGGACACAATATGTTGGTTGTGTTTTGAAAATAAAACATTCTATTATGCTAAATACATACACACAACAATCCATTTCCAGTTAACATTAAATATAATTCATCCTTGAGAATGGCTAAAGGTATAGCCGAAAGCACTTGGAAACATAAAAAATTTGGACAGTTTTTGTAAATTTATCTACGGAAAAGAAAAAATTATAAGATCATATGAGAAATTATATAAAAAAAAATTAATCAAAGCACCTTATTTGTCATATTTAATGAAGCTTGCACATATAATATATATATATATGTACATATATATATATATATATATATTATATATATATATATATATATATAAATTATATATATATATATATATATATATATATATATATATATATATATATATATATATATGAAAAAATATCTATAATTACAATGTTGCGCTAATATTTTCTCTTCCTAAGAATTTGATTTTCGCTACAAGCCTATATTGTCATTTGATATATGAATTAAATAATTAAATCCATATAAATTTTTGGCTGATGAACGGAATATAAGTTCTGAAAAGTAACAACATTAAATAAAAATATTATCTATAATTATTTTATTTTCATTCACAACGTGAAGAATAACTCTTGAGTTACATAATACAATTTTACACCAATAAATAAGTTATCGTAAAAAGCCGAAAGGTACATTTATATCATATAAATAGAAGTAGGTTGTTTAATACCAATCTTTTGTGAAGCCGTTTACTTGCATAATAAAATCTGTCATTGTATACTTAGCGTGTGTTCAGTATGACACGACATTTACTGCTCGACCTGACCGCCGGGACGCCGGTTGACCGCCGAGAGAATACAATACTTAAAAATCCTACGAGAAATGGCATTTAGTGCCAGACTTTGATCCAAAAGACAGAAATTAATATCACTATAAAGTGAGTGTGACATTTTCGAATAGTGGTTTCATTAATTTTTCCCAAGCACAAAGGACACAATTTATTCATGCACACGCACATATAGAGAACAACTTCGGTTCTCGAACGTCTCATATGTCGAACAAATCGGTTTTCGAACGGAATATTCGAGAAGAAAATGCTTCGGTTATCAAACAAAATTTCGGTTCTCGAACAACATTGCCGAACCGATCCGATCCGAGCCGATCCGATCCGAGCCGAACCGAGTTAAGCCGAACGGAATCATTTCTTAGTCGACCGCCATGTTGTATACATTCGTGTGTTGCGCTGTGCGTATCTTTTCCAATTTTATTGTACTGTGCCCTTTTTCCTCTTCATTAGTCCTCAGTCATGGTTCCAAAGAAAGCTAGCAATGATACTGGTAAAGGAAAAACCAGTTGTTAATGATATTGTCTCTCTGATGATGATATTATCTCTTCCTACTCAGTTTCATATGGCAAAATCATCGCTCTATACTATTCTTATAAATAAAGAGACGATCATGGCTTTCCTTTCCCTTTTCCAAGCAATAACATCTCTTTCCTTCCCCTTCCACTTACGCCATCAACTCTCCTACATGCAGGTACGGTAAAATTGAAGTGTTCGTCTATATTTTATCTGTTTAGTATTAGGTTTATTTTTTCTGATCTCGCGAAAGATGATTTTTAAGATAGTGTTATTTATTAACGGTTACATAATTTTGGAGTGTGCAGTGTCTTTCGGCCAGCAATACATTTATTTTCGTCTTGGAAGTTACCTGAAAGGAAAAAATACTAATGCCTGATAATGAAAATATGTTGATTTTCGAAAGTACTAGTATCGACAGAACATCTAATCCATTTTATAATTTTAAACATAAGGATTGCGTCATTCAACAAGTAGTTAGTAAGTTAATGCTTTATTAAATCTGTTAGCGAAGTGATTTCGCCATTAATTACATTAACTTTACTGATTAATTCTTTGTATGATTACGTCTTTATATTATTTATACTGCACCATTTAATATATATATATATATATATATATTATAAATTAACTGATTTAAAATAGGGTTTCTTCGCTACACAGTAATAACCATGTTTCAAAAATCGGAGCTAAAAACTTAAATTTTAATTATATAATTAAATTAAAAGCATTAGTTCTGTTTCATCTTCAAACGAATTTTGGAATAACTTATTTTTTAAATTTACTGAGTTTTAAACGCACACATAAATTCATAATTTCTTGTTTCCAAGGATACACAGAAATCCAATCATTTAGACAGGGGCGGTAGCGTGTTCATTTTTATTAACTATTGTTGTATCAATTATGAGTTACGTTAGGGCTGGGTTATCCTTTAGGCTAGTATAGACTGTAACCTAAGACCCCTTAAGCTTTTATAAAGCAATGACTTTCATTTTCGAAATGTTATAACTTCTAAATAATTTCACAAAATGAAATGATGTCAACAGCACAATATGACAAGCTTATATTTAGTTGACTTTGCAGGAAATAAAGCAAGAAAAAGAATGCTTTAGTTTCTATCATTGTGTTTGTATCATTGCTTTTGTGTCATTGGGTTTGTATCATTGTCTTTAAAGTAGATAACATACTTGATTTTATTTCAGAATGTTTCAGTCTTAGAGACGAAGTGAAAATCAGTTGGTTTTCTGACACAGGCTCTGTCCTAGATTAGATGATTGGCGTAAGACAATCGTAATTTCTTAGATTTTGGCCTCGTGCCATTGTGGCAGTATGCAAACATTCTACTTAAAAAAAGACACTGGCAGTCTTGTTGCGAAAGAACCAACAATCATTACTTACAACTCAGTAGATAATGAAGAAAGATAGATTAACTAGGTCATGGATGAAGGTAGGAATTTGGAAAGTCAGAATCAAAGTGAAAGAATTCGTTTTGTTTCACTGGAGCCCCTTCAGTTTGTCTCAAGGTCCTTGATAAAATCCAGAGACGGATAGGCAATGTAATTGGTCCTGATCTGGCATTTCGTCTGCAGTTGCTTTCTCACAGACGTGCCGTCGCCTCCCTCTGTCTTTTTTTATAAATAATTCCATGGTAACTGCTCCGATGAACTGCTTTCACTACTTCCTAAATTTAAGCGTTCTACTAGGCTGGCATCTCGCTCTCACCCTTTCACTGTCGAAACTGTTAAATATAGCCGTCTCTTCTACTCCAATAGCTTCATGTCTCGCACTTCTCGTCTGTGGAACTCCCTTCCATTTTCCTGTTTCCCTGATAGCTATAATCTCCAACTGTTCAAATGTAATGTCAATCGACGTCTTCAGCTGCCTTGATCTATCCCATATCTTTCTCTTCATCCTTTCCTCTATCACTCCTATTTGCTCTCGCTCCAACTCTCTGTAACCCCTTGTGTGCTAGTGGCTTCCCACCTTGCTTGGGGTGAAACGCTTAAAAAAAGAAAAGGAATTATTTACAGTAATATTAAACGTTAAAGTATTAAGGTTAAAGAACGTGAAAATTGCTTTTTGAGAGATGGGAGTTTATTTTTCTTTGCTTTGCTTTTACAATGATGTTCAACCTGTACAAGTTCTAGGCAAATAATTTTCTTTTTCAAGTACTTCTCGCTTGTGGGACTCTCTTCAGGTCTCCTGGTTTCCAGTCAAATTTGGCCTTCAAAAATTGCAATATTAGTCGTTATTTTAATGAAGGTGAATGTCAATCGTCTTTTTATATAATGTTCTCATATTCTTTTATACTCAGTAACACTTTTGCGCCTTAGTGGTTTTATTGCCTTGCATGATTAAAAGAAAGCAACAATATGGAAAGAATGACTTAATTATGTGGATTCTCAAATAACGAGTCACAAGATCGAACAGCAATTAATCAATCATAAAAGAACCAATCAGAGTTACGGAGTTAATGGATAGCGGCTCGGATTGAGGAGCCGAGTTCGAAATCTAGTCAAATCCATAACGTTCAATTATGTGCTAATACCCTTGAGAAAGATATGAATCATCTTCTCCCCCCCCCCCAGCAGGACAGACCGGGATCTATAGTCTTGGATGGCAACTGGTCTACCGCACAAAGAAATGGCAACATACTGCGGGAAAAAAATCTACCTCGTCAGTCATGTATCGAAAGATACATGATCGCCTAAGCGTGTATCACGCATAGCACATCACTGACTGATGTGAATTAATTATATTTAAAATGTAATGGCAGAGTCAAATATAGAGACACTACTTCCGATAATTCTTATTTTCTGGTCTTCGTCAAATCAATTGTCAAAGCAACGACTGAAACCTGTGATGTGATATTTGAAGTCTGTCTCTAGTGTAGAGGTTCATGTTCGGATATCAACACATTAACAAATGGTAATTTAATGGAAACGATACTTACAGAGTGCTTAGTAAAAAAGCGGCGAATTTTTTATCACTGTTTTATCTTTCAGGAATAATTGACCTTGAATAAATTTCTTGAATGTTCATGACCTTGAATAATCATTAGAATCTCGCGTAATTACTTAATTCTGATTGGTTCTTTTATGAATTGCTGCTCGATCTTGAGACTCATCATTTGAAGATTATTTGCAGACAGTTTTGGTCTTTCGTTCTGACATTCTCGTGTGGCTAAACAACTCATTGATCTGGAGCGTCAAATTATCGTACTTTTCAAAAATATCCGAAGTGGGGATTGACGAAATGTGAAGAAATACTTCCTGAATGTTTCAGTCACATCAGCCGTTACCAGTTTTCAACGGTTGTCTCACGTCTTTCTGAATGTACCCGCACTTTTTTTTTCTTTTTTTTTTCTTTTACTGGGAACACTGTACTTTTTTTCTTGTAAAAAAGTCGACATTTTGTGACTTAGCTGATTATACGTCGAACCGCGCTAATATCTTGGTAGTGAAATTTAGGATTTCTCGGTTTTCTGTGAATTGATTTTGATCAAACTTTTCTCAGTTGGTTTGCACAATATGGCTACAGCATTGTTATGCTTAATTGATTACATATGAGGATTTCTCGGTTTTCTGTGAATTGATTTTGATCAAACTTTTCTCAGTTGGTTTGCACAATATGGCTACAGCATTGTTATGCTTAATTGATTACATATGAGGATTTCTCGGTTTTCTGTGAATTGATTTTGATCAAACTTTTCTCAGTTGGTTTGCACAATATGGCTACAGCATTGTTATGCTTAATTGATTACATATGAGGATTTCTCGGTTTTCTGTGAATTGATTTTGATCAAACTTTTCTCAGTTGGTTTGCACAATATGGCTACAGCATTGTTATGCTTGATTGATTACATATGAGGATTTCTCGTGTTTTTTGTGAATTTCCCCACCTGCTTTACCCAATATGGCAACACCATTATTAGGTTTTCAGTAATCTGTGTAACATCCTTTATATTTTTATTTCAGGTTCGACAATTTGGGGTGAATCACACTAATAGCGTCTCTCCTCTTTAAGAACACGAGGGCGTGGAAAAGACTTCTACGAGGAAGAAAAGTCTGTCATGAAGGAAAGTGTTAAAGGCACCTCACTTCATGTCTTTGCGTAGAAGTTAGGTCGTCATGCGGACACGGTTAGACGATTGCTGAGTTTTCCTTCGTCAAGGAATAAAAGGTTCCGATTGTCGGACCTCCAAGACTATGATAGCTACGGATTTAATCCGAAAGTCATGTGGGAAAACCGGGCAAATAAACAAAGTAATTTTCACCGCCGCCGGACTCCCTCATGTATCGAAAACCAGCAGAAATCACACCCTTGGGACCGTGGCTTCAGTGCGAGCTCACTTGAAACTGTCTCATTTAATGTACCGTCACAGGAATTTGAGGCTTGTGTGGGCTCGTAGATACATGACGTTGGACACGAGTCGTGTTCAGTTTACTGACGAGACCAGGACGACCCTTGACGGACCTGACGTTTGCGAAAATGGTTGGGTCTATTTCGGAGATGAGTGTCACCAACGTTTACGACGTCAACAACAGGGTGGAGGAGTCATGTTGTGGGCTGGTATCATTGGAGACAGACATATTGGCCCAGTCATTGTGCCTGAAGTTTTGGCTAGATGACATACCGCTGTCACTTATTAGGACTTATAAGTATTCATGCATGACAATACTCTCCCACGCTGCCAAGGTCACCAAAGAATATATATATATTTCGCCCTTAACTCCGGAAGTCGTGGCGGCGCCGACGTGCTAAGCTGTCCACCAGTCTCCTTCATATATCGAGGTCGTGTATGGTAACCAGGACTACGAACGATCCGATATAAGACTGTTTCTTTGTATGATCCTCATGTGGCGTCCCTTGGCTGTTTTAACCTGCCGGAGCGCATCCCTCTCCAGGATATATATATATATATATATATATATATATATATATATATATATATATATATAAGTAAAAATTTCCAATGGGATAGAATTCAGGTAGAACTCAATGTCCAGGACAGAGTAAGAATATAATAAAAAGGCTTAAACACTAATATTCCATGATTATAACATTGGAATTCCAATGTAATAATTATAACCATGGAATATTAGTGTTTAAGCCTTTTTATTATATATATATATATATATATATATATATATATATATATATATATATATATATAGCTGGCCACTCGTATTCGAGGATACCCGTCTACTAGACAATCCCTATCGCAGAGGCTTGCTCACGCATATTTACGTTTGTTCAACACCCACAGAGCCAACCAATTTAGCTTTGATCAACAATTTGAACAAGACCAGCACGCTCAATCCCTCGGCCACAGCTATCAAGTGTTCAGTCTAACCAATTTCACTCAGAATCAGAATGCGAACGTTCTAACCACCCGGCTGCGTGCCCATATATATATATATATATATATATATATATATATATATATATATATATATATATATATATATATATATATATATATATACAGGGTGGTCCAAAAGTAGGTGGACAGTATGTGGAATAGGTTTATGTATCGGTTATATCATTACAATTGAGTATCTTGAAACATTTCCTGAGAAAGGGATTGGCCGAAGAGGGCCAATTGATTGGCCGGCACGTTCACCAGACTTAACTCTTATATCCCAATGGATTTCTTCTTTTGGGGAGTATTCAAGGACAAAGTTTATAGTCGAAAACCAAGAAGTGTCGGTGATTTGAAAAATTACATAAGAGATGCATTTCAAGAAATTAATATCCAAAAAGTCTTGTGCAAAAAAGTTTGTCGAAGCGTTAGAGGTAGACTTCAAAGCTGTGTAAATTGTGATGAAAAACAGTTTGAGCACCTGCGTTGATAAAATTTAAGGGCTTTTGTATTATTGTTCACAATAAAATTTAAGGTCTTTTGTATTATTGTTCACAATAAAATTTAAGGGCTTTTGTATTATTGTTCACAATTAAATTTAAGGGCTTTTGTATTATTGTTCACAATAAAATTTAAGGGCTTTTGTATTATTGTTCACAATAAAATTTAAGGGCTTTTGCATTATTGTTCACAATAAAATTTAAGGGCATTTGCATTATTGTTCACAATTAAATTTAAGGGCTTTTGTATTATTGTTCACAATAAAATTTAAGGGCTTTTGTATTATTGTTCACAATTAAATTTAAGGGCTTTTGTATTATTGTTCACAATAAAATTTAATTGTCAATGTAATAATTGTGCTAGTAAATATAATTGTATGTATAAATGTAATTATTTACTGCCCACCTACTTTTGGACCACTCTGTATATATATATATATATATATATATATATATATATATATATATATATATATATATATATATATATATATATATAATGAATTAATACATTAATATATATGAATTAATACTTTTATGTAATGTATCTCTTCAGAACGTAGGCGATCATTGCTCTCCACAACTTCCTGTCTTTTATTGCTAAAAATTTAATTTCTCTCTTTGTCCTTGTTCTGTCATCCATATACACAAACTTATTACGTACAATACTCGGTGTTTTGCCTGCTTTTCTTGTCTTCGATATTATCTGTGCCTGTTAAATTCTCTAGGTCCACCTTCCTTAATCGGATTCGCGAGTGGATGTCATGGGTAGCAGCTGAATAATGGTCAAGGCAATTTACATATAATCGTAGTAATTTGCTCAGTTTATGGAAGTGATACGTTTTTTTTTCTGTTCTTATTTCACAATTGATTTGGATTTCTGTGTCATATTTACCGTCGTCTAAAAACTACCGAAATATTTGACTTTTTTCTTACCTTCTCGATTTTGACACCCCCAATAAAAAGCTCACCCCCTGGTGAAACAACATTCTTTCCGAACAGCTGATAGTCATTTCTTCTTGATTTCCGTTATCTAAGATTTCTTTTCTTTTTCTTTCTGTTGTTAAGTTTATGTCCGCCAATCCTCGTAGTGCTAATAGTTCTTCTTACAATCGTCTTATTGTATAGGTTGAACATATATGGGGAGAAAAGGCATTATCATCTTACTCCTCTTTCTATATTTGCGTATTCACTGAACCCGTTCTCTCCCCGCCCGCAGGCTTCTTGTTCCCATTAAAGGGTACAGATTACTCCACTATCATTCCATACAAAATCAAGCTTTTCTAGTATTTCAAGTAGCTCTTTGTGCCGTATCTTATCAAATACTTTTGTGCAATATCTGGTTCTACAGAAGGATGCTGGGAATACTATGGACCGAACATGCAAGTGACAACGAAGTTTTAGAGAAACAAAAGGGAACACTTATACTTAAAATCAGAAACACATAATGAGGAAAGATGGATTGGAAAATTTGATACTCACAGGGCAAATTGAAGGCAAGAGGGACAGAGGAAAAGAATGCAAAACATACTTAACGAGTCTGAGAAAATAGATAGCGGGACAAAGTTTAGGAGAGATAACAAAAAGACGAAATTTATTAAGAGATACAAAGGACTGGAAGTTGTGGAGAGTCGTGATCAACGTCCTGAAGCTGAAAAACAGGAGAAAATGAAACATATAGGTAGAGGTCTTTCTGTATTTGATAGTCTTCTGATCACAAAGGCAGCTTTTTTTTTGCTTTAGGCTACAACATTTATAGACGAGTTACGTTAAGCAATCAGAATAAATTCCTTTGAAAATATTTCTCAGCGTTATGCAATTTTATTTCTCAAGTAGCATCACGTGTCACTGAATGTTTGCTAGATTTGTTGGCATTCTCCAGATCGAATAGCTTTGTTTTGTGCCTTCAGCTGTCATCTTCTTAGATATTCAAGTGCATCTATAATAGAACGAGGCATCAAACGATATACGCTCTCGTTGTGCAAGCCCTGATTGGAATACAAAGCAAATATGTTGTCTAAAAACACATATTTCACATTTATCCCTAAGATGAACTCCACGTTTAAAGCACGAATCGGTTAGAACACAAGGCGTGGTTAACAAACTTAGACACCGGATGTTTGTCATGTTCCCTATCTGTGTCCCACGTTCCTTCTGCTGCTAACGAGAAGCTGACGATAAGTAGAAATATAGCTGCTATATCCATTCCCACTGACGACGCATACAAGCAGGAAGTAGTCACTATTTTTCTGTTTGCATATTTTATTTAGTGGGTACATATATATATATATATATATATATATATATATATATATATATATATATATATATATATATATTATAATTATTTTAAAAAAAATATGATTCCTTCGCTACATAAGAGTTCTCATGTTTCAAAAACGAGAGCCGAAACCCTCAATATAATTATTAAAATTAAATTGAATTAAAGTATGAAGCCCTGTTTCATCCTCAAGCGAAAATTTAGGAATAACCAATCTTGAAATTTTCGCATCTTTATAAGCATGTTCATTCGTAAAATTCATTACTATGGAAACGGCTGGGGCGGCCATTTTGATAAGGGGCCTAAGAATTAATTTTTATCCACATATCAGTTACCTTCGGAAAGAGGTCAAGCCGAGGTAGGGTCGGGGTATCCATTTCAAAGCGAGTGATGGCATTCATGTACGCGCATCTTCTGGTCAGTCACAGCGAAAGATAGCTTTTGGCACCATAATATGTCGTTAAGTGTCTAGAGAATTTTGTTTTATTTTATGTTATTTTTTTCCTAAAGGGTTATTTCGTACATAACCGCGTCGCACTGGACTACAATTTGTTTTTTTGACGACTTCATAAAGGGTTTTTCTATCTTATGATTGGGTTAAGCTTTTAAACCTTTTATTAGACTATGAAATTTAATATTTTTGTATCCGCTATTTTTTAGGGCTGTGTTATAAAAATTACTGTGTTGTTGGAATATTTCCTAATTAGCGGAGTTCATGCTGATTCTTTTTTCTATTGATATGGGTATATGCTTAATTATAGATGGAGGGTGGTTGGACTTAAGGTGCACATACAAGGGATTAGTGTTAGGTTTTCTGTAAGGTAGGCATATGTTGCATATGTTATATATATATATATATATATATATATATATATATATATATATATATATAACATATACAATAATAAATTATTATCAACAGGAATAAATCAAGAAGGCGTGCAAAAAAAAATGTATCTCCCGACAAGAATTAAACATGTATTCCAGTTTTTTCCACCAGTGAAACCATTCCTACAATCGTAGTGTGCTGTTACCAATTAGGCCACGGAAGACCGTAATAATAATGACGGTCTCTTGTGGTCTAATCGCGTGATAATAGTAGCGTCCAGTTTGGTTAAAATGTAGTCCTTTTGTGAGCAGCGTCTGCAGTGGTTTAATGGTCCAATCTTTGCATGACTCTCTCTTCTCTCTTGTGGCAGACGAAGCTTGAAGGCGGAATGAATGTCTGCGATAGAGTTTTATGCTTCCTACATTGTCTTCTGATCTCCAACAGTTAGTTTTGCTCTTTCTCGGCCGCCACGAATCCTCCTTGAACATCATGGCCCCAGCCGATACGGTTGTCTGTTCGATGCCTGTGAGCTTCAGGTCCATCTCACAGACGTCCTTGAGTCGTAATGCAGGTTCTTTCTCTCTACCGGGCGCTGATAGCCTAGTGGTTAGAATGAATCCCCAACTGATGCCAAATCGGTCGGGTTTCAGTTCCGGCTTGAAGTGATTGGATGTCAAGCCACACTGATGAGCTGTGATACAGTGAAAAGTCTTTCTGAGGATGGATATATATATATATATATATATATATATATATATATATATATATATATATATTATGAAATGGATTAAGTCCCACAATTATTTTAATATATTTTCCATTTATACGTTATTTTTATAGATATAATTTATTTAAGTAAATTCTCAGTTTTTAAAAAAAAATTAAACAATATTAATTACATTTACCAGCCTTAATGTTCGAGAAATATCGTAGAAAATTTACGCTCTCCGACAGGAATCGAACCTGTAATCCTCATGGGAACCGTCATATAGCCTGACGTTCTGTTACCATTCAGTCACAGAGAAGCGTCTGTTTAGCAAAATCCGAATTACTGTTTAAAAACACGCACTTTCGACGATTTTTCTCGATCGATCATTTCTGCTCACGAAACGTATCTTAACGTAAACAATGAAAACATATCATGAAACGAATTAGGTCCGACAATTATTTAATATATTTTCTGTTTATACGTTATTTTTATAGATATAATTTATTTAACGATATGAAATATATATATATATATATATATATATATATATATATATATATATATATATATATATATATATATTAAACATATTTTAGTAAATATAACAGACAATGGATGTCTATTAAGTCTGATCTTGAGCCGTTCTAATGTTCGAATGTTTGCTCTAATTCCTAATTTAGTGAAAATAAAGACAAAAATTGTCCAATCTTTGTATAAGTTTTTTATTAAGTTGGTCCTAAGCTTTAGATATCCTCAGAGTGTTTATACAGACAAATCAAACAAATCCACCGTCAAAGTTGATATTTTGTGATTTTGACGTAGAAAATTGCAATGCGACGATAAAGATATATATGTCTATCTATATCCTTTTCTTTCTTTTTAGTTAGCTTGTTTCTTTTTCCTTTTCCTTTTCCTTCTTTCGTTCTATTTCCTTGAATTTTATACTTTTTCCTTTCTTTCTTTCTATTTTCTTTTGTTTGTTTCTTGGTTTCTTTTTCTTTCTTTCATTCTTTCTATTAGCTTTTGTTTATTTCTTTCTTTTTCCTTTTCTTTCTTTTTCTTTCTATTTCCTTTTCATACTTTTGTGTTCTTTCTTTCTTTCTATTTCCCTTTCTTTCTTTTGTTTGTTTATTTCTTCGTATTTCTTTCTGTTTTCCTTTTTTGTTTCTTTCTTCCTGTTTCCTTTTCTTTCTTTTTCATTTCTTTCTATTTCATCTTGTTTGTTTCTATTTCGTTTTTTGTTGGTTTGCTTATTTCTCTCTCCCTTTTCTTTCTTTCTCTCTGTCTTTCTTTTTTTCTTTCTTTCTTTCTTTCTATTTCCTCTTGCATGTTTCTATTTAGTTTTCTTTGTTTATTTCTTTTTCCTTTTCTTGCTTTATTACTTTTTTGTATTTCTTTTTGTTCCTTTCAATTAGCTTCTGCTTGTTTATTTCTTTCTTTTTCCTTTTCTTATATATATATATATATATATATATATATATATATATATATATATATATATATATATATATATATGTATGTATGTATTGTTGGTTTGTTTCTTTCTGTCTTTCTATTTCCCCTTGTTGCTTTCTATTTCGTTTTTTGTTTGTTTATTTCTTTTTCTTTCTTCCTTTTTATTTCCTTTTATACTTTTTCCTTTCTTTCTTTCTTTCTTTCTTTCTATTTCCTTTTATACCTTTTCCTTTCTTTCTTTCTTTCTTTCTTTCTATTTCCTTTTATACCTTTTCCTTTCTTTCTTTCTTTCTTTCTTTCTTTCTATTTCCTTTTATACTTTTCCTTTCTTCTTTCCTTTCTTTTATTTTTCTTTCTTTCTATTTTCTTTTATAGGTTTTCCTTTCTTTCTTTCTATTTCCTTTTACACTTTTTCTTTCTTTCTTTATTTCTTTCTTTTTTCTTTCTTTCTTTCCCTCTTTCTTTCTTTCTTTCTGTCTTTCTGTCTATTTCGTTTTAAACTTTTTCTTTCTTTCTTTCTTTCTTTCTTTCTTTCTTACTTTCTATTTCCTTTTATACTTTTTCTTTCTTTCTTTCTTTTTCCTTTTATACTTTTCCTTTCTTTCTTTCTTTCTTTCTTTCTTTCTATTTCCTTTTATACCTTTTCCTTTCTTTCTTTCTTTCTTTCTTTCTTTCATTCTTTCTTTCTTTCTATTACCTTTTTTATTTCTTTGTGTTTCTATCTTTTTCCTTTGCTTTGTTTATTTCTTTATATTTCCTAGTCTTTTTTTCCTTTCTATTTCTTTCTATTTTCTCTTGTTTGTTTCTATTTCGTTTTTTGTTTGTTTGTTTATTTCTTTTTCCTTTTCTTTCTTTCTTTCTTTCTTTCTTTCTTTCTTTCTTTCTTTCTTTCTTTCTTTCTTTCTTTCTTTCTATTTCTTACACAAAAAATGGCGCAATAACACTGTTCCCCCTCCCACACAAGTCTTGTTTATCTATATCCACCTTTCCTTCTTTTTCTCACCCAGACACACACATACAGGCACCTCCCTCACGCACACCGCGCACGCGCACGCGTAGTTTTTCTTTTTCCCAACATGCCTCTCTTCCTCTCACTCGTTTTTATCTCTTATACATATGCAAAGAGGTTAAGTGATTCTAATATAACCCAAAACACAAATATATGTCAAGAGGCATTCACACACGAGCACATATATATTCGCATATAACCCTATATATATATATATATATATATATATATATATATATATATATATATATATAGAGAGAGAGAGAGAGATAGATAGATAGATAGATAGATACTGGGCAGACTTAGATAGATAGATAGATAGATAGATAGATAATCAGCCTTCCTGCCTTCAACAAGTACAAAGTGTCTATCATCTCTACTCAAAGAATAAAGGATGTAACATTATAGAACTGCTTGGCATCAGGCCAGTTCTTTCGTTCATTTGGTAAGACATCAGGTGGCTGTAGCATCGACAGTCAGTATCTATTCGCTGACACACCCATAATCCTCCTAACCTACCACTGACCCACCTCCTTTTCCTCCACTAACCGCTCCCCTATCCCGACTCGGTTGCCAGGCAACTAATGAGGCTTTTGTTTATTGTGTAACTCGTTGCCAAGCAGCTATCGTACCAGAGTCGGATTGGTTTACTCTCCTTGAATTTAGAGACGCGGCAATTGGGTCGTCTTCTCGTACGCCATCTTGGGATTGGAAAAATGAGAATCACCGAGTTGTCAGCACTTTAGCAGTTGTGGTGGAAACAGGCAAACTATAGTCGGATTAGTGAGTTTGACCAATAGAGGTCAAGTTTACGCTAGTAGCTATATATTTATTTTTCGATACTACTCCTTTATATCGTATAGAATATTTTTGACAGTTATGAGCTGTTATTTAGACTATTTTTTTTTTCAAAGTCTTAGAAACCATTAAATTATATGCAAGCAAAATAATCTAAAATCTCTCTGGTGTTCAAATGATTGTCAAACTTTCTCTTCAAGAGAAGAACCAAAAATTCATTCGGCTGAAGTAGCATGGTTTTATTATTTTAATGTCAGTGACCGACATCATTTGTTATCGATAACAAATATCGCAGCCACTCGCTTTTATAACATGGATTATTATGGACACAACTTCTTGTTTTCTTTCTATCCCAGTGGAAAGAACTTAAAAAAAGGAGAGTCTATTCATATGTATGTATGTATGTATATATGTATGTATGTATCTATCTATCTATCTATCTATCTATCTATCTATCTATCTATCTTACTCTGTCCATATCTATCTATTTTACTCTGTTCGTGTCTGTCTATCTATCTATCTATCTATCTATCTATCTATC
>OZ038505.1:14194185-14216685 GCA_964036315.1 Acanthosepion esculentum | reverse complement strand
CGAAAATTTACACGTCGGATCAGTTCTTTTAAATCAAATATTTGGTGCAGTTCAATGTATATTACAATGAATTATTCATACAAAAAGTAAATTAGTAAACTATTTACATTATTCGGACTATTGTCCTCATCTTTGTCATGATATTTATTATAACGTTTCGGCCGCTGTACGCTCCGGCCTTCTTCAGGTGGTTGGAATGTCCAGCTGAACCCTTTATTTCGCTCACTGGGGTAGACTGTTCTAGTTCCACGTGCCATGTTTAATGGATGTCAGTTGTCAGTTATCTCCTGTTAATTTCCCTCTCCAAGTTCTCCATTGCCTTAACCGGGTATTGAACTCAAACTGTTTGGATCCTGTCACTGGATCTAGCCTTTATCCACTGTGCCATGTTTCTTTGTAATAAATATGGCGACAAAGATGAGGACAATAGTCCGAATAATGTAAATAGTGTACATAATACCTCATCTCATAAATATAGACAGATACTAAATTAGTATATATATATATATATATATGTATATATATATATATATATATATATATATATATATATATATATATATATATATATATATATTATGAAATGGACAGTCTGCCAATTATTTTAAGACATTTTTATGTTTATACATTCGTTTTATCGATACAAATATTTAAGTAAATGCTCTGTTTATAATAAGCGGTATTAAACATTTACGGCCTGAAGGTCCGAGAAATTTTCATAGATAATGTTCGTCCTCCGACAGGAATCGAACCTGTATCCTATACGGAACGGTCATATAGCTTGCCGTGCCTTAACCGATTGGGTCACAGAGGAGCGTTCGGTTAGCAAGGTCGATTTTACTCTCTTTAAACTACAATCTTCCATGATTCTCTCACGTACATTCATATCTGCTCATGGCGTATCCAAATGTAAACAAATGACGTCACACATTATGAAATGGACAAAGTCCGACAATTATTTTAAGACATATATATATATATATATATATATATATATATATATATATATATATATATATATATATATATATATGAAATGGACTTTGAGGTCAAAAATTATCAGCGACAATTTGATGCATACATAAATTTAGTCTTCAGGCCATGTGTATTGGGTTTTGGTTCGACTATTTATATATGTTGACCAGTGGGGTATTAATGGTAGAAAAATCTATTGTATTATCATAACAGCTATTGGGTGGATATAACAGTTCGGTTTCGAATTCGAATGCAGTTATTTGTTGCTATTTTATAATGTTCTTTATTAATTGTTTCACTCTTTATTTATTATTGATTACTTAATTATGTGTTGTTGATTATTATTATTATTATTACATTTACTAATGTTTATGAGTGTATAATGAAAGACACGGAACAGAGTCCCCAATGAAGCTTTATTCCACACAACAGAATAGTTACTACAACAAAACTATTTATAAAGAAGCACACTCCATTTTTGACGATAGACGGAGGAGGGGGAAGAGAAGGAATGTTCACCACAATCTCCCCTGCTTCTAGAAATAATTAATGGCAGTTAGTGAATCAATATTAAGGAAAGATTATATCCTAGCAAGATTTATTTCAGTTTTTAAGTATCTCCTTTATAACCTTATTTGATTTAAGGAAATGAGCAAAAGACATACTCATAAGTTAAGTGGTCGGGAGGTCTACGCGCTCGCTCTGATCGACGTAAAGGAATTTCGATTTCATTTTCTAGTGTATCTGTACTAGATTTTTCTGGCGTATGTCTACTAGATTTTTCTGGCGTATCTGTACTAAATTCAGTCTTGTCGCGATCTAAGGTGTCAAATCTTTGAGTGGGTAAGTCAGAGTCTTGTATTTCAGGAGAATAGTTCTGAACGAGACCAGCGGGGGTGAGGATCTCGCAGTGATAAAGTGGTTTCCTTGCCGTTTTGGAGACGAATGTGCGCATAACGAGGATTGGCTTCTATAAGTTCCACCTCCTCCACAATAGGGTCGTACGTCGATTGTCTGACATGTCGTCTCAGAAGAACCTTTCCTGGTGTTGTTAGCCATATTGGAACAGAATAACCAATTGATAGTCGAATAGCCATTCATGATATGTAGCATTCGTAGCTATTGAAAGCAGTGTGCGCATTGAATGTAAAGCATCTGGCAGAACATTCTCCCATTGATTTATAGGCAGACGTTGAGTTTTGAGAGCCAGAATTATTGCTTTCCACAAAACGCCATTATACCTCTTGCATTGCCCATTACATTGGGGGTTATAAGCAAGCACAGTCCATTTTTGACGATAGACGGGAGGTGGTGTAGAGAAGGAATGTTCACCACAGTGTGCATTTGCAGTTAGTTAATTTATTTATTATTTACTTTGTTATTTGTTTACTTATTTATTGATTTAGATTTTTTTTTGGTTAATTTGTAGTATAAGCACCAACAGCCCCCGGTACTGAGAATGTACCATTTTGGTGAGAAATTGTCTGGTTATTTCGAAAATGACATTAAAACATTGCGCTCGATTACCGTTTAGAAGTTATGGACAGTGTGATTTCGACTTCTTTCTCGTCGCGTACACAGAACGTTCGCCATTATTGGCTTTGTTAAGATGAGTTGTCATGCGGCGCAGAAGCTTCACTTGCCTTGATTACTGCGCAATGCGCGAAGTTTGAAATGGATGCACGAAATAATGCGTGAAAAAACGTAAAATTCGACAATTAAAATAAAAAAAAATTACGTGCCTGAAAAGTAAATAAAAGGATTTTTTTTTCAACGATGATTTTTTTATGTGTCGTGAAAGTTTCTTGAATTTAAAGCTTCATAAATTATATTTCAGGGTGAGATTCTGTTTTATTAGCTAAAAGCAGATTTATTAAGGACAATAAAGAAAAAATGCTATTCATTTAAAACTTCATTTAAAAAAATAAGCGCATTTTAAAATAACATCTGCGAAAATCACGCAGTAATTAAGACCAGTAAGATACGAAAAGCTGTAAAAAGGCCGTTATCTAAGTAGGCTTCCGCACAATATTACTAGAGGAAAACGTATGTAAACAACGCCAGTAATGGCGGCCGGACAACGCGAAAGAGAACGAACTTATATTGACGATAAATCGAAAACGGTAATCGAGCGCAATGTTTTAACGTTATTTTCGAAATAACCAGGCAATTTCAACAGAATGGTACATTCTCAATACCGGGGGCTTTTGGTGCTTATTCTGCAAATTAACCATTTATTTTGTTTTATTTTACTTATTTATTTTATTTTTTCTTGTTCCTTTTTGGGTTTCAATTTTTAAACAACGTAGTCAAAATTAATTTTCGTGTTTGCATTTTGATCGTTTATTTCTTAACTTGTGTTGGTCTAGGAAGGTAATTACAGCTATTTTCTCTTCCAGACAGAGTTTGCAGTTTTTGG
The DNA here is from genome assembly GCA_964036315.1 of Acanthosepion esculentum. Taxonomy (NCBI): domain Eukaryota; kingdom Metazoa; phylum Mollusca; class Cephalopoda; order Sepiida; family Sepiidae; genus Acanthosepion; species Acanthosepion esculentum. The sequence goes on along the minus strand of OZ038505.1, from coordinate 14,213,291 downwards.
ATTTATTGTTGTCGGCTGACGCACTTTTCCTTGTTTTCCATGATATTTTTCGTGTGATTTGGTTTTTGTTTTTAATTTCCCATATATCTTTAGAAAGTATTGTGCCTTTTGCGTATTTTTAAAGGATGTTTTGTGTGCGTAATGTCTATGTTGTCAGCATCCTTCAGGTACTTCTGTGTATATTTTTTCTTTCTTATCTGCTGATTTTATATTTTGTTTTACAAGAAATTGTAGAAGATTGCGTTTAAGCATGAAAATAGGATTCGATTATTTTCGACCATCGTTGCTCATTTTCAACTAGATAATATTTGCAATGTAACGCTAAACTGTATTTTATTGCCAGAACACCTGAACCCACGTTCATTTCAAACTTTAAACTGGCAACAAAACAAAATCTATACAGTGAGCCCCCGCTTATTCGCGTATCAACATTGGCGGCTTCACACATTCGCGGATTTTTTCTTTAGAACACACGTACTTGTTATTCACGGAAACCCTGAATATTCGCGTGTTTTTCTGAAGAATATATGTACAAATTATTCGCTGAGAATTCCCTCGATTCGAGAAATTCTTTCGATGGAACATATTTAAAATATTCTTGTACTATTTTCCTGTTATTTAAGTGACTCAAAACATATAATAGTCCACTTTTATGTTAAAAATTGGCAGAATTGTCCATCTTCATTGTAAAAAAACAAACGAAAAAACATGCGTAGTGCTTGGGCTTTGTTCTTTTTTAGGGGCTGCGGCTGGGGTCTTAAAAGTGGCTTATGCTAAGTCTGGGGGCATCATCACAGTTCTGTTTTTAGAAAATGTTTTAAACTTTATATTTTATGTCTTGTTACACATATTTTATACAATATTTTCAAAGGTTGTATTGATCTATGCGTAATTAAAAAAAAGTTATTTTATGTATGAAAGAAAATTTACTAAGTGTATGGTCACCGATACTATTTTTCAAAAATGTTTTAAAAAGGGTCTGAAATGTTTCTAAAGTATGGGGCACCCATTGTTCTAGAGAGACAAGCTAGCCAGCCATTACAACGCCTTGAGGTGCCTAATTGATAGGCCCACCGAATGTTTATTTTCTAAACGTAGCTTAGATGTGGCACAAGGCCGAAAGTTTGGGGCACCTAGTGAGGATCGATCTCACTTTTCAGTCGTAGCTGATCTAGCGAGATAAGCTTGGTGCCTCCACTGAACATTATATATGGTAACGGTAATATTAGCCGTTTACTTATCAGGAAACTGGTACTCATTAACTGAGTCGCTTGTAATACTGTCTGGTGAAATTTATAATATCGGAAAATAGGTTTCTCAAGTTTAGCAGAGATTTACTTGACCGCCCCCCCAACTGAGTCAGGGTGTGACACAAGGTCAGTTTTTAACGTGGGGACCCGGGTGTTTTCACTCGGGCCGCTGGTCCAAACTGGTCTTAGCTGGTTATAGTTGTCCAAGCTGGTCAGAGCTGGTCATAACTGGTCTAAGCTAGTCGTAGCCGTGATACCACCAACCCAGGGACGGATCCCTGAGCCAGGTAAGTATCCGAATGTGTATACTCATCGAGGGAGGGATTTGACACTGTTATTTTTCTAAGCACGGCTTAGATGTGGCACAAGACCGAAAGTATGGGGCACCCAGTGAGGATTGAACTCACTACTCAGTCGTAATTGATTTATCAAGACAAGCTCTATAACCCTTACACTACGTCGACGTGCCCAAAGGTTTCTCAAGTTTAGAAGCTGTTATCGCTCTTTCCAGTGTCCATGCTTCAATCTGCAAAATTTAATCTGCAAAATCGCTATCTACTGTCCTCCTGATTACTCTATTCTCTTTCTTCTCATTACTAATGTCTTTATTTCTAATTCCTCCACACCCTGTAAACCCCTTGCATCTTAGTGACTTTATTGCCTTGCTTGGGGTGATACCGATTTAAAAGTAAGAATAATAAAATGATCTCTTGATTTGAGACGAGAAAGTAAATGTTCTATTTCCCGCTTTACCCTTTAACAGATGCCCATGACCTATTTCAGCAAGGGAAACATTTTTACTACGAGTAAACATTGCCTTACGGAAGTCTCTTCTGTTCGGAAGTAGAGGAATGTTTTATAACCTTTTCTGAAATAAAATGTACGCCAAAAGAAAAGCCGGAAAGTTGTTAATAAAAATAATATTTGAAAAAGAAAGAAAAACAATGTACAGTCAATAAAATAGAGATCTGATTTAATGGTATTACTGAGGTTGACTAGTTCGCCGCCCCCCCCCCGCCCCGCAAAAAAGAGAAAAGCAAAGAAAAGCGGGGAATATAGACATTCGAGAAATATTGATTTTTAATATTTTAAAAGGTGAGTGTCCTCTTCATAATATAAATACAATATGAAATCAGTCCCCGATTTTTAAAGAGTTATCGGTACTTGATGTTTATTTACAAATTGCAAGTTTGAAAACTGTGCTTACGTCATTGATATCTGCATATGACTGATGTTTCCTATCGTTACCATTAGGGATTCTCCTCATTCTTCAGTTTGGGTTTTTTCACATTTTTTTTAAATGAAAGGAAACCACGCGAAAAGATAAACTAAGTACAATTTCATCCCGTCTTATATTCTCTAAAATGTGAATCACAGCCGAAACTTTGTGGGTCGCATTGCACATGCGCACACCGACCCTGTCGAACATATAAGAAAGAATGCAAAATGTTTAAATGCATGCATCAAGTACAATGGCCTTTCTACATGGACGAATTCCCGTGACGTAACGCAGTATGCCGATAATGCACAATGGTCCCTTCGATATCTTTCACAATATTGACGAACTGTAACCCTTCATCCCTAATTTCAAAAGTCTAAAATATTTCACCCTAAGCAAGACGATAATGCCACTCGGGCTCAGGGTGTTACGGGGAGTGAAAGAAAAAAAAAGATCTGAGGAAACGGACAATAAAGGAAGATGGCGATTAACGTTGCGTTTAAAATGTTTAAATTTGTAGATGTCAGAGAAGCAGGAAATTGGAAGGAAGATCCACAAACGAGAAGTGCGAGAAAAGAAACTGTTAGAATAGAACTTACGGTTGCACCTAGCTAGTTCAATAGTAAAGCGGTGAGGCCTAATTGCCAATCGAGTAGCACACTTAAAATCATGCAGTCGGGGCACTAAGAAGAACAGATCATCAGAACGATTGCCATAAAATATTTGTATAAAAGACAGAGGGAAGCCACATCCCGTCGGTGGAAAACTGACTGAAGTCGAGATGACAGGTCAGGATCGATTACATTGCAGATCGTTATTTGAATTTTAGCAAGAATCTCGAGATATATAATCCAGATAGAATTTTTTTAAATATTTTCTTGAGTAATTTTGTTTTATTACACAAACAACTGCTTGTCTAAAATATTTTGCAATAAAAAAATAACTTAGAAGTGGATATATCCTTTTGTTCCTTTTTATAAAACATATCTTTGCAAAAAATAATTTTGTTTCGCCAGAACTTTTATATAATCATTTCACCTTAAGCAAGGCGATAATGCCACTAATACGCAAATGGAGTTACTGGGAGTGAAAGAGAATGAGAAGACCTTAGTGAGGAGAATGGACAATAAAAGAACAGCTTTCAAGAAGAGAGAAGATGGCGATTGACGTTGCATTTAATTTTTTGGAGATCGTAGGTGGCAAGGAAATCGGAAGAGAGTTTCACAGTAGTGAATATGCCAAAATCGTAGCAGGAGAAACAGGCGACTGTTTGTAGCGGATATACGTAGTAGTAGCTGATTAACTCCTTTAAAAATCCATGTTTTTGGAAAGAAAACATTTTAAATGCAATGTCAATCGCTATCTACTGTTCTCCTGATTGGCCTTTTTACTCATTACTAATGTTTCTGTTCCTAATTCTTCCCCACCCTGTAACCTTTGCGTTTTAGTGGCTGTACTGCCTTGCTTGGGGTGACACCGATTAAAAAAGATATTTTCTTTTCATTTGCCTTTGCTTAGAGTCACAGGATCTAACAAGGAAGCTTTCCTTACCAGTTGGTCATTAAGTGGCAATTTGGACTCGAATTGTGTTTTTGTAACTTTTCCACTGCCAGAATGTTTCCTATTTTAATTTTAATTTATGGAATAAATATTAAAAAAAAACAAAATTCTTGACGGTACAAAATGATAGCTTGACGAAGCGAACCGTATCCTAACATAACATTATTACCTTCTTTCCTCAGTCATATTTTCGCGTAGGGAAATATTTCTCGTTCAAGTTACCAAGTCATTTATAAAAGTTTCTGTAAGTGCAAAAAAAAAAAAAAATGAAAAAAAAAAAGAAGATCTATGTGCACGTGCAATTACACGAGGGTAGGCTGCGTTCAAATCTGTGTACCCACGCGCAGGTGCTCCAGTGGGCGGTCATTGCGCGCATTCGGGAGTACAAACGAGCATACGCCCCATTGAAGCAGATTTCCACTTAGAAACGTTGCAAGACTTGTTGCTATATTAAGTCGTAGAGCAACTATTTTGGTTTTAAGCATCGGGATACCCACGCCTTTGGTTTGGCTGTGCAGAAAAGCCAGGCTTTTCTGCACAGCCCAATATCTAGCGTCTGTTAGTTAACATAGCAGCAAAACAAACATTTGGCAAATTTTTCAGTCAGCCTTTTCATACATAAAGGGAAATTTCAAAAACTTCTTGCATTAAGACTTAACTTTATTTAAAGACATTTTGGATCCACTCATAAATCTACGTAGAAAAGTAAATGGTTTGTTTTTATTAATTAAAGCAATGTATTGAATACGCGATCAAAGTGGCTTTATTCCTTTCACCCCAAGCAAGGTAATAAAACAACTAAGACGTAACAGGTTACTTCATGGGAAGCAATAAGAGAAAAAGAATAACATTATTAAGAAGCGAGAAAGAACTGGAATTAAGAAGACAAAGGACTGTAAAGTAGAAATAGAAGGATCTCATTAGATAACGGGGGACTTCCACAGGCAGACACCGGAAGACATAAGATACTTCCTCCGTTGTTATATAAACAACTGAGAGGCCATTGGCCAAGGGTATTTTTCTTTGTATTTGTATCTCGTTGGTACGAGGATAAAGTAATTCAGAATTATTAACTACCAATTGTCATTGCGGTTATTTTACAAAGATAACGATTGATATTGCATTAATTTGAAAATAAAAGTTGATTGGAAAGCAGGTGGTCGGAACAGTGTTATGCAAGCAAGTCATGCGTAAGAAGAAACTGTTAGCATAAAACTTACGGTTACATCTATCAATTTTAACTGTGAAATGATGAGACCTAGCTACCAATCTAGTACTGAGCTTAAATTCATAAAGTCGAGCCAAAGAGGAAAACTCATCAGAATATTTACCATGAAAAAATAATTAATGCCGAAATCTAAATATTTTGTACGCAATTTTATTTCATTTTTGGAGATAATAATGGTTTATTTATACAAGTCTTACTAATTAACCCAAAGCTGGGGGAGACGAGATGGATTCATACATTTCCCAAGGATATTTCCGCCGAAGTGAATATAACGAACCCAACTGGAATTTTAATTCGGCTTTCCGATTAACTAAACCGAGCCATTATCCATTGCACCACCCGCACATCCAAGTTTACAGTTCCTGGTACTCCCAAGCGGTCACTCATCTAGGTACCAACGAGGCTAGATGTTGTTTAACTTCGGTCATCGTACGGAAACCGGTGTTTCAACATGATTTGGCCGTAAACCAGAAATAGTTTGATATCCACAACTAGTAGAAATTATTCGGTTTTACGTAATATTAAAAAAAATTCCACAATCTTTCGACTACGATCCTATGGACTGACAACTTCACAGAGTAGACGGTAAGATCATTCACAAAGCCGCGGACATCGGCACGCAACCGAGACATATGGAGGGATCTAGTCAGGCCTTCAGCCGCAAAACGATCATTTTTTACCATTTTAATTATTATTCTCCTTTTAGAATATAAAAGCAGAAAATAATATATAGTTTGACTGTAAAAACACCTACAAAGTTAAATTACTAGGTGGCCTTATATTTCTTCCTTAATGATTAGAAATAAATTGATTTTTGTTGGTTGTTTTGGTTTATCGGCATATCAACACCTCTATGGGTGATTTAATGCCGAAATCTAAATATTTTGTAGGCAATTTTATTTTACTTTTTATTTTAGCCAATATCTATTACATCATCCACAAATCCAAGTTTGCAGCATTTGGTATTCAAAAGTCTCACCCATCTACGTCTAGTTTTTTTTTTAATCATTTCATTCGAAGCAAGGCAACAACGCCACTAAGACGCAAGTGGGTTACTGAGTGTTAGAGAATACGAGGAAAATATAATTAAGGAGAGAAAGCAATAAAAAAAAGAATTAAGAAGACGGATGATAACGGTTGACATTACGCATAAACTTTTGAAGATCAAAGTTGATTGGTAAACATGAAATCGGAAGAGAGTTCCACAAGCAAGAAGTGCGATAGATGAAACTATTAGCGTAGAACTTACGGTTATATCTAGCCGTTTTAACTGTAAAATGATGAGACCTAGACACTAATCTAGTACTGAGCTTAAATTCGTGAAGTCGAAGTAATACCAAAGAAGAAAATAATACAAAATATGGCACGAGGCCAAAAAGGGGAATGAGGGAAAAGGACGGTCTTCTTCTGTCTTAAATTTAAACTTAGCTAGCCACAAACACTGACCCAAACATACCATAATATTCCTTACACCAAAACAACACATACTTACTTACCTTTCTTACTACATCCACCGTAATACCTCATTGTCTCTATGAAAGTCCTAACTAGTCCCCATATGTACATTTCATTGTCTGTGTGGGAAGGGCAATAAAATAACCAAATGAGGAAAGCACATCTGAATATTTACCATGAAAATATTTATAGAAAATGTACAGGGAAGCTACGTTTCGGCAGTGGGGAAATGACTGATGCCGAGATGCCAGGTCAGGGCCGATAACATTGCTGATTTTTCTTTGAATTTTAACGAATCTCTAAATACATAGCAGAAGCATCAGAGCAGATGTGGCAGTAATATTCAAAGCATGGAGGAATGGTAGACTTATAAATTTGTAAGATAGATTCTGACGAGAAAAAATATCTAGATACGACGACAGTGGATAAACTTTCCTAGCAGCAGACCGGGTAATTGTTTTGATATAATCTTTCCACTTCATGTCAGCGGAAAACGCTAATTCGAGAAGGTCCAATCCGTTATTCTCATGGAGGCTAGCATCAGCCATACTGATAGAAAATACAAAAAAGTTCGTTGTACGAGGTTTTGGAATGGCAATCACTGCAGACGTTTATTGCCACAAACTTCAATGGATAAAAAACTACAGGTTTTACTTGTTTTTTTTTAATCTGAACATTTCACAGGTAGCAAAACATTTCAAAGCAGAATTTGAAAATATTAAAAAAATTTTCGGTTAAAAAACTGCATTTCTTTAGACGTGAAATCGAAAATATGTATTCCTGTTTGAAAATTAAATTAAATACATTAAATCTAGTTTTACATACTTTCTGGTGACAGATAATTTTTCTCACCCCAAAATGTTTTGCTCTATTTTTTTAATCATTTCACCCCAAGCAAGATGGGAGTGCCACTGGTTCGCAAGGGATTACATAGACTGAAGGTGAGAGAAAAACTGTGTATAGGGGGAATGAGGAAAGGATAAAAAATGAACGAGGTTCAAAACATCAGAAGATGGCGATTGACTTTGCATTTAAAGTTTTGAAGATTGTAGATATCAGGGGATCAAGTAAACAGAAGGGAATTCCACAAGCGAAAAGTGCGAGAAAAGAAGCCGTTGGAGTAGAGTTAGTCTACCATTCGTCTAGGCATTGAATATTGTTTCCACGTCTGATCTGGTAATTCTGCTATGTATCCTAAGATTCAGGATAAAATCCAAGAAGAATCTGCAATATTATTGGTCCTGACCTGGCATCTCGACTTCAGACACTTTCTCACCGTCGTACTGTATCCTTTTCTGACTTTTCTACAAATATTTTCATTGTTCGGAGGAGATTTCCTCTTTGGTACCTCGACTTCATGATTTTAAGCGTAGTACTCGATTGGCAGATAGGTCTCATCGTGTCACCCCTGAAATTGCTACATTTAACCGTAAGTTCTATTCTAATAGTTTCTTCTCTTGCCCTTCTCCCTTATGGAACTCTCTTCCAGGTTCTTGCTTTCCTGTCAACTATAATCTACAAAGATTTAAATGCAAAGTCAGACTTCATTTCCTGTCTCTTGAATTCTGGTCTTTTTATTGTACTTTCTCACCAGTAAAGCTTTCTTTGATTCCTTTTGAAAGCCCGGTGTACGTCCACAAGTGAATGGAAAAGTATATTGTATATTGTGCAAGAGAAATATACTCAAATAAATATACGTGCCTTCTTGTACTAGATAGAAGTGGAGCCCAACCCTCTTCAGAGTTATAGAATTCGCTTCCGCTATTTACCTATAGCTGGAGAAGAAGAGGATTCATTCCTTTCTCAAAGCACGGAAGTGAATGTAATAGATCCGACTGGAATCGATCTCTGCTCTCCGATTCCTCAATCCGAGCCGCTATCCATTACTCAAATATTAATTCGCCCCAAGAAATTATAAATTTTAAATCAAAGTTTGTTTTTTTATAAAATTTTTTGGCATGGGTTACGGTTGGATTAGGAATTTTTCATAATTTAAAAAAAAAAAAGAAAAAAAATCTGTTTTGGTCTGTTTATCGGGGCGAGCGCGAACGTCGACCCCACACTTAGAAACTGCACACCCAAGTAGCACAGATTTGGGGTGATCACAAAGGTCAACCAAAGCGGATTGCAAGGGAAGGTCCTCGCTCTGGGAGAATTTGGTGTGAATCTTAGCAAATATAAATACTTTTTATTTTGGAGTGAATTAATATTTTGGAGTGAATAACAGAAAAGATCCAATATACAAAATTATACAAACAAATTCATCGTTTCCATCGCTTTTTCTAATTGTCACATTCATGCAAACTTTGATAGCATAAGACAAATGATGACAATTTACCACATTTCATAAGATTAGTGGGTCACACATTATAAAACAAACAGTAAATGTATTTTAACCCTTTGAGCCCCGTGTTCTGAACAATTTTAACCCTTCTGAGCTCCTGAGTCAAAATTCGCAAATAGTTGGTATGTAATGTTTCAGGGTAGATATAAAAATAGTTACAAGTGTTTGCCCACCGTTCAACCGGTGACTGGTAATTAAATCATTTTTCTCTACCAATGTAAAGCAGTGGTCAAGGCTCAAAGGGTTAAAAAATTGCTTTGGCTTATTTAGGCTACCAAGCCGTTTAAATGTCCTCAGACGTTTGAACTTTAACTGAAAATGTCGGATAATAACCAAAAGAAGAAATTTATTTGGAGTCCTTACTTTAGACAAGTGGTTCCCAACCGGGGGCCATGTAACATTACTGGGATTTACAAAAAATAATAACAAATGGGTGGTTAATTACTCAGTCATTTATGTGCCGTGCATGATACACGCTTAGGCAATCATGTATCTTTCGATACATAACTGACGAGACAGATTTTTCCGCAGTAGTTTGTCATTTCTTTCTCTAGTATACCAGTTGCCATCCAAGGCTATAGAACCCGGTCTGTCCTGCTATAAACCCATAGCTGGGGGAGAATAGGATTCATACCTTTCCCAAGGGTATTAGCGCGTAAGTGAATGTAATGGATTCGACTGGAATTCGAACCCGGCTCTCCGATTCCTCAATTATTCACATATTCGAAAATGGTTTATCCGACTAGTGAACATCGAATTTACTTGTTAAATACAAGTTTATTTTCGTTAAATTAGTTTTACTTCAAAATAAAGCATCGACATTTACTATTTCTATAATACAATTCCTGAACTTATCTACTAGAAAAAAATAAAATAATCATTTTTTTCATCGAAAGTTTTATAGGTGTTAGGGGAACTTACCCATAATATTAATAGACTATCCCGTGCCTCATAAATACTGCGCCTCAAGAGGAAGCAGTAGAGTGAGTCAGTCCTTTTTGGACGTCTCAGCTATTCGGTCGAACTCTCTGCCTCTGAGGCAGAGGGGAACTCTCTGCCTTTGGGCAGAGAGGAACTCGGACGAGGCTCCGCCGAAGGGCAGAGCCTCGTTCGGGGAGGTTGACCGGCCCGATCCCGTTTATACGGGATCTACGGGCTATTTTTTGGCCGAGCCTACGGGCTCGGGTACCCCACTTTAAACCCGGCCTTGTGCCACATCTGTCCCTCGTGGGGAGGACACTAAATACTTCAGTCCTTTTTGGACGTCTCAGCTATTCGGTCGAACTCTCTGCCTCTGAGGCAGAGGGGAACTCTCTGCCTTTGGGCAGAGAGGAACTCGGACGAGGCTCCGCCGAAGGGCAGAGCCTCGTTCGGGGAGGTTGACCGGCCCGATCCCGTTTATACGGGATCTACGGGCTATTTTTTGGCCGAGCCTACGGGCTCGGGTACCCCACTTTAAACCCGGCCTTGTGCCACATCTGTCCCTCGTGGGGAGGACACTAAATACTTCAGTCCTTTTTGGACGTCTCAGCTATTCGGTCGAACTCTCTGCCTCTGAGGCAGGGGGGAACTCTCTGTCTTTGGGCAGAGAGGAACTCGGACGAGGCTCCGCCGAAGGGCAGAGCCTCGTTCGGGGAGGTTGACCGGCCCGATCCCGTTTATACGGGATCTACGGGCTATTTTTTGGCCGAGCCTACGGGCTCGGGTACCCCACTTTAAACCCGGCCTTGTGCCACATCTGTCCCTCGTGGGGAGGACACTAAATACAGAGTGAGTCAGTCCTTTTTGGACGTCTCAGCTATTCGGTCGAACTCTCTGCCTCTGAGGCAGAGGGGAACTCTCTGCCTCTGGGCAGAGAGGAACCCGGACGAGGTTCAGCCGAAGGGCAGAACCTCGTTCGGGGTGGTTGACCACCCCGATCCCGTTTATACGGGTTCTACGGGCAATTTTTGCCCGAGCCTACGGGCTCGGAAAGCCCACATTAAACCGGCCTTGTGCCACATTCGACAGACGTGGGCGTGTTGTTAAACATCGAGTGAGTCAGTCCTTTCTGGACGACTCGGCTAGACGGTCGAACTCTCTGTCTCTGAGGCAGAGGGGAACTCTCTGCCTCTGGGCAGAGAGGAACCCGGACGAGGCTCCGCCGAAGGGCAGAGCGTTGTTCGGGGAGGTTGACCAATACGATCCCGTTTATACGGCTTCTACGGGCATTTTTTGGCCGAGCCTACGGGCTCGGTGAGCCCACATTAAACCGGCCTTGTGCCACATTCGACATAAGTGGGCATGTTGCTGAACATCGAGTCAGTGAGTCAGTCAGACAGTCAGTGAGTCAGTCATAGGCAGTGAGTCAGCCAGTCAGTCACAGAGTCGCAGTCAGACGATTACTGTAAGACATTGGAATAGTGATACTGGTCGAGACAACATAGTTCTCTCTAACCTAACCTGATTGTTATTACTAACACTTCTACTTCTTTTGTACATATTCTGTTTGTAATATATCTCTGTTATTCCATACCTGTGTTCGAGTTATTCTTCATTGGTTCTACCTTGGACCATCACCGTGGTCCAAGGAACCGGGACCATAACAATAGGGGTTCACAAAAAATGTGTAAAAGGTTGCGAACCACTGCTTTAGACAATGCATCTTCAGTGAAATAAGAAAATTATCAAATTTCACAAGGCCTGCATATCGCTGATATTCTTCACACATCTTTTTCGTGAAACCAGAGTGAAAGAATCGGTTTTGTAGCCTGTTCCTCATCAGAATCAGAAACGGGTGCATAAACCTACCAAAAATCTTCCCCGAGCCTTTTCTATAAATACTTACATGGTAATTGTTCTTACTTCCCAGTTAATTTTGATGTGCAAAAATTGGAATGCAATGTCAATTGATATCGACCGTCCTCCTGATTTCTCTGCTTTTGTTCTCGCTCCTTAGCTATGTTCCTGTTTCTATCTGTTCCAAAATAACCGACAAAGGGGTGATAATCCGTAAAAAGCCGTAATGTAGCTTCCCTCTGCCTTTTCTATAAATACTTACATGGTAATTGTTCTGATGAACTTTCCGCTATGGTACCTAGACTATGTGTTTAAGCGCAGTACTAGATTGGCAGCAAGGTTTCATCAAAGTTAAAATGGCCAGATGTAACCTTAAGTTCTATGTTGACAGTTTCTTCTCTCGCACTTCTTGCTTGTGGAACTCTCTATTGGCTTCTTGTTTTCCAGTCAACATTGATCTGCAAAAATTGAAATGCAATGACAACTGTTATCGATTGTCCTCCTGAATAGTCTTCTTTTGTTCTTGCTCCTTAGCAATGTTCCTGTTTCTGTCTGTTCCACAACCAGTAACACTTTCAGCATGCAATGGATCATCTATACGAAAACCACTCGAGGTCTGGAATAAACTTGAATCCCAACAGTTGTTCAAAGCAAGCAGAGCCTCATATCCAAAAGAATCATCGTAGGATAAATAATATCGTTTTTTTCCCATAATAATATATTTTTTCTCGTATTCTCTAAGTAGCCTCTTGCATTCTAATGGCTTTATTGCCTTGCTTGGGGTGTAAGGATAAAAAACCAAATCAATCACTACTGTTTTAAAAAGCTCTAACAACTAACGGAGCAGCTGATGATGAGTTTGTCAAACGTTTCGAAAAATGGAAGATGCACTTGAATAAGTGTCTCAGGCTCAAAATGGGGTACTTTGAAATTGGAAATAAAGACTTATTAGATAGTCTATTTTACCGTTACTATTACTGAATATTGTCCGACGATTCCATGTATCTTGGCTCGAATCACGCAGAAAAAAAAACAAACAAACGCTTCTCGTTAAGCCGCGTCGCACCCGTCAATATTTATATGGGGGGCCGCTTGGAAACACCGGGTCGTGTAATCAACATCCTACAGTCCGAAATATGTTTCAGCCTTAAATAACCGACAAAGGATTGATAATCCGTAAAAAGTCGTAATGTAGCATCCCTCTGCCTTTTCTATAAATACTTTCATGGTAATTCTTCTGATGAACTTTCTGGTATGGTACCTAGACTATGTGTTTAAGTGCAGTGATAGATTGGCGGCAAGGTTTCATCAATTTAAAGTTGAAATGGCCAGATGTAACCTTAAGTTCTATGCTAATAGTTTCTTCTATCGCACTTCTCGCTTGTGGAACTCTCTATTAGTTTCTTGCTTTCTAGTCAACATTGATCTTCAACAACTTAAATGCAATGACAATCGTTATCTTATGCCTGTTCTTCTATTGTCCTCTCTCCTGAATAGTAGTTCTTTTTCCTCGTATTCTCTAACACTCAGTAACCCCTTGCGTCTTAGTGGCTTTATTGCCTCGCTTAGGATGAAAAGATTACAGAAAAAGAAATACATGTGAAATAACCAACTATATAAAAAATCTTCTATGTGCCGTTTTCCTTCATGGTGTGGGTGATCATGGCCCTCCATAATTTCCGGTCATTTGTAGCTCTTAATATATTTTATATTTTTTATTATCTAAACTTTGTTCCGCCATTCACTTCACGCTCAATAATTATGTCATGCGTTGTTTTCTTGTTTCTCTTGTCTTCAATGTGTCCTGTGAGTATCAAATTTTCCAAGCCCTCTTTCCTGATTATGTGCCCGAGAAATTTCAACTGTCTCTACTTGATATTAAGTATAAACTTTGCCGTTGCTCCCATGTTCGTCTCCTGGTATTTTCAGCATCGTTCAGCCAAACTGCGTAAAAAAGAAACGTAAGAGAAAATGTCTGACAGAAAGAAGAAAACTGAAAGAAAGCATAAATTAGAGAAAGAACAAGGGAAGAAAAAGAGGAAGAAAAAAAGAGAATATAAAACGAAAGTGCGAGTGACAGTCAGAGAGAGGGGAAGAGTGAGAGAGGGGGGATAGATAAATGAAAGTAAAAGGAATAAAGAGAGGAGGAGGAGGAGGAGAAGTAGATAAAAAAGAGAGAATAAGAAAAGGAAATGCCAGAAGTCAAGAAGGAGTGCGGATGTGGCGAGAGTAAATAAATAAGTGGATTAGAAACGAACAGGAAAAAAAGAAAGAAGAAAAGACGAGGTTATCATTTGATTGGTTGAATGCCGTTCATCTTTTAAACCCGCTGGTGAATTTGTCGAGAAAATCTTGACGAAAATAGAATTAACAGACAACAATTAGACAGATGGAAGAAAACAGGAGACAGAGAGGGAGAGAGAGAGAGAGAGAAAGAGAGAGGGAGGGAGGGAAAGAGAGAAAGTGAAAGAGAACTAGAAAGGAAGTAAAAAGCCATTAGCAAGGAAGTTCAGAGAGAGAGAGAGAGAGAGAGAGAGAGGGGGAGGGAAAGAGAGAAAGAAGGAGAGAAAGCTAAAGAGGGTGGAGATGGAAAAATGAAAAATAGGAAATGGAGGTGCGAAAATAAAAGAGAAATAAAAGAACTAAGAAAAAAGGCATGAGAATTAAAACTTTATTAAAAAAAAAGCAAGGAACTTCAGATAAAGAGAGCGAGAAAGAGGGAGAGTAAGACAGAAAGAGGGAGAGAAAGGTAGAGAGAGTGGAAATGGAGGTGCGAAAAGAAAAGAGAAATAAAAGAACTAAGAAAAAAGGCATGAGAATTAAAACTTTATTAAAAAAAAGCAAGGAACTTCAGATAAAGAGAGCGAGAAAGAGGGAGAGTAAGACAGAAAGAGGGAGAGAAAGGTAGAGAGAGTGGAAATGGAGGTGCGAAAAGAAAAGAGAAATAAAAGAACTAAGAAAAAAGGCATGAGAATTAAAACTTTATTAAAAAAAAGCAAGGAACTTCAGATAAAGAGAGCGAGAAAGAGGGAGAGTAAGACAGAAAGAGGGAGAGAAAGGTAGAGAGAGTGGAAATGGAGGTGCGAAAAGAAAAGAGAAATAAAAGAACTAAGAAAAAAGGCATGAGAATTAAAACTTTATTAAAAAAAAGCAAGGAACTTCAGATAAAGAGAGCGAGAAAGAGGGAGAGTAAGACAGAAAGAGGGAGAGAAAGGTAGAGAGAGTGGAAATGGAGGTGCGAAAAGAAAAGAGAAATAAAAGAACTAAGAAAAAAGGCATGAGAATTAAAACTTTATTAAAAAAAAGCAAGGAACTTCAGATAAAGAGAGCGAGAAAGAGGGAGAGTAAGACAGAAAGAGGGAGAGAAAGGTAGAGAGAGTGGAAATGGAGGTGCGAAAATAAAAGAGAAATAAAAGAACTAAGAAAAAAGGCATGAGAATTAAAACTTTATTCGGGCACCAACAGATAGAGAGAAGAGAATCAGATGTGAATAGTATGAAAGTGCAATGAAAAAGCAAAATGACTAAAGAAATCAAGAAAAGATAGGAAAAGTAAATCTGCTTAAAAGGAAAGAGAAAATAAAATAGATTAAAAATGAATAAAGAAAATAAATTACGAACAACAGGTGTTGGAAAAAATAGGTAAGACCAAGTAAAGAAAGATGAAGAAAAAGATTGAAAGACAGGAAGAGGTCACTAAACAAAAATTAAGTGCAAATATAAACAAAATAAAAGAAATGATGAAAAAAAAAAATAATCCAGGTCAACGAAAGATATTTAAATGAAAAAGAAAGAAAAAAAACCCAAAAAAAACAACGAAGGTAAAAAGGTAATTTGTGTTCTGAATAAATAAGAACGCAAAAAATAAGTAATAAAATTAAATTGGTAAAGAGCGAAAAAGAAAATGAAAAATGAATATGAATAGAGAGAAAGAGATAACGCGTACAAAATAATGAATAATAATAGTGATGAGGTAAACAAAAACGGAAAAGCAATAAAATGAGCGTAAGGAACAGAAGCGAAAAATACAAAGAAAAAAGAAAAGACTAAAAGAAAGAAAAAGAAAAAAGAAGAAAAGAAAAACGAAAGAGAAACAAAAATATAAAAGGAACAATATCTGTCTATATTTCTGAGATGAGGTATTATGTAAACTATTTACATTATTCGGACTATTGTCCCCATCTTTGTCTCCATATTTATTACAACATTTCGGCCTTTCAGTATCTGTCTATATTTCTGAGATGAGCTATTATGTACATTACTTACATGATTCGGACTATTGTCCTCATCTTTGTCGCCATTTTTATTACAACGATTCGGCCTTTCAGTATCTGTCTATATTTCTGAGATGAGGTATTATGTACATTATTTACATTATTCGAACAAGCAAAAAGAAAAAAAAATAGAAAAAGAAAGCTAAAAAGAAAACGAAAGAAAAAAGAAAGAAAAAGAACCAGAACAGAAAAAGAATAAAAGAAAAAAGAATGAAAGAAAGAAAAAGGGAAAAAGACTGAAAGAAAGAAAGAAAGAAAAAAAGAAAGAAGAAAATGAATAAAAAATAAAAATAAAAAAGAATGAAAGAAAGAAAAAGAGAAAAGAATAAAAAACTGAAAAGGAAAAATAAAAACGAACAGGAAGGAAAGAGAAAAAACAGAAAAGAAAAAGAAAAAAGACACAGAAAAGAAAAACAGAAAAGAATAAAAGACAGAAAAAGAAAGAAAGAAGCAGAATGAGAGAAAAATGATGAGAGTAAATAAAAAAGGAAACGAAAATGAAAGACTTAAGGAAAAGTACAATAAAAACGACAAAAATAAAAATGAAAGGAAATCCCGTTGCAACGAAATCTCGTTTATTCTCACGCCTACAATATGGCAGGCATTTTATGCACACCGATCCTCGCCCAGGCGTGATTGATACAGTATCTTGTTTACAGGCAGCTTACCTTATCTCTTCTTTTCTTTGCCTTTCTTGGACGTCTTTGAAAAAAAAAATACCTTAATGCACCACTCTTGAAGATGGAATGCGGCCATTATGAAATTAGGTCCGACACCTGAGGTATAAAAGGGATTCAGGCTCTTGACAATCGTAGCAATGTTCCTGTAATTAAGCATTGATGTGGAAGAATTGTTAGTGTTTGGTGAGTGGAGAGTATCTTGTTGCGGCTGTTAAAAGTTTCTTGTTATTTCAGCCGGTGTATACTCAAAAATATCCCTCGTGTGTATATTTTGTAAGATATGAGCTATACAAACAAACTTATCGCTTTCTTCGTCTTCACTAATTGTCACTTTTATGCATTTATACAAACAGTACTTGATGGCATCGCACAAAGGTACCACCATTAACAAGATTAATGGTTCACACATTATAAAACAAAGAACAAATATATTTTATAGAATTACCTTTGTTTATTTGGGTTACGAAATCGTTTAATTGGGTCAGCGCGAACAACCAAAGGGAGGTTTTTGGTTGGTAATAGACCAGAGATGCGTAAAGTGGAATCGAGGAAACAAGTTCAAATTCCAGGTTTGTCTGTTGCGTTGATTTTCGCACTGATTCTCTTTGGAATGTTCTGAACCCGTCTCTTTCCCCCCCCCTTCGTCTTCAGTTTAAAGAGCAGATTAGATTGCAATGCATTGTTTGGGTTTGGTTAGTTAGCAGTCTAAGAGAAGCAAAACTGAATTTCACACCGTGGAAAAAGCAATAGGAAACAAATCCATTGTTTTTTGAAGGTGTTATACCGTACCTATGGACTATAATGGTTATGCCCTAATCCTTATAAATACAATGGAATATACTGTATGTTGATTGACTGTGGGGATTCACTTCTAGCTCACCCTAGCAGTTGATTACTTACTACACGCCGCTGGCGAATCTTGTATGTTGTTAATTTTATAAAGATTACCGTTCCATTTCCAACCTTCGTTTTGGTTATTCTTATTCAGTAACCTTTTCCTAGGTTACAACAGAAAGTGAGCATATGACAGTTGATAGATAAGAAATAAAAGGACTCTGTGGAGAGTCATGATCGTCTACGTCCTGCAGCAACATTGCATTCAAAAATTACTTCGGGCAACAAAAGACAGGAAAATATAAAGGATCATCATTGCCCACATCGCAAAGAGACATTACTGATTTACCTGCTACTTTCCTAAGCCTCGCTTAGGTAGTATCAGCTGTTTAGAGTAAAGGTACTATTATATGTGTATTTCTTTTCTATGTTCCGTGTCCCTTCTGGCCCTTAGTACCATTTCTCCTTTTGCCAAGTGTCCTGCTTTTGGTCCTGTCATTCATTCACAAAAGATTCTCAGATAGGTTTCTTCTCCTATCTATCTTGGCCTCACTATATCCCGTGAGGGTTAAGCTTTCCAAGCACTCCTTCCTCATGATGTGCCCAAGAAACCGCAGTTGTTTCTTTCTGAGACTGAGTATAAGCATTCTTTTTGCTAAGCTATTTTGCCACTCCCGGTAAATTAGACATCAAGACTATTTTACCGGTCGCGGTAAAATAAACACCAAGGCTATTTTGCCAGTAAATATAGTGTTTTAGAACTAAGAATGTTATATTTGAGATCGTCAGCGCAGTGGTTGTGTGAGCTGTTTCGGCAGGACTTTAACAACATTGATTCTGTGGTCTGTGACTGTTGTCTTCAGTGGGTGCACCAGAAGTATATTGGCAAGAGAACCATTCCCAAGGGCAAGTTTTGAATTTCCAGAGACTGTTATGGCTGAAGTGCTTAAAATACTCAGAGACTTCTCTATTTATTTTAATAATTGATGATGAATAAATGATTTTAACTTGTGTTTTAACAATTGATAGCGTAAAAGATTTTAAATTGCCTTACCAACTGATGGTGAAAATAAACTTCTGTGTTAAATCTGTGCGTTGTTATTTTTAACACTACCTGCCTTCGTAATAACCGGCAAAATAGCCTGGGGGGTTATTTTAACGAAACCGGTAAAATAAGCTTAAAAGCATGTTTGTCTATTATACAGGGAATGGCAAAATAGCCTCTTCCTTTTCTTTAAAATTTCCTCGTCGCTTACTCGCCCAGTCCATGGAATTCTTAGTATCCTTCTGTAGAACCAAATTTCTGTTGCCACCAGTTTTTTCATAATCCGTGAGGAGATTGTCCAGCATTCACTGCTATACAAGAGGATTGAAATCCTATAGAAATGTTCCGGTTTCTTAGACCATCCTTTACCTTTTGGAAGGAGACTTTCGCTAATCCGATACGCGTTTCGATTTCGGTTTTAAAACATCCTTCTCAGCCAT
>OZ038505.1:13984185-14176685 GCA_964036315.1 Acanthosepion esculentum | reverse complement strand
TACAGTTCCTTAAGGGGCATATGAATTCATAAATAATTTTGGTTCTCTGTAATTTGTATGTTGTAGGTGAGTTGACAATTCATATATATATATATATATATATATATATATATATATATATATATATATATATATATATATATATATATATATATATATATATATATATATATATATATATATATATATATATATATATATACGCGGATGAGTTCCACCACAGAATACGTGATCGAGCGGTGCTATATCAAGTCTGATTCGTTACCTCTTCGTCATCGAGGCCCGTTGGTACAGTTGTTTTGACGTTTGCCTGATAACCTAACTGTCAGGGTTTCAATTCTCGGTAGTGGATGCGCACTGCTGATGTGTCCCAAATATAGAACGAAACGACCGTCCAGTGCTTTCTGCATTCTGTTGAGGTTTCAGACTCGATGAATAACTTAATTATAATTATCTGAAATACTCCTAATTTCTATCACTTATATATATATATATATATATATATATATATATATATATATATATATATATATATATTCAAATGTAAAAGAACAAAAAAAGTAGAGCAATAAATGTTTTTTTGGGCGTTATATATATATATATATTTATTTATTATGCAGTGTTACATTAGAACATGCACATACCCACTACAAAACTGTACATCTTGTTTCAACGTTAAATTTTTTTTAACGTTTCACCAGTTAGGAAATTACGATGCTACTAAAATATTTTTATTCCGAAAGGTTTCGGAATAAAATATTTTATTAAAAATTAACGGTGAAGTAAGTTCTAATGTAACACTGCATAATATATATATATATATATATATATATATATATATATATATATATATATATATATATATATATATATATATATATATATGAGCAGTAATCAAACAAGTACAGTTTTAATAACTGAGGATAATAACTGGAAAGTGCGACTCGGAAATCCATTGGGGTAGCGAAAGATGCCTTCTAAAGGCTAAGCAAAGCAATAACAAACAGGAAAATTTCCTTAGAAAGCAAAAAAAGAGTATTGAACTGTTATTTAATATCAGTTCCGCTATATCGCAATGAATGCTGGGAAATCTCCTCACAGATGAAGAAGAGACTTGAAGCAACGAAAATGTGGTTCTACTGAATGTTGCTGAAAATACCATGAGCTGATGATGTGACGAACGACAAAGTTTTAGAGAAAATGGCAAAAAAGAACAGTTATAGTTAACATCAGAAAGATATAGCTGAGATTTCTAGGGCACATGAAGAAAGAAGGTTTGGAAAATTTGATATTCATAGGACAGCTTGAAGGCAAGAAGAACAGAGGATAACAACGCAATCATCTACGTTGCGAGCTTGTGCAAATGGACGACAGAATAGAGGTAGCAAAACGACTAATGTTATTAAAAGCTGAAAAGAACAGGAAATTGTGGAGAGCCATGATCGCCAACGCCCTAAAGTAACAAAACACATAGAAGACAATCCTTTGCTTAAAATTGATCTGTTAAATAGAATAGAGAATGTATTTAAAGCTTGTTGGCGAGTTTCTACGCACACACATGCACACACGCAAGCACACACACACACACACACACGCGTACACACATGCACGCAAGCACACATACATACGCACGCACACACTCTCACACACATATACTCTCTCTCTCTCTCACACACACACTCTCATGACACTGAAATAAAACTGTACGCTATTAAGTATTCAGTATATAAATTTCGATAGAATCCGAGCGAGTGAATGTTCCTTAAACCTAATCGAACCTTTGTGAAGCTCTCTGTAGCAAAGCGGTCAAAGCACTCCGGATAAGATGATGATTCATCCAACAAAGGGGAATAACGGGTTCGAATCCTACCGGAGGGTATATTTTCTTCATTAAGTTTTCTCGAGTGAACAGAACGGTAGACAAAATAAACATGGCTTAAACCCAATTGTCCGCTAAAAATATAATTTGAAGTATTAAAAATATGGGATATGTATGTTTATTTACAATCTAGTTATGTAGATGATAATGCATACAGCTACATATGCAGAACCAGTGCAAGGGTCTCGTGACCCCAACCCCGAATCTATATTACGGAGCCCCCCCCCCCACTCTACTACATATCAATTTTCATAAGGCGGTATTCATATAAAATACAAATTTTATTGTAACTTAATAATACACAATAATGAATCATATACAATATAGATGGGAAATTCAACTAGAAAAATTGGCATAAATACAATGTATCTAAATATAAATTAGAGACATGTCATAATAGATTCAGTCAGTTAAGTTCAATGTGTGATACACGCTTAGGCGATCATGTATCTTTCGATACATGACTGACGAGGCAGAATTTTTCAGCAGCAGGCTGCCATTTTTTTCTGCGGTAGACCAGTTGCCATCCAAGGCTATAGAACCCGGTTTGTTCTGCTATTTACTCATAGTCAGTCAGTTAAGTGCCATGCGTGATACATGCTTAGGTGACGAGGCAGAATTTTTCCAGCAGTAGGTTGCCATTTCTTTCTGCGGTAGATCAATTGCAATCCAAGGCTATAGAACTCGGTCTGTCCTGCTATTTACCCATAGCTGTGGGGAGAAGAAGATGATTCATACCTTTCCCAAAGATATTAGCACGTAAGTGGATGTAATCAATTCGACTGGCTTAAATAAATCGACTAGTTTGCGGCAATTTTTAACACCAACTTGAGATTTTTCTTGTGAAAAAGTTGTATAATTTTAACATATTCAACATTATGGATATAAAAAAAATAGGTTATTTTATATAAAGTTTTTTTTCCGAGACTTATCATGTACAAAACAAATTCATAGATTTTGATGTAAAACGACCGCGAAATAACTCCAAAAATTACGAAAATTTTTCATCCTTTAATAATCTGTTGTGTTTAGTTTAATTTGTAACATATATACATGTTGGTAGAAAAAACCCAAATGTTGATAAGATAGTGAGGGCCACAAAGCTCTGCCTAGCCCCACCCCCAATAAGCCTTGGTCCTCTCCTGTCATGGTTTCGGGAGTAGTACGCACCGGCCCTGCGTATATAGAACAGTTGAAAGTCGTCTGATCGATATGCCATTTTTATAAGTAAAATAATAAATGCGTTGTTTAGAAACTGTTTTACAGAATTAGATTTGGAGACTATGCGATTATAATAAAATCACAGGCTTAAGAATTTGGTTGTAAGCAGATCTGTGAAGGTACCCGTGCAACTTGGCGAAGTAAACTGATGTGGGAATTTGGCATTAAAACGACAGCAACACCCAGCACCTTAATTTCCTGAAGCGTATTTATTTATGTTTTTGCTTGCCCAAAATCTGCGATTAACATCTCTATAAACGCACCAATTTCATCATCCCTCAGCCTCGCCCTCTAGAATCTTTTTCATCAGCCTCACTTACGCAATCATTAACTCTATTTCCATCACAAAGTAGGCAGTACCAGCGAAGCCATTCTCGTCTTGCTCATCACACATTTCACCTAGCCATAAATACCATCGCTTCCTCTCGTCTTCCCAACGCTGCCATCCCGGCCGACATAAATACCCGGCCGCCTTTCTACCTCTTTCCTCTTTCTAATAACACAAGCAACACCCACCTTCGCTCGTTTTCATTACTAGAAACTATCGTTAAAACATTAACTGTAACTACGAACATTATTTGGTTGCTCAGTTGTCAGTCTGCTGCTCATTTGCATTAAAATCATGGCGGCGATCTCATATTGTGGAAGAAAATCTGCGACTTGTAAAATAGCCTCCCAGTAAGAACAACAGTGTTATCTATTTATTTACATCACTACAACTGAATTATTATCGCTGTATAGTCTATAAAATTCTTCTAACAGAAATATACATAACTAGGCTTCAAATATAACTATTACGAGTGTTGATTGTTAAGTAAGGTCTCCAATCTTATGAAACAGGTTTTAGAACAGATAGAATAATAAATCTGGTATCAAAATGAAGTAAAATTATTTATCTCCAATGTTAATTTTCCCTTCTGAAAATTCTCCACTGCCTTAACTGGGTATTGAACTCACACTCTTTGGGTCCTGTCACTGGATCTAACTAAGGACACATGGTACAGTGGATAAAGGCGTTAGTTAGATCAAGTGACAGGACTCAAAGAGTGTGAGTTCAATACTCGGTTAAGGCAGTGGAGAACTTTCAGAGGGAAAAATTAACAGGAGATAACTGATAACTGACATCCATTAAAACATGGTACGTGGAACTAGAACAGTCTACCCCAGTGAGCGAAATAAAGGGTTCAGTTCGATATTCCAACCACTTAAAGAAGGACGGAGCGTACTACGGCCGAAACTTTGTAATAAATATGGCGACAAAGATGAGGACAATAGTCCGAATAATGTAAATAATGTACATAATACCTCATCTCAGAAATATAGACAGATATTGAAAGGCCGAAACGTTATAATAAATATGGCAACAAAGATGAGGACAATAGTCCGAATAATGTAAATAATGCACATAATACCTCATCTCACAAATATAGACAAATACTGAAAGGCCGAAACGTTGTGATAAATATGGCGACAAAGATTAGGACAATAGTCCGAATAATGTAAATAATGTACATAATACCTCATCTCAGAAATATAGACAGATATAATTTTGCATTTGGGCATTAATCCCACTTTTAAACATGTCAGGTTTAAAACGAATGACGTGGTACTGCGGCTAAGTTTCTTTTTTATTCGGAAATTGTCCGATTTGTCATAAAGCAAAGTTTTAAATAATAAAAAACTTAACCACAGTACTCCGTCACGATGCTGTCCCTCACACCGCAAGACCGCCTATGCACCACGCAAGATTATGCTTTGTGTCTGGTGGACAGGTCGTCAAGTGGTTCATTATGAATTGCTACCAACGGGCCAAACGGTCACTAGAGACCTATACTCGCAGCAATTGAAACGTGTGCAACAGGCATTGCGCCAGAAGGAGCCAGCACTGGTGAATCGCAAAGGTGTGCTTTTCTCCATGGCAACGTCAGGCCGCATGTTGAGCGAGTGGTCAGGGATACCATACAGGAACTTGGGTGGGAGACTTTGTGCCATCCACCTTATTCACCTGACCTTGCGCCATCCGATTACCACCTCTTCCACTCCCTGGATAATCATCTTCGTGGGAAATCCTTCACCAATGAAGCAGACTTGCACAAAGGCCACACGGACTTCTTTGCGTCAAAACCCCCCGGGTTCTACCGCAAGAGCATTGAACAGCTGGGGACACGTTGGCAGAAGGTGCTGGATGCCGATGGCGATTACTTCGAAGACTAAATATAAGTTACACATACTGTGAAGCGTTTTCTTTTTTTCCTTTAAAAACGGACAGAACTTTTGTGGTTACCTTGTATATATATATATATATATATATATATATATATATATATATATATATATATATATATATATGTGTGTGTGTGTGCGTGTGTGTGTGTATAAATTTCTATCACTTATATATTTCTATCATTGCATATTCTTGTTTGATCCAGCTTCTAATGCTCTGGAGGGAGCGGCTTGGGGAAAGAAAACGTGGAACTTGGCGGCACAATCCGTTGGGTTAAGTATACTTGGATGAGTTACACGACACATTTTAGCGTGAGCGACGCTATATCCAGTCTAGTTAGTTACCCCTTCGTCAAGGACTCCCGTTGGCCCAGTGGATGTGACTCTTGCGTCGTATCGTAACGGCACGATTTCGATTCGCGGTAGTGAATTCGCACTGTCGATGGTTCTATTAAGGTTTCTTCTAGACTCGTTGAATTATATATATATATATATATATATATATATATATATATATATATATATATATATATATATATATATACACTTTGGGCGCTGGTTCTTCACACCAAAACAAGGTCAAACCTCGATAAATAATCCTTCGTTCTTCAATTAGTCTAAAGAAAGTTTACGGTGGATCTCGCTGTGTTGCCACCTAGATTAGGTTACATTTGTCATTCGTGTATATTTGGGGTTAGCACCGTTTAATGTGTGTATTAGTGAGTTAACTGAGAAGTGTTCTGTTTAACAATATCAGGATATTCATATCGTGAGCAGGCAGATATGATTTTTACATACGGCTGCGTGAATGAAACTGGCCCCGAGGCTGCACGGTTTCCAGACCGAAGGCATCCGAGTCATTGAAACTTTGCTACTGTTTAGCGTTGCGTTGCTGAGACAGGATTTGTGGCACCACAAAATACGGATGGAGGAAGACCGATATCTGATCGTCCGCCTGGCCACGAAGAACACATTCTACAGGTTGTTGCAAACGATCCCGGTATCAACACACGACAAGTGGCCCTAGCATTACGTACATCTCATGGTACAGCATAGGGTACTTCAAGAGCAGCTTCCGTATCATTTGCAACGTGTGCAGGGTCTTTCGCCCTCTGATCACTCACCACAGGAGAATTTTTGCATAAACTGCCGATCAGTCTCTTCAGTCTTGTTTACGAATGGAATAACAAATGTACGCAACCAACATTTTGGGGTGGATTGCAATCCCCATGGTACAATACAGGCTAGACGCCAGCATCAGTATGCGGTTAATGCGTGTGCTGGAATTGTAAGTGACAGTCTGGTAGATACATATGTTCTCCCAGAAAGTCTGACAGGAGCTGTCTTCTTTTCTTTTTATGTGCCATGTCCTTTCAGGACGTAGGCGGTCATGGCTCTCCACCTCCTTCTATCCCTTGCAGATCTCAACCAGTTCCTTATCTCTGCTTCCTCCCCCAGAACACGTTCTATCATACACCTGTTCAAGCTCGCCAGGTGTGTCACGCGCCGCTTTCCCTTGTCTCCCCCTCTATTCGACCCGTGAGTATCAGATTCTCTAGGCCCTTCTTCCTCATTTTTATTTCGAATACAGTTCCGGACCTCCTAGAGGATGTTCCTCTGCTAATACGAAAACGCATGCTGTTCATATATATTTTTTATGGGCACATGGCCGATTTGTTAGAACGTTCGCTCACCGACTATGAGGCCCGGGTTCGAATTTCATCAGGATCTATTCGTCAGGAAGGTAACTTCCTGGTGTTATCGGTCTGGAGAAGGCAGCTTTGGAAGGTGCCTGAAAACCATACCACAGGTTGACCCAAGCCAAGTCCAGTGAATGATCAAGTTTCAGGATTGATTTTGTTTCTTTATTCTAGTTCCCCTCTTTTCGGCTTTCATTAAACCCGGAGATGAACAAAACGCAGAGTTTAGGTTGTTGTAAGGCGTTTATCTGTCGGACGTATACCCTCGCGAAAAGGACGCATGTACACCGGGAGTTAGTACACCACTATTACCGGTGTCGCTCGTTAGGATATATTACTTGCTAATCAACGCTCGTAAACCATTGCCAAATGTTAAATGTCGAATTGCCATTGCATAAAGATTGTCAGTAGAATTTATTTCGATTCCTAAATGTGAAAATTTGTATAGCTAGAGCCTGGGCCGCTTTGAATAAAATGGATGAAATCTGGAAATCTGATCTACTAGAGAACCTAAAACGGAGATACTTTCGTAGAGGTGATTTTAAGGTATGGTGCCACTGCTTGGACATTAACTAAAATCCTTAATCGAAAACTTGATGGAACTTATACTGAAATACTGAGAGTAATACTTAACATCTCTTGGAGATAACACCCAACTAAATCACAGCTCTATTTCACAGCTCCATTTCCTGATATTTTAAAAAATCTTACGCGGACGCAGAATGCACTTTACAGGACACTTCTGGTGAGTAAAACAAGAACTCGCGGGTGATCTACTGGTCTGGACACCTCACCGTTTCGCATGACGGGTTGATCGCCCAGTAACCATCTACATTGACAAACTATGTTATGATACAGAATGCCTCCCTAATAACCTCCCGACCTTTGATGCAGGACCGCGATGGTTGACATGATAGACTCATGAATGTCCAGGCTTGCTTGACCGAATAAATGAAAAAGATTATCATTAATCTGTTTTTAAGGGATTATTCTTAAACTTAGCCTGGAAGAAATTCATAGAATATTAGGGACAAGAGTCAGTACTCTATTGAGAGGATCTGTCATACTTTTTCAATATACTATATTTTAAGATATTTTTTCATCTACACTATTAAAGCATGTTTAATTTATTATCTCTGGATAGATTTTTAAAAAAATCATTTCTCTCAAGCAAGGCGCGAATGCCTCTAGTACACAGGTAAGCGTAAACAGTAAGTGTGAGAGAAAAGACTGTGTATAGGGAGGATTGACGAAAGAACAAAAGATGAACGTCATTCAAGAAGACAAAAGATGATGACTAACATTGCATTTAAATTTTTGAAGACTGTAATTATCAGGGAAGCAACTAAACGGAAGACTGTCGAAGATTTGTTGTCTACAAACAGTAATTTGAACTTTGCTAACCAGGCGTGAGTGACAGTTTCGATGACAATGGATGCATGTGAAGACGATCTCCCTCGATGTCGCCGTGTTGTTTTCTTTCCTTCGAGCACGCTTCACCCCGGCGGTAAGCCTCCAACCCTCGGTGTAAACCGCGTCTCCAGCGTGAGCGATCTTTGGCCACGTGTCATTGACGCAGGTGAAGATGAAGTCGCCACGGCGCCCTTTTTCCAGGTGGGTTGTTCCCTATACTGAAGGACATTCGGAATACTCCGTCTGGACACGGATGAAATATCTATTATTTGTCATTTTATAAAAAGAAATAAATATGAAAATCTTTTTTTTATTCGTAAATTTATAAAAATGCTTGTAAATAAGAAAATGTAAATGCATAACGACGATTCACTGCCATTGTAAGTTTTGAAAAATTCATTTTTGAGTATTCCTTTCACTTGCTCAAGCCAAAACAAATCCCCTAAAACAGGTTAAGAGCACCGTTTCCTGTTAAATCTTTTGATGATTTTGTAAATTTCTTATAGATTTTTGAATAAAAAAATATTTTTTCAAATTTATTTCTTTATAAAACGGTAAATAATAAAATAGTATTTGTTACGCATATTTTTATAATCTATATAAATAAAGCGCAGTGTACGTGTGTCCGTCCGTCCGTCGGCGAATCATAAACAACCTGAAGTAACAAGTAATAACACGCGATTAAAATTTAAATAAATAACTCATTTAAAGTTAAATTTAAATATCGAACAGAGCGAAAGGTTTAAAAACAATTCTTTATTAAAGTTTTAACTTTAATTTCGCTTTTCGTCGCAGTTGCGATTCAGATCGTCTAATTAAATCGTAGTTAAATCTTAAGCGTGGCGCGGTACGATGCTCATTTGTTTTTCTAGGACGCGTAATGTGACGTATTCGTAATATTACATAGTTTGGGTTCCCTAATGTATTTTAAGATCGACTTAAAATGTGAAGCGTTCATAAAAATGGTGATGTTACAAGAAAATAAGAAGTGCGCGCAAAATAAATGTAAACAAATTACGGAGATCTGTTGCGTGTATGAAGAAAGATTATGCCGAATTATGGTGCCGAATAAAAATAAAATAATTTGATTATTTCCAAATTCTTTTACGTACACAGGACACTGAATGCAAAAGGCGCAAAAGCCCGAAGGGCGGCTTCTATAGGCTAGTCTTGTAAATAAACATTGCCGAAGGCGTTAAAAATGAATATAGAAATAGTGGTGTCAAGGGAATAACCATTGTTTTGACAGGTTTTTAAGAGCAGGGTTAGTTTCTAAGCGTTGCTTAAAATATGGAGCACCTAGTGAGGATCGAACTCTCTTTTCAGTCGTAACTGATCTAGCGAGATAAGCTTCCTAACCATTACACCACGCCGAGGTTAACTATTGCCGAAAGAAGATTATATCATTTTTGATATTGGTTAAGCTGCCTTTTGTCTAAAACAAGCCGTCTGTGTGTGGGTATTTAGTGATTGTATCTTAATTCGAATGGTATCGATCCGTTACACTAGTTTGCACTTTATTACATCACGGTGGGGGACCTCGGATAATACTTGACAAGCTGTTATCAAAACCTTGTTGAGTGGAAAGATGGAAGTCAAAATTAAAAATATTTTTCACTATCTCTTTCTTGCCGTATCTAGTGACCTCCCACCAAAAAAAACAACAATATTTTATGCTTTTATTTCGTGTGAATGGGACATTAGATACGACAGGGTGTTAAAAGGTTTTCAGCCCGACTTGCTTCCTAAAATCTGACTAAACATCAACATTTTATTCTGAAAGAGCTTTTCGGTCCAGCTGAGAAGTTTTCAGTATCTCATCAGAGAAATGGGACGTAAGGGAATTACACTGATATTATCTGCAAAGATTCCCACCAAGTGGCGCTGTCCAGGTCTATAAGTGAAGAAAATAACTCTTTCTTTTTCTCTTTCTGCTCCAAAATGTAAGAGTGATAACATTGGTATCTGTCTATATTTCTGAGATGAGGTATTATGTACATTATTTACATTATTCGGACTATTATCCTCATCTTTGTCGCCATATTTATTACAACGATTCGGCCGTTGGACGCTCCGGCCTTCTTCAGGTGGTTTGGAATGTTGAACTGAACCCTTTATTTCGCTCACTGGGGTAGACTGTTCTAGTTCCACATGCCATGTTTTAATGGATGTCAGTTGTCAGTTATTTCCTGTTAATTTCTCTCTGAAAGTTCTCCACTGCCTTAACCGAGTATTGAACTCACACTCTTTGGGTCCTGTCACTGGATCTAACTAACCCCTTTATCCACTGTGCCATGTGTCCTTGAGTGACAGGACCCAAAGAGTGTGAGTTCAGTAACTGGTTAAGGCGGTAGAGAACTTGGAGAGAGGAATTAACAGGAGATAACTGATAACTGACATCCATTAGACATGGCACGTGGAACTAGAACAGTCTACCCCAGTGAGCGAAATAAAGGGTTCAATTCGACATTCCAACCACCTGAAGAAGGCCGGAGCGTACAATTGCCGAAACGTTGTAATAAATATGACGACAAAGATGAGGAAAAATTTCTCCCGGTGTCCGTCGACTGAAATTTAACTCAATCACGCATACACTCGTACTCTCCCACACACACACACACACACACACACACACACACACACACACACACACACACACACACACACACACACATTGGCTAAATATGGTAATTATAAAGGTAGTATTAGACATTTGCCCTTCATTGAACGAGTAGCCAGTACTGTTTTCACTTGCAAGTTATAAAATCTTTCTCTGAAAACGCTTTTTTTGTAGGAAAACAGGTTTCTGATTTCCACTAGTGTAATCGCTTTTTCTAATATTGATGGGGGTTTCCTTCCTAACCTTTTGTTTGAAGTCGTGTGGAATATCAGCATCTTGATTATGTCATTAGTTTCTCTTCTCAAGTCTCGTAATTGTTATCGCTCTTTCCCATATTGATGGCTGTTTCATTCCTAACCTTTTGTTTCAAGTCGTGTGGAATATCAACATATTTTTATTTCATTATTTTCTCTTCTCAAGCCCAGTAGCTGTTATCGCTCTTTCCAATATTGAAGGAATTTGTTGAGAGCTGCAAGGGATAGAGGGAGGTGGAGAGCCATGATCGCCTACGTCCTTAAAGGACATGACACATAAAAATAAAGAAACTGTCCATCATTTTTAATTGCTGTCACGACGCAACAACAGCTTTTAGCCCATCGCTGACTTTTAGATGAAATCAAGAATGTTATTCTTAGTACCAAACAGTCGTGTCTTGATAAACACCAGTTGTCAGTTTGGCGCGAAGAATGGCGGATGCGAGCGCTCTTTTTCTTGTCATTCTTCGTAAGCAACTAATGAATAACAAACACGTCAGGTGAAACTATAGCAGCATAACGATATTTAATGACGACCAAACGGTTATCTCAAACTTGGATTTCACTGCCATTCAGACGAACGAATTTTCGAAATGAGGTGAAATTCTTTTCCAATACTAAAGGTTGTTCCTTGTTCAATTTTTTTTTTTTTAGAAATCATGGCATTTAAAACATTACTAGCGCAGCACAGTCATCCACAAAGCTAATAATTAAACCACATTATACAAATACGCACAAAACGAAGTAAATCTTGACATTCTATTACAAAAATATCCTGCGATGCATCCTGTTCTATAGAATGGCTTTGAATCCTTCGACCGCGCTGTCATAGTCAGCAATCTTGTCTCGCTAGACAATTACGTAGTGAGTTCCTGTGAGGTAACAGGAATTCTTTGGAGGTACTGCAGAGGCGGTCTTAATTTATGGTGCTATTGCTTGGACATTAACAAAAACCCTAGAGTCTAAACTTGATGGAACCTACACGCGGCTGCCGAGGGTTATACTAATATATCTTGGATACACCTATGGACCCATCCCTGATATTCTACAAAACAAGAACTCGCGGGTCATCTACTGCTCTAGGCATGGATCAAGACGCGTTGGTCGCCCTGCAACTGCCTACATTGACCAGCTATGTTATGACACAGAATGCCTCCCTAATGACCTTCAATCTGACGCGAACGCAGAATGCGTTTTGTAGGACACTATTGGCGAGCAAAACAAAATCTCGCGTGTGACCTACTGCTCTGGAAACCTAGCCATGGAGCAAGAAGAATTGTTCGCCTAGCAACGACCTACATTGACCAGGTATATTATGACACAGACTGTCTCCCTAATGACCTTCAGACCTTGACGTAGGACTGTGGTGGTTGGCGTGATAGACTCATGAATGTCCGAGCTAGCTCGACCGAATAATAATAAATGAGTTTGATCCTCACTGGGTAACCCATAATTTCGGCCTTGTGCCACGTGTAAGCAACGCTTACTAAATCGCTCTAAGGTCGGCTTCAGCCTGTCGTTGTTTGTTGAAACTGAGAACTAAACAGAAACACTGGTAAAAAATGGTTGCTGAGACATTAGGCGTGTAAGCCCCCCAAATTCATACACAGATGTCCTCAAGGAAACATGGCCCAGTGAACAAAGATCCAGTGATTAGAGCCGAAGAGTTGTGAGTTCAATACCAGGCCACAGAAGTGGTGAAACAAACTTGTAGAGTTAAAGAGAAAATAAATGAGACAGCCGGAAGAGGCATGACACGTGGAACTAGAAGAATTTACCGCGGTGGATGAAATAAAGGGTTCGATTCGAAATTCTAATCACCTGAAGAAGGCCGGGCCGTGCAACGGCCGAAACATTGTGAATAGGGCAATGAAAATGTGGATAACAGTCTGAATAATGTAAATATTGTAAGTAACCATAATACCTCATCTCAGAGATATAGACAGATAAACAGAAAGACTAAATTTTTTCTGACACTATTATCGAGTTGAGCTTTATCATCTGTAGAAAATCATTAATTTTCAAGATAAATCCGAGAACTTTAATTTACGAGTTTTTTTCGGAGACATTATCTTCTAAAATTTTTTATATATGTGTTATATACGGAAAAACCGATAGTTCTTGTCCTGGGTATGACGATAAACTACATCCCGCAGCAAGGTCTCTGATTGGGAGGTTTTGAGGAGCGTGGGACCATCTCTTAATTCCTGTTGTTCCCAGCTCTACCCTGATTCAATGTTGGTAGCACCTGTTAGGGTCCCCAAGCAAAAACCAAACGTTATGAAAGTATTAAATTACATTTTTATAGTAAAAATACCAGCAATACCTTTTTATATAAAATAATTGCCAACAATAGGTATTTATAGTAACGTTACCAAATTACTTCAAACCTCCCAAGAAAATAAAATTTCAACATCAAATGACCCATAAGGATGTTGATATGTCGTTAAACAAACAAATCAGTCAATCAGTCAACCGGTAGTTCTCATTCCAGAAAATAAGTACATCTCTCCCCACCTCCTCTAAAAAAAGGAAAAAAGAAAAAAATATGTATTTAAATTCAAAACAAAAAATGTTTACATTAGGATCTAAAAGATTAAAACATTAGATTAAAAGATTAGATCAAAAAGATAATTATTTCATGAGAGGAACAGATAAAAAGAAACAGAATCAGGAGTCTTAACAGTTTAACATCTGACTTAGCCTCCCCAACTTTTAACATCAAATTTCGCTTCACTACACCTTCATGAAAATTCACAGGTCATTACTTGCGACAGATTGATAATCATTTGAGATTACCAGAGATTAAAAAAGAGTATAGCGTACTATTTCAAGCCATATAAAGCAATTTCTTGTAAAATTTGATTTGAAGTATAATGTTTATGACTTCATAAAGACAAAGTGGATAAGGTTAAAATCGTCCTCCTTTTTTTAATCAGAACACTCTTCAGTAATCGTCTATTTTTCGATTATGAATGTAATGGACATATCCTATCTCTCCGAAGAAAGAGTTACAAAATCGCCTATGCCATACACGGTCATCTAAATTACCTAATGTCCTAGGCATAATTAAAAGCCTGCTGGTGGGTATAAAAAATCTGCATAACTGACTGAGGCACACGTAAAAGCTGGCCGATTTTGTTATGGGCTGAGAAGGATTACGGACGGCGAGGAATACGTTTTAACGTGTCAGCGGTGAGGTTCCAAAACAAAGACGTTACAGTGAGGAATGTGAAACGGATGGCTACACCAGGCGGCATTAAAGCTAGCCCCTGCGGAGGGCTCTTGATTCAAACTTCGGCTTGTTCAGGAGTTTGAGAGTCCCTAAGTTTTTGCATATTCTCAGCATTGGAAGCTCTCCTGGCTGCCGTTTGTTCTGGGTTTTCATTTACACGAAACTTTCTTTTCCTTGCTGCAGCCTTGGCTCTTTTGATTGCAATCGGGTCCTCTGTTGGCGGAGATTTCTTTTTGCGCAGCATACAGCTGCCGTATGCGATAGGCAACACTAAACTACAGAAGAACTCAAAATTGATCGCTGCGTTTAAGTATTGCATTAATATTTAGGCTTACCTTTTAAAAGTTCAGCGATAATTCTTCAGATGCCACTTAATTTACAGACAAATTGATGCACGTAGGTCCTTAATTTCCGTAAAAACAACTATTTTTATTTCATGGGTACCTTTCGCTGGATTTCGCAATTAATATAGATTATTCCCAAATTTATTTCAAAGTTATAAAAATTGTTATCGTATGAAAAAATTGTTGCAAAAACTAACGTAAAAAATCGCCGAAAACAATCGCAGTAATGAAAACTTGGGAATCCAAAATTTCTGTAACATGAGCTATTGAAAGTTAGAGAGTTGTGTCTCTTTAATTGAAAAAGTATGACACAGTGACACTGACATTCGCATTTACTATATAGATATATTACTACAGTTAAAGAAGGAATATATTAAGGAATATAGTTTTAACTGTATTGTTATATTTGAAATACGATTTTTCTTCAAACAACGCCGGGCTTCCCTACTTGGAATAAATCAAATTGTCACTCTTATGACTGCTATGATGATAACATTTATTTTTCCACTCAGTAACTTCAAAATATGAAAGGATAGCGTTAGAATTAAAAATAATCGGAATGATTAATTTCTACAACAGATCTTCCCTTCAGTCAGCGAGAACTCCTACTCTGTACCTCTGTCTTTCTCTCGTCAGTCTGCCTGCGACTTTAAATCTCCACCAACAGCCTGTCACCCGCCAACAGTCGGCTCATAACTAACCGTGTCTCCTCCTGTATAAGTCTACGGCTGGAATCCCATATCTTCCGGTCAAGTGTCACTTGAGCCTGGAAGTTTTCATTTATCTATTTCCTTTATTTCTACTTGTGAATAGAGAGCGATTGTTAGAAGATCTCACGTGTAGATTTTACTGTCTATGTAGTCATAAATACTTCAGGCACAGGTAAATCATTTAACGTTCGCCTTACTATGTCGGTGTCCTGAGTCAAGGAGGAGTACCAGTTTGTCACATAATACGTAAGAAAGAAATCTACTTTTTAAATCATTAAAGGTAAAAGTCTGCACCTAAATCTTATTAGCAACCTGGTCCCCCCTATTTACTAATGAGATATTCCGGTATGATATTAAATCGAGAAATGTTCGCTTACTGGTGACGAGTAACACCTCCTATCACTACGACAACGGAATATTTAATTACCAAGGGCTGCTATATCACATGGTGTTTTATACTGAATATGGTATTTGCTCACCACCCCACACACGAGGTCAGGTTGTGACACAAGGTCGGTTAAATGTGGGGAGCTCGAGCGCTTACACCCGGGATAGGAACAAAAATTGCCCGAGCCCCCGCAACCGTCGGTTGCGCTGGCCTCGGTGCGTGCGCTGATCCCTCTCTTTTGTGCAATGAGAGGCCGCGGCTTTGAGCAGCTGTTCCCAGGGCTGGGCACCTGTCAGTTATAATTTTCCTCAGTTGCAATTCTGTCCCTTGACGAAGCCGCCTCTGAGCGCACTCTGCCCAAAGACAGAGACTCAACTGAGAGATGATAAATACGGTGTTACAAACTACTCGAGAGTAATTTTCACACACACACACACACACACACACACACACACACACACACACACACACACACACACACACACTCTCTCGTTCTTTCTCTCTCTCTTTCACTATATATATATATATATATATATATATATATATATATATATATGTTTTATACTGAATATATAGTAAACTATTTACATGCGGACTGTTGCGCTCAAATTTGTTGTTGTTATCTCAACGTTTCGGCTGTTGTGCCTTCCGGCCTTCATCAGGTGTATATCTATCCAAATAACACACAGGGAATTCTAAGTTGAACGAAACGACAACAGTCCGAATGTAAATAGACCAAATAATGATAACTCCTCATTCCAAAAATACAGACAGATCATAAATTATTGGAACAATTTTTCATCTCCTTACTCATTAAATATTCCGTTGTTATGGTAATACGAGACTTTTTCGTTTATCAGTGTCAAGTAGCGCCTACCGTTACAATATCAACGGAGTATATCATTAAATAGGTGAGGTCGAAGTGTGTGATCAGTAAATTTACAAAGATAAATGATATTATTTATCATAAAATCGATAGTTCCAAGGATTCGCAGAAACATGAAGTCTATTGAGTTTTCCTTTTATTAGTTGATATTCTTGTCACAGTGGGTTAACAAACGCATCGAAAAAGATATGCTGGTTTGTGACTGTTTTGTTTCTGGCGTCAGTCGTTTTAGGGATCCATTCGTTTGTTGATAAGTGAACATGTCACCTTAAACGTATTATGAAGCAACGCTTTCTGACGTTGATAAATAGGTGGGCTTTTTTGTTTGCTTTATTTGATGAAGAAATACCAGGTCAGGTTACACGGCATCACAAAGGAAATAATTATTATCAATAACTGATAGTTTCCTCTACGATTATCGACGTTCGATTGAAAGTAGATATGTCAAATCGATGAATGTTGCCCAATCGGGAATAATGGCGACTGATGCATTAACTTTATTTCTCTGTCTTAACTGTGGCTGCTCTAATATGATGAGTTTTTTTTTGCAAATTAACTATTTGATATGCTTCTTCTTCTTCTTCTTCTTCTTCTTCTTCTTCTTCTTCTTCTTCTACTACTACCACTACTACTACTACTACTACTACTACTTTTATGAATTATGTCCTTTCAGGACTTGGGCGATCAAAGTCTGTTTTTTGTTGCTCTAAGTATCGTCTGCTCTTTAACAGTCCCTCTTTATCTTGTACAGTCATTCGTTCTCAATGTTTTCCCCCTGTTTTACTTGCCTTCATTATGTCGTGTGAGTGTTAAATTTTCTAGGTCCTCTTTCCTCATTATCTTGCTCTGATTTTATACCGTATATAGAAGACTTTGGGACTATTGAAATATCTGATTGTTTTTTGCATGAATTTAAGCTCATCAAGAAAGAAAAAAAGACCTGTGTATATAGCAGACCGGTCATCGAAAATGTATGATTTTAAACCTCTTAAAAAAAATAAAATAAAAATAAAATAAAATAAAATAAATAAAAAAATATCGAGTTCTCTCAGTCACTGTGTGTTTAAAAATAAATATGCTTAAATTCACCTTCATCCCTGCCGTGCGCCAACGTCTTACTGGTAGAATCCCCAACTGACGCCAATTCAGTCGGGTTTCGATTCTAGCTAGACGTCGAGCCACACTGATGAGCTGTGATACAGCGAAACAGTCTGTCTGTGGATGACATATATGCTCCTGAAAAAATTATTTCGTTTGAGCTCTCTGGGGAGGAAGTGTGGGTTTGTAAACAGTGACTATTACGGCTAATAATGCAAGACACTTCGGTAAATCGAATCGAGTTCTCTCAGTCACTGTGTGTTTATCTAAAAATAAATACTCTTAAATTCACCTTCGTGCGCCAACGGCTTATCCCCGACTGACGCGAATTCAGTCGGGTTTCGATTCTAGCTAGAGGCAGCCGGTCGTCTAGCCACACTCATGAACTGTGATACAGCGAAACAGTCTTTCTGTGGATGACTATATATACATATATATATATATATATATATATATATATATATATATATATATATATATATATATATATATATATATTACTTGTTTATAGTGTAACCGGTCATCGAAAATGATGTTTCAAAGGAATAATGAACGCTCTTTGATGTTTCAAAGATTAAAGGTCTCTATTTGATGTTTCAAAGGAATAATGAAAACTATTTGATATTTCAAATACACATCATACTTTACAATATAAGTCTAACATCACACTTCAAGTTTTATAGAGGAAGGGACAGATTGTAATTTTTTCTGACATCTTAAAAATATCCATAATGTTCATATTTTGACTTTTTTTTTTATTGTACTTGAATAATAAGTCATTTAATTATTGAAGAACGTAAAAATTTGTTTCTCTGAAAAAACAAACTGACTGTAGCGTCTACTAAGACCTTGACGGTAAACCTGAGTCAATGCTAAAATATTTCCACCTTAAACCCGTTATTCTTCAAGCCTGTCAACTGTTTTTTTTTCTTTTCTTTTTTTAAAGAGAACATATTCATGTATTTATTTATTCTAATTGATAACGTGAAACATAACACGTAGAACCGGGTTAGTTAATAGGGATGTTTTCGATATCTTATTTATAGCAGCTGTTTGTCTAATATTTCCGTTCCGTTCGAGTAGGCTTTGTTTTATCCTTTTATTAGCCTTTGGTTTCTGACAACACCTGTGTCTAGTTATATCTAAGCTAGTGTTACTAGCACCGAATTGTACAAGGTTTGGTTACATTTCAATATCCTTTTTCGATCAAATAGCTCCTCTAATTTGAATCTTCCATTTAAAAATGCCTGTAGAGTGCAACGGTTATCGACAAACAATGCGAAATTGGAGCCGAGTTCAAAATCCAGCCGTGTCTGTTTTGTTCACTTTCACACAAATACGCTTGGTTGGTTGATTCCTTTTTTACGGCTTATCAACCCTTTGCAGGTTATTTAAAGTCAGAAAATATTTCAGATTGTAATAAAATTTTTAAAGATAATAATGTCTATAGCGATAAAAACTCTTAGCTGGCGGGAGGAGGGGCGGATTCATACCTTTCCCAATGGGTATTTGCGTGTAAGAGAATATAACCCAACGAGAATTGAAACTCAGTTCTCTGATTAACAATTCTGAGCCATTATCCCTTACACCGCCCGTACATCCAAGATTACGGCACTTGTTATTACTAAGCAGTCATTCATTTAGGTACTGACCAGGCTCGGCGTTGCTTAACTTCGGTGATCGTTCGGGAACTGGTATTATGTGATGCAAACCCAAATACTCTTGTGATTTGATCTTCCGACCCAGCTACCATGCCCGCTCGATTATCTGGAGACAATAGGACAGGGATTAAAAAAATAGGTTCGGATAATTCAAAAGTCCGGATAAATGAATGCCAAAATTATCGAAAATGCATAAAAAGTCTTTTTCTGAAGAAAGTTTAACATGAAGAAAATTTCGAACCGCTTTCTTCCAAGCTTTTGTCCAGTATCTGCCTATATTTCTGAGATGAAGTACTATGTACACTATTTACGTTATTCGGACTATTGTCCTCATCTTTGTCGCCATATTTATTAACAACGTTTCGGCCCTTCAGTATCTGTCTATATTTTTTAGATGAGGTATTATGTACACTATTTACATTATTCGGACTATTGTCCTCATCTTTGTTGTCATATTTATCACAACCTTTCGGCCGTTGTACGCTCCGGCCTTCTTCACGTGGTTGAAATGTCGAACTTTATTTTCCTCGCTGGACTGTTCTAGTTCCACGTGCCATGTCTAATGGATACCAGTTATCAGTTATCTCCTGTTAATTCCCCTCTCCAAGTTCTTCATCGCCTTTATCCACTGTGCCATGTTTCTTCAAGGACACATTGAAGACACATGGCACAGTGGATAAAGGCGTTAGTTAGATCCAGTGACAGGACCCAAAGAGTGTGCAATACCCGGTTAAGGCAGTGGAGAACTTGGAGAGGGGAATTAACAGAAGATAACTGATAACTGACATCCATTAAACATGGCACGTGCAACTAGAACAGTCTAGCCCAGTGATCGAAATAAAGGGTTCAGTTCGACATTCCAACCACCTAAAGAAGGCTGGAGGGTACATCGGCCGAAACGTTGTAATAAATATGGCGACAAAGATGACGACAATAGTCCGAATAATGTAAATAGTGTAGCTTTTGTCCAGTTTACTTTTGAGAAAACAATGCGTCAATTTTCGTCTTTTTTCCTGCTGACCGCGCGTTTTACTGCTGCTAACTTTCCGAGCTGGTTTAAAGTTGATGTATTCGAAAGGGTAGCTTCTGATTGAAAGGAGAGCTAAATTAAACATGTTCAATTTTTATCAAACATTCAGTATGGTTTTCTAAATTCACAAATCGCTTGTATGAGATGAAATATTTGAATGGGTTTAGTTCGAATAATTGAACTATTTTCAAATGATTTCAGTTTTCTCTTGCTTCCATGTCCAGATAATCGAAGTCCAAAAATGGAAGGTACGGATAATCGAGAAAATACTGTACGAGTAATGTAGGTTAGTCTTGTCTGGCTCCCAGTATAGGAGAAGAATAACTTTGAATATAAAAACCGGATAGAAGACAATGAGATACCACTTTAGAATCTTTTCAAAGAGTCATGACACTTTTGGGATAATAAAGAAAAGAAAGAGACAAGACAATAAAATAAAAAACAAAAACAGAAACAGAAATAAAAAAAATGTTTCTTTAGCCTTTATTTTCAAATTCGTTGTTAAAATGAATGTATTCATTGACAAAATATTAAACTAGTATTAACTTTGTAACCACTTTATAATCCTGCTATAAATCCCGTAGACATTACTGCACTGGTTTCTGTAGTAACCAGAATTTTTATGGCTAGAGTTTTTCACCCCACGCTAAATCGGTTCTGAAATCAGAGATGTGTTTCTACAAAACTGGTTGCTAACCAAGACAAGAGAACTTAATCTGCGATGCTGTTAACCACTAGATGGACCGGGTGTGTAAAAAATAGATTCACACATGTTCTAAATGTATTTGTGCTAAAATGAACTCAACGGGATCGTTTGGAATTTGAACTTGGCACATCAGTCCTACTTTCCGTGCCGATAACTGCAACGCGATCCTTAATTCCATTAGGGTTGGTGCATAATTATCAGGCGTTTTTGTGGGCGAGTTATTTGTTAATAAAAATTGCTGTCATGTTTACTTTTTAATAAAACAATTATTTTATTTCAGGTTATAAAAACGCGTGCCGAAAATCATACGCTCCGGAAAAATCATTTAAAAAATGTTAATTTTAGATTGTTATGTTTCTTTTGTCATAATAAATAGTTTAAAAAACGCCTGATAATTATGCACCAACCCAATAATTTATACTGAAAATTTATTTAAATTTCTACTTTCGTTACTTTAATTCCAGTTTAGTTTTCCTTGTAAACATTAAACACTAGTCTTTCTACTTCATGTTAACCAAGACCATTATACAAATTTATGTTTTATGATAACATGATCAGTCATCTTGACCATGGGCCCTCACACCCCAGCCAACGTCATAAGATTTTCTGAGTTTTGGCACTGATAAACACTCGTATACGGAAAAGTAATTTCGTATTTGTTTAGTCTTCGTCCCTCTCATTCTGTAATAACAAAAGGATCTAAATATCTATCTGCTGACAAATAGACCAATCATATACCAAAGAAACTATAAATGAACTCCTTTAGTGGATTAATCTCGACCAATATGACCTCATCTGCACACAGATATGTAATACAGACATAAAATGATAAGAGAAAAAGCAATGTTTTTTTAATGATCTAAACAGATAAAAATTCGTTTCATTATTCACTGATAACATTGTTGATAAGTAGCAAAGCTTAAAATCAAATAATCATTCGCTAAATTCTTTATTCTTGGCCGCCGTTTGTTTTGTTTTATTTCACTGCATTTATCCCGGTTATTTAAATCTGAATTCTACTATTTTGGTAAACAATTGACATGTAGACATAGGCGATTTTTAAACGAGAGTAAAAAAAGGCAGGCAAAGGTTCGGTTTTTAAACGAGAGTAAAAAAAGGCAGGCAAAGGTTCGGTTTTTAAAAGAGAGTAAAAAAAAGCAGGCAAAGGTTCGGTTTTTAAAAGAGAGTAAAAAAAGGCAGGCAAAGGTTCGGTTTTTAAACGAGAG
The DNA here is from genome assembly GCA_964036315.1 of Acanthosepion esculentum. Classification (NCBI taxonomy): domain Eukaryota; kingdom Metazoa; phylum Mollusca; class Cephalopoda; order Sepiida; family Sepiidae; genus Acanthosepion; species Acanthosepion esculentum. The sequence goes on along the minus strand of OZ038505.1, from coordinate 14,154,091 downwards.
TTAAAAAAGGCAGGCAAAGGTTCGGTTTTTAAACGAGAGTAAAAAAAGGCAGGCAAAGGTTCGTTTTTTAAACGAGAGTAAAAAAAGGCAGGACAAGGTTCGGTTTTTAAAAGAGAGTAAAAAAAGGCAGGCAAAGGTTCGGTTTTTAAACGAGAGTTAAAAAAGGCAGGCAAAGGTTCGGTTTTTAAACGAGAGTAAAAAAAGGCAGGCAAAGGTTCGGTTTTTAAACGAGAGTTAAAAAAGGCAGGCAAAGGTTCGGTTTTTAAACGAGAGTAAAAAAAGGCAGGCAAAGGTTCGGTTTTTAAACGAGAGTTAAAAAAGGCAGGCAAAGGTTCGGTTTTTAAACGAGAGTAAAAAAAGGCAGGCAAAGGTTCGGTTTTTAAACGAGAGTTAAAAAAGGCAGGCAAAGGTTCGGTTTTTAAACGAGAGTAAAAAAAGGCAGGCAAAGGTTCGGTTTTTAAACGAGAGTAAAAAAAGGCAGGCAAAGGTTCGGTTTTTAAACGAGAGTAAAAAAAGCAGGCAAAGGTTTGGCTTCGAAAATAGAGTAAAAAAAGCCAGGCAAAAGTTTGGTTTTTAAACGAGATTAAAAAAGGCAGGCAAAGGTTTGTTTTTAAAAGAGAGTAAAAAATGGTAGGCAAAGATTTGGTATTTAAAAGAGAGTAAAAGTACGGCAGGCAAAGGTTCGGTTTTTAAACGAGAGTAAAAAAAAAGGCAGGCAAGGTTTGGTTTTTAAACGAGAGTAAAAAAGGCAAGTATAACTTTGGTTTCTTAGCAAGCGTGAAAAGGCAGGAATTGTTTTTTTTTTTTTTTTAAACGAGAAGAAAAAGGCAGGCATAGTTTTGGTTTGCATCCGGGTAAAAAAAGAACAGATTTTAATTTTTTTCTGGTTTCTTAAAAAACCTTTATAATATTTATATTTGTATTTCTTTTGAAATTGCATCTGAATTAAATAAGTTATTTACTTATAGAATAAGTCAAAATGTATTTCTTTGAAAAAATTATAATGTCAAACTATACATGTAACATCTGCCATGACCTTGACTGTCAACCTTGACAATGCTAAAAATATTTTCACGTGAAAACCACTGTTCCTTAAGCCTGTTCAATGCTTTTCTAAAGAGAACAATACCTTTATTTATTTCGATTGATAACGTCAGATATAACGCGTGGCACTGGCGTAGTTGGACAGGCAGGTCTTTCGGATATCTTATTTATGGCAGCTGTTTGTCTGATATTTCGCTACCATTGCAGTCGTTCCGTTTTGGTAAGCAAAAGTTACGTAGAACTATGTTTGGTTTTTTAACGAGATTCAAAAAGGCAGACATAGGTTTGGCGAGCTCGCGAGTAAAAAAAAAAGGGTAGATTGGTTGTTTTTTTATGATTTATCAACTTTTTGTAGGTCCTTTTACATATTTTTGAATTATAAGAGATAATAATGATTTGTCGATACATGATTAACTATTTAACCTATAGCTGGGCGAGAATAAGTGGATTCATACCTTTCCCAAGAGTATTTGCTCGTAAGTGAATATAACGAAGCAACTGGAATTGGAACACGACTATCAGTTTTGCAACTGACTGCCGTTATCTATTACGCCACCCGCACATCGAAGCCTACAGCACTTTCCGACTCTTGTGCAAACCGGGTCTTCATCTTATAAGATTAAATCATTCTAACCATTTTACTAATATCACTAAAGAGGGGAAACTTTTTTTTTAATCTGATGGTACCTAATTCTGAATAATATCGATATATTGTTTATGATTTTGACTTAAATCTTATACAATATAGTAATATAAAGCAAAGAAAAAGAACTTATAGCTGATAAGCGTAAGAAGACAGAATGGATGGTTGGCAGTCCAAAATATGAGCTACGTAATGGGGACTTTAAAATCAAGCAGGCGCAGAAATTTATCTGCGTAGTCTAGTAACGAATGACGAAATTCTGAAGGCACATCGGAACAGCGACCGTCGTGGGTATGACGATAAACTACGTCCAACACCAAGGCCTCTGATCAGAAGGTTTTGATGAGCGTGAAACCACCTCTTAGTTGCTGCAGTTCCCAGGTCCGCCTTGACCCGGGGTGGTAGCACCTGTTAGGGTCCCATCTATTGCTAAATAGTTAAATCCAAAACTGGGGTCAAAACACTGAAAGTGTAAAAATAGGTTTTAATACCAGAAATAAGTTGTAAAAAATTATTACCAGCAATAAATTTTGAAAGAAAAATTATTACAAGCAATACATTATTACCAGTAATACATTTTTGACAAAAAATATTACCAGCACTACATTTTTCGAAAAAAATATTACCAGCTATTTATTTTTGAAAAAACAAAATACCAGAATAAAAATCCTGTCGGTATTAAATAAACCCATTGAGGTTGATATGTCGTAAAACAAAACAAACCAAACCATCGGAACAGCGAATGTTTCTTTTAGAAACTAAGCAAGGTGTGAATAGATGGGAAAATATACTTAGAAACAAAGAAAATAGTGCTGAACTGCTATGCAAAATATTGTGTTGAATTGTGAATAATTTACTCATAGATGAAGAAGATATTTGAAGCGACCGTGATGTGACTTAACGAAAGAATGATAAAGGATACCATTGGCAGAACATGTGGGGGCACCTCGATATGGTGTAAGGGTTAGCAAGCTTGTCTCACTAGAACCATTACAACTGAGTAGTGAGTTCAATCTTCGAGGGGGACTCAATATTTTTGGCCTTGTGCCACATCCAAGCTGAGCTTAGAAAATCAACATAGTCAGAACATGTGAGCAACGAAATAGTCTTAAGAAAAATAAGAACCACAGGGTCATGTATATTTACACACAGGAAGAGACAGCCGAAATATCTAGGACATATAATGAAGGAAGATTGTCTGGAGAATTTTATACTCACAGGACATATTGTAAATAAGAAAAGCAGGTGAAAACAGCGAGTGACCTTGTTAACGAATTTATGAGAAAACATGGTAGATGAGGAACAATGAGTTGAAAGTTGCTTAGGGAAACGAAACACTTCTGTGAAGAGACACGATCATCCATGCCTTGAAGGGACTTAGCATATAAAAGAAGAATATTCAATTAAAAAAATACCGTCTGCTGTTAAAACAAACGCAAAATGAAACCAGCAAATTGGGGGTAGAGAATGAGTTGGCAAAAGCAGTACCATAACAAGATGGCATATCACTGAGAAACTAGTAGGGGTAGCAGCACCTTCGTGGTACCATAGAAGGAACGTTGATTGATACCAGCACCAGACGATGTTTGCGGAGAGTGGGCAGTTTTTGTCCTTGACATATATGTATATGCATATGGGCACCCCTCATTAAACAGTCTTTGCGTCACATTCCTCCTCTATGGATGGGTTATAGGCAAGCTTTGTGCCAGACAAATTCACTTTAAAAACCAGCAAAGAGCCTGGTTCAAGCGTTAGGTGACGATAGCAAAGTTGAAAAATGTCTATATATATATATATATATATATATATATATATATATATATATATATACTATTTACATTACATTGTTCGGACAATCGTCCTCATCTTTGTTGCCATATTTATCACAACGTTTCGGCTATTGTACGCTCCAGCCTTCTTCAGGTGGTTGGAATGTCGCTCGCTGAGGCAGACTGTTCTAGTTCCACGTGCCATGTCTGATGGATGTCAGTTATCAGTTGTCTCCTGTTAATTCCCCTCTCCAAGTTCTCCACCGCCTTAACCAGGTAAACTTAAACTCTTTGGGTTCTGTCAGTGACGCCTTTAGCCACTGTACCAGGTGTCCTTGTGGACATCTGTGTATGAATTTCTGGGAGTTATAAACCTAATGTCTTCAACCATTTTTACCAGTGCTCATATTGCAATTTGTGTGTGTGTGTGTGTGACCTCAACACTTCTGCAAGCATGTTTGTCTAGTGGCGTTGAGAAATATGGGTGTGGTTGATCTATGGGATTATATACTAATTCTATCTGTGCTGTTTAATCTGTTGTTAAGTCCGTCCGGACAAAGTATTTTCAGGTGCAAAATTAATTTCTCTTCAAGATTTCTTGCATATAAAATAGAATATTTTCCTAAGTTTTGCTTTCGTGTCTTTCAATAATAGTGAATTTTGCATGGTTATTAAAATCATCTTTTTTCTAGGCGGAAATGTTAATAATAATAAGGTAATAATATTTTGTGGGGAGCCGACTTAATTCGATTCCGATAATTTTAATTCTGTATTGAAACGTCATTTCAGATTTTCCCACATATTGTTTCTAGCATCGTGTGCATTCTAATAAATAAATTATGTTATGACTTCTACAGTTAGAGTTGTGGTAGACTTAATGGATCTTGTATATTATATATATATATATATATATATATATATATATATATATATATATATATATATATATATATATATATATATTTGTGTGTGTGTGTTCAGGTATGTAGAAAAATAAGAAAGAACACGTTAGGTAAATAACCAGGTGTTTGTTTTTTATTTTAAAAAAAACAGTGCTCCATACAGAAGTAGTACCTAAATTATAATTATTTTTTAAAAATATATGATTCCTTCGCTACATAAGAGTTCTCAGGTTTCAAAAATATAATAGAGCCAGGCCATCTGGTTCAGTGCTGAAGGGATGCTAGTTACTCTAAAACAATAGTAATAAAAAATTGAGGACTTTGAAATGGAAGTAAGAAAAATGTAGAAACTTAAAACTCAGACTATTCTTGTTGCAATAGGGTCATTATAAACGACTGATAAAGTGCAACTTTTAAGATTTTTTAATTTCATTTTTCCTGTGTTCTTATAATTTTCTTCTTTTTCTCCATAATTTATATGTAAAAATTGTCCGAGCGCTTTCGGTTATTGTTGAGTCTTGACTCATTGTTGAATCTCGCCTATTGCATGGAATAATAATGCAACACAAAATGTACTTAGAACAAGAATGTATTATAACAAGAAAGTGTACACAATAAGTACATATAGTATTTCTGTATATTTCTGGGAAGACGTTCCTGGAGAATGTGTTGACTAGTCGCAGTCGATCAGAGTCTCCAGTTGGATCTCGTGATTCCTTCTCCCTCGTCTTCCGGTACCAACCATTATTTATATAGTTGGTAGTCACCTATGCAGATTAGGTGGATCCTCCACAACAGTTATACTTTTAGCCATTATTACATATGATTTTATTTTTACTTTTAACTGAATGTATGGACTGTTTTGTATATATATATCTAGATACCTCTCACAGATGCTCCGTTAAGCATAATCAATGATGGCTTTAGCCGTGGATCGTTCGGGGTTTCTGCTCCTACAGCATCATACCCCTTCTTCACTACGACCCAATCGATATTGTTCAGATATCGATTTGTATGCCAGCCGTTAGATACAACTCTTCTTATAATGGAACCGTCTTTACCCATTGCGATGAAAGATCAGTTGTCATCTTAACGATAAGAGGTATCACCTTTAACAGCTTTCAAACACACAACTAAAGTCCTCTAGAACTGCCCTTCAAGCAATTTCCACTGCTAAGTTATTCTTGGGAAAAACAAAAGATGTACAAAGCCGATTAAGATTGGATGGTAGATTTGAAAAATGCTCGCGTTTACCCAAGGCAAGCTTACAACACTTACGGAACGACATTTCGAATAAGCACATGAAAAAATCTAGAGTAATTACAGCTTTTTACTTAACGTTTAAAAAAAAGTTGATTTTTATGTCTTTACTTGTGGGTGTATTTATGCATGTAAAAGAAGAAAGCAAATGGTAAAATAAAAATAAAACACAAACACACACACACACGCTTAGAACGTTCGCTTTCTGACCATGAGACCCGGGTTCGAATCTCACCACGGCTGATTTGTCAGGAAGTAGACTTCCTGATGTTATCGGTTTGGAGAGGCAATCCCAGCGTGCAGCACCTTTGGAAAGTGCCTGAAAACCACACCACGGGTTGACCCAAGCCTTGTGAGTGAAATTAGGTAGACGGAATCCTTGGGGACCGTCGATAGCTGTGCTAGCACAAAGTCACAAGTCATCGTGACCTAGGGTTTGAGTGTGGTGGCCTTGTTCAGATTGTTGATCACGCTTGATAAAACTCTCTCTCCGAGAAAGTGTAACTAAGTTGCAGTATAAACCACAGGTGGGTTCTGTGGGTGGGAACAAACACAAAAAAGTGTGCCTGAGTAAGCGTCAGAATTAGGGATTGGCTAGACGCCCTAATAGACGGGTATCCTCGAATACGAGTGGCCAGCTATTATATATATATATATATATATATATATATATATATATATATATATATATATATATATATATATATATATATATATATATATATATGTATATAATTTGGCTCTCGTCGTTACTGGCGGCTCTGTAATAGTGTATTAAATAGGTGTAAGTTTTCTATTCCTCCTCTCTTCAATGAATTTGATGTGTTAGCATCTTCTTCTGATAAAGCTGAATGTTTCGGCTGTAAATTCTTTACTCTTGACTCCTCTGGAGCATCCTTGCCTATCTTTCCTCTCAGAACTAAGTCTCTGTTGAGTGATATGCATATGACCCCTTTTATGGTTTCTGCTTTAATCTGGGTCCCCACAAAGCATGACAGTATCCCTTAAAAAGTATTCTCCCGAACTGGCTCCTGTTCTCTCTAAACTGTATAATAAACGCCTCGCTGCCTTTTGCTTTCCTGCTTGCTGGAAATCATTATCTGTTTTTCCAGTTTTTAAGAACTCGTTCGATCCTTCCAATTATCGGTCTATTAGCCTTTTACCTCTTTTTGGTAAACTACTAGAGGCACCAATCAATGCTGAATTAGTTAAGCATCTCACATCGCAGGCTCTTCTTTCAGACAAGCAATCATTGCGTAAAGAGTCTGGTGAATTTCGGTCTGTTGCTTTGGACATCTCGAAAGCTTTTGACAGGGTTTGGCATACAGGTCTTCTTCACAAGTTGAAAAGTTTCGGTGTCTCCGGACAAATTACTGAACTGATTCACTCTTTCTTAGCACCGATGAGCTGCTTTCGCTGGTTCCTAGGCCTCATGAATTTAAACATCCTACGAAGCTGGTATCCCGTTCCCACCCCTTCACCGTTGAAACTGTTAGATGTTGACGTCTCTTCTACTCCAATAGCTTCATGTCTTGCACATCTCGCATGTGGAATTCCCTTCCTTATTCCTGTTTCCCTGACAAATACAATCTCTAACTATTTAAGTTTAACGTCAATCGACATCTCCAGTTGCCTTGATCTATCCACTTCCCTTCTCCACATCCTTTCACCTTTCATTCCTATCTGCTCTCGCTCCAAATCTTCTGTAACCCCCTTGCCTTGATCGATCCACTATATTTCTCCACATTCTCTCCTTTACCACTCCTATCTGCTCTTCCTCCAAACCTTCTGTAACCCCTTGCCTGCTAGTGGCTTCCAGCCTTGCTTGGGGTGATAAGCTTTAACCCCCCCCCCCCAAAAAAAAACTCGTGAAATGAAAATCATCCTGAACGGCGACTCTTCTAGATCCTTTTGTAATAATGCAAGAGTGTCTCTCAGGCCTTTATCCTTGGTCCTATTTTGTTTTAATTTTCATTAACAGTGGCATCAGCTCTCAACTTGGTATCTATACTGATGACGCAATCATTTACTCCTGTCTTGATAGTAAGTCTAATCAGTTCGCTAAGGTCATGTTGGCGGCTGATGTCAAAAAACGACCTTCAGTCTGTTGTTAACTGGTGCAAGGAATGGCTTGTTAATTTTAACGCCTCCAAAACAAAACTGCTCTCTGTTAATCATCTGTGAGGCCCCTTGCTGCTAAAGAGAGTAACTCGTTGCGGCTTCTCGGGTTAACGGCCTCGGCTGACATGAAGTGGAAAGATTATATTGAATCCATTGCCCAGCTGTTAAAAAAGTTGGTTAATTGTGACGTAGTAGATAATTTATCACTCCGGAATCTATCTTATATACTATGTCTACCATTCGTCCATGATGAGAAGATATGTCCTCCGTAGAAAATTTTTTAGCTGTCATTAGAGCTGTCAACACCTAATGAAAACACTTCATTTCTGCGATAAACTAAAAGTAATATCTCTTTCAAATCAGATTAATTAAACTTTAAATCAGTTAATATTCCTCAAATATAGTTTCAGCAAACTATATTTTATTCTTGATAGACTTTTTAATAAGGAAAATTACATTGTGCTGACAGATGGCTAAAAATGGCGCTAAAATCAGCGATTTTAGTAATAAAAAAACCCAACTCCCAATCGATTAAAATTCGTTTTAAAAAAAGTATTTTGTTTATGGGAAATATTAAATTTAATCTATTAATTTGAAATTAAAACTAAAATAAAAGAAGGAAGATTTTCATTATTAAAAATTCATTTTAAACCTTAGATATCACGTTTCTTTTTGGTGATTTCAATTAAAATAAAAAGTTCAAGGATAGTTTTTTTTCACTGAATTTATTTAAACCATAGAGCAGGGTGGGGTCGGCAACATATGGCACGCGTGCCACACATGGCACGCCAAGCAATTTCCAATCGCACGCAGCCGCAAATGACATTATGAAGTCCGAACCAATTATTACTACAACGCAAAGAAGATATTTAGCTGTTTCAATTTTAATATATATTAAAGTATATATACTATATATTACTATATAAAATATATTGTAGAACAGGTATATTGACCTTGACTTGTATACAAATACGTATGCTGTTGGCACACTGAATGATTTCAAAACCCTATATCTGCACATAGTTAGCAAAAGGTTTTCCGACCCCTGTTATAGAGTAAGGCGATCCCAAGTGAACTAGAAGTCCTACCAGGATTTATTAGAAGTGGGCAGAATCTTAACAACCTAAGATAAGCAGATGACGCCGTGTTCATGGCGGGCGCAGAAGAAATAAACTGCAGGGAGTTCTAATCAAAATAATAAAGAAAAGGAGAAAAAAAGACTAACCATCAATTAAAAGACAATGTATCGGTGTTAGAAAGTGGAATTGCCAATGATGCAAGCTACGAATTGAAGATGCCAAAATTGAACGAGTAGAAAAATTTAAACATCTGGGGAGGAAATGGCGGCAAATGTGACACATATTTTGTAAAAAGTCGCATTGGAAGAGAGAATAAACTAATGAAAGTATTAAGAAAAAGGGACATTGAATTAGAAACAAAGACGACTAAGCAGTTGTGCCTTGCATCTTAGGGGTATTATCGCCTTGTTTGGAGTGAAATGATTTAAAAAAATCAATTTTACAACCTGCTTAGGCCATTCTTTAAAAGGTTGACGATTATTTAGAACAACTGAAGATTACATCTTCTCATATTGTCTATTAGCGATAATGACAGAAGTTGTTTTCTTTTCAGGACTTTATTAGTATAGTGAGTTCATACCACAATAGAATTTATACACAAACGATTGGCTGTAGTGGATATACATAGTAGCAGAACAACAGCTGAGTGGCACCTTCAAAAATCAATTTTTGCGTAAAAGTAAAACAAACACTTTTCTTTTGCCTTTGGGCACGCTTCACAGTCCCTAACAGCGAATCTCTCACCTCTAGTTGAACAATAAATAGTTGTTTTCTTCAAAATGTAAACATTTAAAATAAGACTCTGTTGTTTGTGAAGCACATACCTTTTTACAGAGCCATTCCTATTTTATGGAATCAAACTGATGACATTTCTCTGTCGTGTATTTGTTTACATGCAATATCAGTATATGTCAGTGAGTGCCGGCCAATTTTCTCACAGGTGAAGAAGAGACTTCAGGTAACAGAGATGTGGTTCTACAGACGCCGAGAACATCGCGGAAGGAACACGTGAGCAGTAAGGGAGATTTAAAGGAAAAAAAAGCACATTTATACTTAGAATCAGAAAGTGTTGACATTTCTAGTCCACAAGAAAAGAGCGTTTGGAGAATTTGACCCTCACAAGACATATTGAAGACAAGATGGATAGAGTGGACAAGCAAACCACCTCCCTGACAAGTTCGTGAAAATAGATTGCGGAAGAGGAACGAGGAAGGATAATAAAAAAAAATAATTTTTAAGAGAAATAAAGGATAAAAAGTTGTTGATTCATTGACTGTTTTTTTTACGGTTTATCAACCTTTTATAGGTTATTTAAAAGATGATATTTGGAAGATTCACTGGTACAAGTCATACTAATTAATCCATCGCTGGAGGGTGAAGAGGTGGAGTCATACTTTTCCCAAAGCTATTTGTGCAAAAGTGAATATGACGAACACAACTGGAATTTGAACTCGGATACTCAATTTCCAATTCTGAACCGTTATTTATTACACTACCCTCACACCCAAGCTTATAGCTTCTGGTGTTCCAAGCGGTCACTCATCTAGGTACTGACTAGGTTCGACGTTGTTTAACTTCGGAAACATTTTTAATGGTATAGATACCTTCTCGGTAGATATGTATACCACTTTATTAGTATAAATTTAATTAACTGCAATGTTCAATGTACGGTTATTGCTGTTTGTCTTGGTTTGGTTTACGGCATATCAACACCTCAATGGGTTATTTAATGCCGACAAAATGTTTATTGCTGGCAATATTTTCTATCTATCTATCTATCTATCTATCTATCTATCTATCTATCTATCTATTGGTTTGGCTTGGTTTGTTTTACGGCATATCAACCTCAATGGGTTATTTAATGCCGACAAATTTTTTATTGCTGGTAATGTTTTTCTTCAAAAATCTATTTCTGAGAATATTTTTCCTTGAAGAAATCTATAGCTGGTCATATTTTTTTCAAAGAATGTATAGCTTTTTGTATTGCTGGTACTTTCTATTTTAAAGTCTAGTATAGAATATTTCCTTCAAAAATTATTGCTGGTAATAATTTTTTTTATTACAAAGTATTTCTAGTATTAAAATCTATTTTTACACAAGTTTGGATGTCAACTATTTGCTCATAGCTGGGACCCTAACAAGTGCTACCGCCCATAGTCAGGGTGGACCTGGGAACACCAGCAATTAAGAGGTGGTTCAACGCTCCTCAAAGCCTCCTGATCAGAGGCCTTGCTGTTGCACGTAGTTTATCGTCTTACCCAGGACAGGCTGTTTGTCTTTTGAATGTGAATGTGGCAGTGTCGTTGTGAATTTAAAGATTTATAACTTTTCAAGAGCTGTATATGATATGACATAAGCGTTCAGTAAGTTGGATTGAGGCTCTTACGAAGTTTAAATGTTCGACTTTTAAAGGATATTTTACCTTCTAACGAGCGTCCTTACTTGAATCAGTGGAAATCTAATGAGGCAGCAGATACTTGAAGTGAAGAGAACGTTATAAGTGATAGACTGGTCTCTTTCATGAAGAGCCTTTTGACCTGATTTTAATTTAGAATATTTTCTGTTCAATGTAGTAATGATGGTCACGCTTCTCCTAACAAAGAATTAACTTTAGTGAAAGAAGTAGGTCTGATTAAAGAGGAGGATTTCCCCCCCAAATCAATGTATTCTGTGAAATTATTTAAAGAATAGTAAATAAGAAAGAAAGTAAAAAAATGTTCTGAAAGACGAAATAGGGAAAGCATGAAGGAAAGAAGAATGAAGGAAAGAAAGAAAAGAAGGAAGAATGGAAGGAAGGAAGGTAGGAAGAAAAAAGGAAGAAATAAAGGAAAGACCTCAGAAAGAAATGGAGGAATGAAGAGAAGAAAAATGGAAGAGAACAAAGAAGGAATGGGAAATAGAAGAAAGGATGGGAAAAAGAAAATGGAGAAAGAAGAGAAAAAAGAAGGATCGAAGGAAGGAAGGGTGGAAGGAAGAAAAAAGAAGTAAAGAAGAATGGATGGGAAGAAAGTGGGAAAGAAGAAAAGAAAGCAGGAAGAAGAAGAAAGCAAGGTAAGAAAAATGAAAGGAAGAAAAAAAGAAAAATTAATGAAAGATGACAGGAAGAAGCGAAGGAATGAAGAAAAGAATAATGGAAGGGAAAAAAGCAGGAACGAAGGAAGAATGGAACGAAGGTTGGAAGGAATCTGGAAGGAAGGATGGTAGGAATATGGAAGAAGGAATGGAAGGAAAGATGGAAGGAACAAAGTAAGTAAAAATCTAAGGAAGGAATAAGGGAAGAAAGAATGGAAGGAACGATGAAAGTAATATGGAAGGAATGATGGAAGGAAGAATGGAAGAAAGGATGGAAGGATGAATAGAGGAATGGAAGGATTGAAGGGATGATGGAAAGAAGAATGGAAGGGAGAATGGAAAGAAGCGTGGAAGGAAGAATAGAAGGAAGGATGGAAGGAAGAATTGAAGGTATAGTGGAAGGAAAGATAGAAGGAAGAATGGAAAGAAGGATGGAAGGAAGAATTGAAGGAAGACGGTAGGAAGAATAGAAGGAAAAATGGAAGGAAGGATGGAAGGAAGAATTGAAGGATAGATGTAAAGAAGGATGAAAGGAAGGATCGAAGGAAAAATGGAAGGAAAGATGGGAAAAGAATTGAAGAATGGATGGAAGGAAGAATTGAATGAGGGGTGGAAGGAGAAATGGAAGGAGGGAAGAATGGAAGGAAGAATAGAAAGAAGGATGGAAAGAAGAATTGAAGGAAGAATGGAAAAAAGGATGAAAGGAAGAACAGAAGGAACAATGAAAGGAAGGATGTAAGGAAGAATAGAAGGAAGATAGTAGGAAGAATGGAAGGAAAACTGGAAGGAAGAATAGAAGGTAGAATGGGAGAAAGAATGGAAGAATGGATGGATGGAAGAATGGAAGGATGAATGGATGGAAGGATCGTAGGAAAGAAAAGAAAGCAAGGAATGACTGATGGGAAGAAAAGGTAAGGTAATAAAGTAAGGTAATAAAGCAGAAAAAAGAAGGATGCAAAGAAGAATGGAAGGAAGAAAAATGAAGAATGGACGGAAGGAATAAAAAAGAAAGGAAAGAACGAAGAAAAGAAGGAATAAAGGGAAGAATAAATGAAGGAAAAAAGGGATGCGTGGGAGAAAAGAAAGAAATAATAAAGGAAGGGCAATGGACGGGAGGAAAGGAAAAGTGAATGGAAAGAAAAAGCGAATAAAGAAAGGAATGAAGGAATGAAAAAAGGAAAAGGAAAAAGAAAGAAAGATAGAAAATATAAAAAGAAAGAAAAATTGTGGAAAAAATAAAGGAAGTGAATAATGTTTTAAAATGAAAAAGTATGTTTGTTTAGCGGCATATCAATTCCTTATGGGTCATTTAATGCCGATATTTAATTTTCTTGGGAGCAATAGGACTTTTACGATATTCTTTTAAATAATTTCATTGTGTTTTGACCGCACAATGCGAGTTAGATAACACAGCCACACGCATTACCATCTCAATTTAACTTTCGAAAATCATAGAAATGTGAAACCAGTAAAGTTACTCTAAATAAATATTCTTAAAGACTCCAGTTGCATTTTTAACTTCTTCTTTTTCATATATATATATATATATATATATATTTGTCATCCAGAGACAGACTGTTTCGCAGCTAATCAGTGTGGCTAGACGTCCGGTTGCCTCTAGCTAGGATCGAAACCCGACTGATTTGGCGTCAGTCAGAACTTCTACCACTAAGTCGTCGGCTAACGGCAGGGATGAAGGTGAATTTTAGCGTGTTTATTTTTAGATTTAGATAAACACAGAGTGACTGACAGTGACTCAATTCTGCCGAAGAGTCATGCTATATTAGCTTAAATAGTCAGTGTTTACAAACTCACACACACACACACACACACACACACACACACACACACACACACACACACACACACACACACACACACACACACATATATATATATATATATATATATATATATATATGATGACAATGTGGAAAAGACAAAGCAAAATCCGAATATGTAAGTTTACTGTTTTTATTTTGTTTTTTGTTTTACAGTAAACTTACATATTCGGATTTTGCTTTGTCTTTTCAACATTTTCATCATACCGTCGGATCTACATCCACATATTTGCTTATATATATATATATATATATATATATATATATATATATATATATATATATATATATATATATATATATATATATATATATATATAAGCTTTTTTATTTATTTATTTTTTTTTGTTTTCGTATAAGTGTTTTCTTTTCTGGACATGTGTGTGTAAAAATTGCACAAATGTTCTGTATATCTGAACGCCCTTACGAACGCAAGAAAAATTAAACAAAAAGCATAATCACAGTACTCTAGCAGTCGCCTTTAATGAAACATGTATAAAAGTCAGATTGCTGCCCAGATATATATATATATATATATATATATATATATATATATATATATATATATATATATATATATATATATATATATAAGCAAGTTTGATTAAATAAATTATAGACGCCAATTCAGTCGGGTTTCGTTTCTAGCTAGAGGCAACCGGACGTCTAGCCACACTCATCCGCTGTGATACGGCGAAACAGTCTGTTAAATAATATTTATGTTGGTCACACCACAAACTCGCTTTCACGGCGCTTGACTTTACATTTAAATAAGAATTCTAACATTTTTATACATTTAAAACAACATTCCTGGCCGCGTACTCAATTCCGAAAAATCCTCGTCGAAAACACAACTATACTTAAACATAAAAACAATAAACAAAAATTAAAAATTCTTAAAGCTATATACATAAAACAGTTGAAACCTAACCTGAACAAAATAAACTATGAAATCTCCACAAATATTCTTAAATGCCTATAATTTATAACAGAAGCCATTGGTTTATACTAACGGCTTCCCATACTTAATACGTCTCGTTTTTCACTCTCGCGTGGTCATGTGGGACGTCACAAGATGCGACGAGATTTTCGTTTCCGCGTCTCGTATATACGAATTTGTCGTTGCTTTGAAATTTTTCATGCAGCAAGGGCGGAATATCTTTGTTGTTTCGTCCCTGTGTTGTTTGATATATTGAAATTGTCATCTTTGATAATGGCTTATGTAAGACGAAAGCTTAGATTGGATTTATACATGTATAAATATGATGTTTTCCTTTCGTCTTTCAACGATAATGTGATTAAGCTTATCAGAGAATATGAAAGGAACTTATTTAAAATAAATAGACAAAACTTGTCTATATTATTTAATGAAACATGCATTAATCTACCTATCTATCTATCTCTCGATATATATATATATATATATATATATATATATATATATATATATATATATATATATATATATATATATATAAGTGAACATTGAAGCCTGTAGATCTGAGTGTTGACTTCAGCGTTCACTTTTATATTTATATTTACATACGCTCTACGATCTCTGATATCGAGCATTTTATCCCATAAATATAGCACACCTTAATACTATATTTCTTCATATATATATATATATATATATATATATATATATATATATATATATATATATATATATACTAATCGTTTCTAGTTCTTTAATTATCTTCTTGATGTTAATTTGGAATTCATCAAGGAAAGCGCCGTATTTTTTGTTAACCCAAGCACTTTCAATCTCCTCCGAGATCATCTTCAGGGGTGAAACTTATTGTAAATATGGTCGTTGTGATGGTGATGTTTTGTAAACACACATGAACGCGCCCTGTTATAATTATTTTAAAATTAACTGTTGTAGCTATGGCGTTTTCGTTGTAAACAAGCGTCCACAATATAAGGGAACTAATCAGAGTTGATAAAAACGCAAATGCCATTAAATATTAGTCAAATACATTTTAAAACATTGCTACTATACTCGTATTAAATTTTGTTCGCCATTACAACGATCACAGTTATGCTAAATTTAACTTCGCAATTCACCCCTGGCGATGATTTCGGAGGCGTTCGAAACTAACAAAAACTACGGCGCCTTTCTTGATGAATTTCAATTTAGCATCAGGAAACTGATTAGACAACTAGAAAGGATTATTATAAAGATAAATACACATAATATATCTATATTCAATGAAACAAGATTGAATGAAGATATTCTGTTTTTATATATATATATATATATATATATATGTATGTATGTATGTGTGTGTGTGTGTTTGTGTGTGTGTGTATTGTGTGTGTGTGTATTGTGTGTTCGGCAGCAGTCTCTGTTTTATGCAAGTTTCGTTAAGAACGACTGACAATGTGCTGTGGTGAAGATTTTTACATAATTTTTCATGTTCTTCTAATTCTTCTTTTCTATTCAGGACATAAATTATATCAAAATTGTCCGAATGTTTTATATATCCGAGCACTTTCGGCATACTTTTAGCCATTTTCAAGAATTCATTTTATTTTACTTTTAACTGAATATATAGATTGTTTTGTGTATGTATCTAGATTTATTGGAATGCTTTTATCCCAAACACGGCCGACATATTTTGACCGTTTTCGTAGCTGATATTATTGAGTGTTGACTTTCTTTTATTAATTTTTTTAAACGAAACTTATATATATATATATATATATATATATATTTATAAATAAGTGACAATAGGAAAACAGTAATTTCTGACGCGTTTCGTCCAATGTGGACTTTTTCAAAGCAAGAAACGGAATGAATTTAATTAAACAAAGAAAATTAATAAAAACAAAAAACAGAAAAAAAGTCCACAATGTATGAAACGCGTCAGCAATTACTGTTTTCCTATTGTCATTTATTTATAAATATTGTCTTCTCCAAAAGTTAACTTTGAGAAATTTTCATATATATATATATATATATATATATATATATATATATATATATATATATATATATAATTTTATATCAATATATATATATATATATTATTTCATATCATTATTTCATACAAATCGATTTATATCAATATGAAGATATTTAGACAGAAAATAAAAGAAAGCCGTAGTGAGACATGCTTGTCTATGTCCGGAAAAAAACAACAACAAAAACCCTAAGGAAATTAAAGAGGAACTCATTTTTTGTAGAGTAGAATTTATTTATTTTTATTCTTCAGTACAATTTAAATTGTACAGTTTTCAGTGCCCTTTGTCTACGAACATTCTTAGATTCTGGAGCATTTTAACTGCTACAGTCTCCTATATAAAATCAAAGCTCAGCAGCTGAAATGACCAATTTGAAATAGGTGATAACTTATTTCAGTTGTAAAAAAAAGACTTTAATCTTTAAAAGAAAATGTGAAAAAGAATGTTTACTGTAAAAACAAAGGACATGGCACATAAAAAGGAAAAAACACACATAATGAGGAAGGAGGGCCTGGAGAATCTGATACTCACGGGTCGAGTAGACGGAAAGAGAGACAAGGATCAACGCGGGACATACCTGGCGGAATTCTGTGGATGACAGAACGTGGTCTGGGGGAGAAAGCAGAGGGAAGGAACTTGTTGAGAGCTGCAAGGGATAGAGGGAGGTGGAGATCGCCTACGTCCTGATTAGACATGACAAATAAAAAAGAAAAAGGACACATAATGAGGAAGGAGGGCGAGGAGAATCTGATACTCACGGGTCGAGTAGAGGGAAAGAGAGACAAGGGAAAACAACGTGTGACATACCTGGCGGACTAAAGCAAGGGAATGACAGGATTTGGTCTGGGGGAGGAAGCAGAGGGAAGGGACTTGTTGAGAGCTGCAAGGGATAGAGGGAGGTGGAGAGCCATGACTGCCTACGTCCTGAAAGGACATGGCACACAAAAAGAAAGAAATGACAAGAGTATGCCTAGACATATTTAGAATCAGCTAGTAAGACTTTACCACAATATTTTCTTTTACAGTATCGATAACCATTCATTCATTTATGCATTTTGAGCCGCTGTGGTCGCCATTCCCCTCCATCTTACAATTGTTGTTCATGATTCCATTCAAGACAGAATAGTGCAATGGCTTGACGCTTCCTTTTGCGCGGGTATTTTTGTATCAATAATAATAATAATAATAATAATAATAATAATAATAATAATTGTTATATCATCGAGGTTAATGATACACAGAGAAGAATGAGTGCTTAATATATTTATTCAGCACCAGTATCTGTTGCTAATGGATACATAAAAAATACAAAAAATTAGTTATAAAGCAATTAACAAGACAACTTACAAGAAATAGAGGAGGGCTTTATAGCCAAACAAAGTAAGATCAGTCCGAATATTAATCAGCTTAGTATCAACTTATTAATCAACTGTTGAATTTATTAATCGTAGAGAATTTCGGGCTATGAGCCAGGCCATCTGATTGAGTGCTGAAGTGGTGCTAGGTATTCTACAACACATAGCATCGCTGCAGGAAAATATTTATAGATAAGGCAGAGAATAAAACACATTACAGGGGTGGGAAAGTGACTGAAGCCGAGATGTCAGGTCGGGACCAACAACAGTAACATATCCTTTGTATTTTATCAAAAATCTTTAAATATATAGCATGGTCACCAGTTCATATGTAACAGAAAATATTCAAAGCATGGACGAATGATAGATTTAAAAATATTTAAGATAGATTCAGGTGAAAAAAAAACTGTGTAGTAAGACACAGTATACTAACTTTCCTAGCAGCAGACTTAAAAATCGATTCAATATAATCTTTCCAATTCGTGTCAACGATAAACTATGTTGTATCGTCGAGGTTAATATATTTATTCAGCACCAGTATCCGGTGTAACGGATGCATGTAAAAACACAGAACAATAAGTTACAAAACAATTAACAAGACAACTTACAATGAATAGAGGACGTCAAATGCTTTATAGCCAAACGAAGTAAGTTCTTTCCAAATATTAATCAGCTTAGTATCAACTTACTAATCAACTTATTAATCCACTGTTGAAGTCCTTAATCTATTTAAGGCTTTGGGCCAAGCCATCTGGTTCAGTGCTGAAGGGATGCTAGCTACTCTAAAACAATAATAATAAAAAATTATGAGGACTTTGAAATGGAAGTAACAAAAATGTAGAAACTTATAATTAAGACTATTCTTGTTGCAATAGGGTCATTGGGTGTATGTTAAAGAAGACCACTGAAAAGCATGTGAGTAAAATTCATAGACACATCAGCATCTCAGAGTTAAAAAAGATTATTTTGTGTTGAACTGCACCCTCTCATCCACACAAAAATCTCTCCATCTAAAAGAAACGACCCAAATGTGCAGTGACTCTTTTTACTTATAGACACCGGGGGAGGGGAGGGGAGGGGAGGGGAGCGTGGTAATTTGGCACAGGCTCCTGTTATTTATCCATAGCTATGAAGAGTAGGAAAGGGTTCATACCATTCTGAAAGATACTTGTGCGTAACTCGATTCGCTTTCCTTTCTCTTTCCGACCCGTTACACCACCGCGCATCCACAATATCCTGGAGAGATTAAAAAATTATGTTCGTCAATGGTTTGCCAATCAGAAGAAACTACTTTATAAATTTAAGATTTTTTATACACTTTCTGTTTAATACGCACATTTTGAAGTTTATTTGACAAAGAAACAGATCTAATAATAATACTAAGAATAAAAATAATACAGTATTTACATTAGTCGGACTATTGTCCTCATCTTTGTCGCCATATTTGTCACAACGTTTCGGCCGTTGTACGCTCCGGCCTTGTTCAGGTGGTTGGAATTTCGAACTGAACCCTTTATTTCGATCACTGAGGTAGACTGTTCTAGTTCCACGTACCATGTTTGATGGATGACAGTTATCAGTTATCTCCTGCTAATTTTCCCTCTGAAAGTTCTCCAGTGCCTCAACCGGGTATTGAACTCATACTCTTTAGGTCTGTCACTGGATCTAACCAACGCCGTTATGCACTGTGACATGTGTCCTTGAGGACATCTGGGTATGAAATTCTGGGTATTATAAACCTAATGTCTTCAGCAACCATTTTTACCAGTGCTCGTATTGCAATTTTTGTTGTTATCATTTCATATTTTTACCAGAGCTCATATTGCAACTTTGTTATCATTGCTTTTCTCTGGCACTCTGGTTCCCATATTGTATTTATTTCTATGCTTGGTCGACTCAGGAGATTTTTGTGGCCTAGCATATGTGCTGATTCCTTAAGTTTACGAATTTTCCAATGGTGTTCCCTGTCTATGATCTCAACATGACCCCACAGGGGACGGTGATCTGATTTTTCTACTTCCCCTCGCGTTACATCTTTCTGGTGTTCTTGAAGCCTTACCTTGAGGGGGCGGCCTGTCTCTCCTTTATATTCCTTTCCGCAGCTGCACGGGATAGCGTACACAAAGTCTTTCGTCATGTTCTCCTCTATGGGGGGTCTCACTCGAGAGAGATATCTGCGAAGTGTTGTCACGCATTTGAAGGTTGTCCTGATGTTATATGGACCGCAGATCCTTTGTATTTTCTCTGATAACCCCTTCACATAAGGCAGGCAGACTGTTTTCTGAGTGTTGTTGTCCTCCTCCTCTTGTACCCACCTATCCCAGTTTTGGGGGGCTGCTGCCATGTACCCAGGGTAGTTGTTACGTTGTAGGGTACTACTTATACTGACCAATTCCTTATCTAACGTCTCTGGGTCGCCACTTATGACTTTTGCTCGGTGTTGTAAGCAACGGATGATCCCTTTCTTTACGCTGTATGGATGGTGGGAGTTGAAATTGAGATACTGTCCAGTGAATGTCGGTTTACGGTATACGGATGTCTTGAACCCATGCTCTGTTCGAGATATTAGTACATCCAGGAATGGGAGTTTGTTGTTACTCTCTTTCTCCATTGTGAACTGTATCGAAGGTCTTATTGAGTTCACATGGTCCAGTAGAACCTGGACATCTTCCCGGTGTGGCCAGAGTATGACGGTGTCATCTACGTACCTTAACCATATAATTGGCTTTAGAGATATAGATTCTAATGCCATTTCTTCAAAGTATTCCATGTATATATTCGCCATTGCTGGTGATAATGGCGAACCCAACAAATATGGCGACAAAGATGAGGACAATAGTCCGACTAATGTAAATACTGTACATAATACCTCATCTCAGAAATATAGACAGATAATAATAATAATCTCATAAAATCTCAAAAATGTCGCACATGGGAACATCAACAATCCCTGTTATAGCTGGAGCCCTCAGATTGGTTGGAAAAGATTCCAGTAGACTCAATGAAGGGATTCCTGGAAGCCCATGCCTTAAAGGAATAAAAAAAATTCTCACGAGTACAGCCCACACATATGTAAAATATGGATGTTTATATATATATATATATATATATATATATATATATATATATATAATTATTTTAAAAAAAATATGATTCCTTCGCTACATAAGAGTTCTCATGTTTCAAAAACGAGAGCCGAAACCCTCAATATAATTATTAAAATTAAATTGAATGAAAGTATCAAGCCCTGTTTCATCCTCAAGCGAAAATTTAGGAATAACCAATCTTGAAATTTACGCATCTTTATAAGCATGTTCATTCGTAAAATTCATTACTATGGAAACGGCTGGGGCGGCCATTTTGATAAGGGGCCTAAGAGTTAATTTTTATCCACATATCAGTCACCCTCGGAAAGAGGTCAAGACGAGGTAGGGTCGGGGTGTCCATTACAAAGGGAATGATGGCATTCATGTACGCACATTGTCTGGTCAGTCACAGCGAAAGATAGCTTTTGGCACCATGATATGTCGTGAAGTGTCTAGAGAATTTGGTTTTATTTTATTTTATCTATCTATTTATTTATTTCTTTTCTTTTCTTTTTTTAATTTTTTCCAAATGGCTGTTTCATATATAAACGCGTCGCACTGAACCACATTTTGTTTTTTTGACGACTTCATAAAGGATTTTCCAATTTTATGATTGGGTTAAGCTTTTAAGTCTTTTATTAGACTATGAAATTTAATTTTAAAAAAATTTTAAGCTAATTATTTAATGCGAAAATTTGTTGATGTCGGCAAAGAACCGTTAACTCATGTCTATGGTTTAATAAATTTTCATTATTTAGAAACTTAATAATGTATAGTTGTTTATGTAGGCATAAAGGGCATGGGTCATCCCAGGTTTTACAAGTTCTGGTTCTATTTATTATTTTCCATTTTACTTTTGGTGTTTTATTCATTTCTTTTAAATACCAAAGCTCTACTTCTGTATGGAGCACTGATTTTTAAAAATAAAAACAAAAATACTAAAGAACTCCGGATTATTTACCTAACATGTTCTTTCCTATTTTTCTATATACCTGCATATATATATATATATATATATATATATATATATATATATATATATATATATATATATATATATATATATACAAATAAGAGAAAGAACAAATGGAGTAATAATCCACAGTTCGTAGCATTTACTTTTAAAAAAGTACTCAATAAAATGTAGAGTGAAATATTATTATAATATTTTTACAAGACATTATAATAAATGACCTTATGCCCTCCATCTGTAACGTTCGGAAAAGAGGTAATGATTTGTCTTTAAATTTCCCTAAAAAACATTTTTATTACCAGCTATCAAGTTATCAGTTACCGAGGAAGTACAATCATAGTATTCAAACATGAAAGCTTTTGTGTAGCGGTTTAAAATGTTTTTATTATAATCTCTCATAATAAAAATATAATAATAATAATAATAATAATTTATATATATATATATATATATATATATATATATATATATATACAGGGTGACTCCCAAAAACGTGAATTTTTGAAGTGCGTATTGCCAGACATGAGCAAGTGGCAACACCACGAGACAGTGACCTTGAGCAAGTAAACATTTCGCCATTTTATTAACGAGAATGAAATTCACAGTATCCCAGCTGAGATGTTGCAGCAGTCAATGAGGAATCTCAACAGCAGATTTCAAGAATGCATTCGTACAGGAGGACGCCATCTGCAGGACGTAAATTTAAAAAAATGAAAATTCCATCATTGTTTCTTAAATGGCATGTTTTAAGGTTTCAATTACTATGAATTAAATATTTTTCTTCCATCACTCTTGGTTTTATTGGATAGTTAAAATGTTCCCGTTTTTTTGGGTCACCCTATATATATATATATATATATATATATATATATATATATATATATATATATATATATATATATATATGTTCATACGTTCTTTTTATAGATATAAATATTTAAGTGAAAGAATGTCATAAACTAATTGTCGGACTTTGTCCATATCATATATATATATATATATATATATATATATATATATATATATATATATATATATATATATATATATGAAGAAATATAGTCTTCAAAAAGTGTGCTATATTTATGGGATAAAGTGCGCAATATCAGAGATAGAGCGTGTCTAAATATAAAAGGGAACATATAAGTCAACACTTAGAGGCGAGAGTCTGTTTTATGCTAGACTTCTATGTTCCCTTTTATATATATATATATATATATATATATATATATATATATATATATATATATATATATATAGGTAAATGAAGGAATTGATTTTTTATTAGTTAATCCGACAGATTTTTATTACATAAAGTATAAGTATTTTTTATTACATAAAGTATAAGTATACATATACAAGTATAGGATTGGTATATATGGAATAAATTCCAATAATCAAGGGTCGTGTCTCCTCACCGTTTTTTTTTGTGTGTATATATCTAAATATGTCTGGGCGCTTATGTATTATAACCTGAGTGTGTTTGGATTGTTTTACGTGAGAGGTGATCATCATAGTTACACTCGTTGAATTAAAATGTATACATTTTTGTCTAGAGCGATCAACGTCCTTTTAACGTAATTTCAATGAAAAAATAAATTAAATAACATATGTATTTTTTATTTTCTCCTCAGTAATTCTATAATTTTAAACTTAATAGAGATTAAATTTAAATGGGTAATTTTTTACTTTTAATTTTAATTTCAAATTATATCATATAATTTAATACTTATTAGTTAGGACATATTGTAATTTACTAGAACCCCAACTTTAAAGCTTTTAATATCTATGATAAGCTTGCTTCGTTGTCAAATTTTTTGAATTCTCATATACTTGTATTTTGATTGGTCATTCTAGCTTATGTAACAGCGTTTACCCTTAGCGAAGGATCGTTAATTAATTTGAAACTTTTAAAACCATTTATTCTACATTCAACATCATCACTTGATAAGACACCGGAGGTGTTGAAAGAAAATGGCTATTTTTGTAGTGATTTTATAACATATTTATGTTATAATTTTTAAATAAATAATTATATATATATATATATATATATATATATATATATATATATATATATATATATATATATATATATATATATATATTACTAGAAATATTTACTGAAATATTTTTTAAATAAAAAAAAAATTAAGATAATACACTCGCTCATTATGTAAGGCTGGTGAATGTTTCCCGGAACTTTCGTCTGGTTTCTATGCACTTAACTGACACCCGCGAAACACCAAATATAAAGCCCTTTAAGTATATATTGTTGAAGACCTTGACAAATTCTGAGCAGGCCCGCCCACTAAACATAATTCAGTTATCGACAACCCCTAAAAGTACGGGTATAGATATATGTCCATACAAGTAGTTCAGCTCATCGTTGAATGGAGAAAAAGGAGCGACACGGTGAAAACAATACGGATGCAATACGGATGTGTGTATCTGTTCTGTGTGAGCGTGTGTGTTTCATTTATGGAATTGCATCTGTGTATATTGCTTTGTGTCGGACACAGATACACGTCGGCCTCTATGCGACTGGCGAATTCTTACTTTGTCTAAATATGTATTCAATGGCTTCCCTATTTCTGCACACATTAAATATATCGATCCATTCATCTTTACCACAAGTAGGTTCTCCCTTTTCAGATGTCGTACTCTGTAGTCACTGAAGCATGAATATCGACTTACGCAACAGCACAGTCTACGTCGGGTACACGCAAGCACACACGCACATGCACACATCCTCGCGCTCACACACACACACACATATATATGTTGTTACGCTTCTTTGCTTCTATTTATTTATGATTCTATCAGGCTTTTATAGTGGGTTGTTTTATTTTATTTATGCAGAAACTCTATTTCAAAGATCGCTTTTCAGGAATTCAGAACAAATTTCTGTCTGATTTTTTATCACTTCTCATTTGTCTTTCAATTTCATTTTTTTTCTTCAGTTCTTTATTTTATGATTAGTATTTTTGTCTGTTTTCTTTATCGTCTTTCTTTTGTTTGTTTGTTTGTTTCTTTCTTTCTTTCTTTCAGCCAGTTAGTAGTTTAATCTTTCATTTTTAATCTCACCATTTTCCATTTCTTCCTTTCTTTTCTCCATCTTTTTCTTTTTTCTTTCTTTTTTCTTTTCTTTTGTTTGTTTCTTTCTTTCTTTCAACCACTTAGTCGTTTATTCTTTCATTTTTAATCTCACTTTTTCCCCTTTCTTCCTTTCTTTTCTCCATCTTTTTCTTGTTATTTCTTCCGGTTTCTTTTCTTTTCTTGTTTTTCTTTCTTTCTTTCTTTCTTTCTTTCTTTCTTTCAACCAGTTAGTAGTTTAATCTTTCATTTTTAATCTCACCATTTTCCATTTCTTCCTTTTTCTCCATTTTTTCTCCATTTTTTCTTTCTTTTTTCTTTCTTTCTTTCTTTCTTTCTTTCTTTCTTTCTTTCTTTCTTTCTTTCATTCAACCACTTAGTCGTTTATTCTTTCATTTTTAATCTCACTTTTTTCCATCTTTTTTCTTATTATTTCTTCCGGTTTCTTTTCTTTTCTTGTTTTTCTTTCTTTCTTTCTTTCTTTCTTTCTTTCTTTCTTTCTTTCTTTCTTTCTTTCTTTCTTTCTTTCTTTCTACCAGCATATCAGTAAATCTTTCTTATATTGTCTCATTTTTAGTTTTTGCTTTTTTTCCGTTTCTCTCCTTGTAAATCATTCCATTTTTATCTTTTCTTTTCCCATTCTGAATACCTCCTTTCTCCATTTCATAAGTCGTTTTTCGCGCGCACACACAAATATTTCATTTTTCTTCTCTTCCTTTTCTGAATGCTTCTTTCATTAATTCATCATTTTCATTCCTTTTTTTTCAAAGTTCCCTTTTTCAAATTAGCCTTTCGTTTCGGTTTTATCTTCTCCTTTCTGGTTTTTTGATCGTTTTTTTTTCTATTATCATTCTTTTACTTTCAATAAAAAATGACCGTACCAAATACTCTCATATCTGTCACCTCGCATCAGATTGATGCTGTGACCGGAAGAGGAAATAGAAATCAAAAAGAGTCCCGTTTATTAAAAATATTCATCACTGATTCACAGCAGTTCGACTTCCATTCATATAACCAAACAACGGACTGAACTCTGAATTCTGGAAAGCTTTTCCTTCACTCAATTTATTTTTCTTTTTCTCTCTATATTCATTATTTATTGCTCTTTTTCTTTTTAATCTTTTTCTCTGTCACGCCATTTTGATTTTCACGTTCTCGCCTCTTCTTTCTTCTTTCCTTCTCTATCGATTTCTCTGATCTTTTCCTTTTTTTCTATTTATTTTCTAAGTTTATTAATGACACTATTATATATATATATATATATATATATATATATATATATATATATATATATATATATATATAATGTTAAAACATCTTTTGTGTGTTTCTTTTTTATATCTCTGTTTCACTTTACAAGATTTTTGGTATGGCTTAATGGTTAAAATTCTAAACTGTCTCACACGAGGAATACAATTTAATGAACAGAAAAATTGAAGAAACAGCCTTTTGATTTGAAACTTGCGCCATTCTTTCATTTTTTTTTTTGGTGGGGGGCGACATTTTCGAATTCTTCACTGCCTAGTTTTCTTCTTCTTCTTCTTCTTCTTCACTGCCTTCTTATTCATTGCCTCGTTTTCTTCTTCGTTGCCCTCTTTTCTTCTTCTTCACTGCCTTGTTTTCTTCTTTTTTTTTTTCGTTGTCACATTTTTCTTCTTCTTCACTCCCTTGTTTTCTTCTTCTTCAATGCATTATTTTCCTCCTTCTGCCTTACCTTCGTTTCTCTTTCTTCTTTTTCACTGCTTTGTTTCGTCTTCTTCTTAACTGCCTTCTATTCTTCTGCGTCTCCGTTGCATTGTTTTCTTCTTCTTTTTTCACTGACTTGTTTCTTTTCTTCTTCGTTGCATTGCTGCTGCTTTGCTTCTCTCTCTCTCTTTCTCTCTCTCCCCCTTTCTCCCTGTCTTTCTTTCTCACGCTCATTTTTTGTTTGTGTTCTTCTCTCATTCCTCTCTCTCTCTCTCTTCTCACTCCTTTTTCCTCTCTCTTCTTTCCAGTCCGTCTCTATTTCTTGCCTACCGATCTAGATCAAAGAGAGGTACATTCTCTTTGTTTGCAATATCCATGGTGCCTTTTACTTAATATTTCTACATGTTTTTCACTTCATTCCCCCCCCATTTTCTTTTTACTTTCTTTTCCTTCATCTTTTCCTTGCGCATGCACAGTGAAATAAATAGAAATGTGAACAGAGAGAGAGAGAGGGAGAGAGAGAGAGAGAGAGAGAGATGCAATCAAACATATGTAGACAAAATAATGCTTTTTTTTCTTTTATTTTTATGCTATGGTTTTTATACAGAGACGCGTGTACAGACCTGCTTACACAGTTTATAATATTGTCTTTTCTTTCTAATACATAAACTTTCACCTTTGAATTCACTATCAAAACTTCTCTTTAGATTTTTATTATTTAATTATTGTTCGTTTTGATGATCCTTTTACATTTTTTTAAAAACTTTTTATTCTTATTTTTCATTCTTGCATTTTTTTGTCTTTTTTTTTAATTTTGTGGTTCGAGTGCTTTTTGTTTCCACTTTTAATCTTTTTAAAAAATATTTAAACTTATTCTTCTTTTTCTCCGTTACTTCCTGCATTTCTTTCTTTAATTTCGTCCATTTTCTTTCCTAATTTTTTTCTTTCTTCAATTTCGTTCGTTTTCTTTTCTTCTTTCTTTTTTCTTTCTTCTATTTCGCCAGAAAGAAAGAAAAAAAGAGAGAAAGAAAGAAAATGGAAGAAATAAAAGAAAGAAAGAAATTGAACGAAATTAAAGAAAGAAAGAGAGGAAGATTTCCTTTCTTTGTTCAATTTCACCTATTTTCTTTCTTTCATTTATTTCGTCCACTTTCTTTCATTCTTTCTTTCTTTCTTCTATTTCGCCCATTTTCTTACTTTCGTTATTTTTTGTTTATTTCTTTTTCTTTCTTTGCTTGTTTGTTTCTTCTTTTCTTTTTTTTTTCTCTTTCTCTCTTATAGAGTTTTCTGAATTTTCCTTCGACCAAAATCAATATTCAATCAATAATTTCACAAGCCATACAGCCGGTACTCAGTGAAATCCGTACGCTAGGCTAGAAGTAAAATAATAAAGCAAAACCTCCCCACCCAAATAAACACACCCAGGAAAAAAAATTATGCTGTTATGACGTGTTGGTTCATGAGAAAATATTTACGATGGTCCCCACCCCTTGAGGTATAACAGTAAAAAAAAATCAACAAGTTGTTTTTAATAAAACAAACGGATTTATAAATCCGTGTAAAGGTTTGGAGGTTGGGATAAGAGTTTGTTGAGTGCGAGTGTTATATGACCGGGTATCATGTCTTGTTCTCGAGACAGCAGGAGTTAGACAACGATCGATATTTTCTGATTCGAAATTCGTCAAAAACGAAAGTTTTATAGAAAATAGCTTTGGTAAAAGAAAGTAATATATTTTATAACTAACCTCGTCCATGAAAATACATGACCACTGTTTATAAATTGATTTACTTTGTAAAATAACAAACAAACAGATAAATAAATTAGTTTAACGAATAAATAAATAAATAGCGACTTTTAAATATTTACTAATTTTAATTCTAAATTTAATTTAAACTGCGACATGTTTAACTCAGTTAATAAATAAATTCATTAAGAAATCGATATCGGGAGAATATATACGTGGTTTGTCTGAAAAATAACGGGGCTGGTGTGACAAACAATTTATTTCAATTCCAAACCACAAACTACATGGTTTCCCCTTGATAGTAATCCCCTCAAGTCTAATGCCCTTTTCGATCCTTCTTTGCCACGCTTGTATGCACATCTGGAAGGATTCTTCTTGGCTGCCCCTCAGCGCCGTCGTGACGGCCCTATTGATGCCCCCCTCCCAGGCATTCAAAACGGATTTCCTTGATGATCCAGTTGAATATAGGGAAAAGAAGAAAGTCACAGGGAGCAAGATCAGGTGAATAGGGAGGTTGTTGCAGTACGGCGATGTTCTTCAGCTGGATGCCCAGGGCGTTGTGAGCAGATGCATTGTCGTGATGAAGCAGCCACAATTTATCCTGCCACAACTCACGTCTCTTCTCGCGCACTGAGCGAAAGCAAACACCGCAGGATGTCTTTGTAGACTCACTGATTGATCACCTGGCCCTGTGGCAGGCACTCATTTTGGACGATGCCTCAAAGAAGAAACCCAGCCCCGTTACTTTTCAGAGACACTGCGTATGATCAGATGATCGTTAAAGATGAGATTGTGTTGATTTCGATGTTCTTACTCTCTCTCTTCTTCTCTCCCCCCTCTCTCTCTCTCTCTCTCTTCCGGTTGATAGTGCTCAGTATGAATGAAAGAGCTCAATATGAGTGACAGAGCATTTGTATTTACAAGGTCTGTCTGAAAAATTACGGGACTGATGTTACAAATAATTTATTTCAATTCCAAACAACAAACTACATGGTTTCCCCTACATAGTAATCGCCTTCGGGTCTAATCCTCTTTTCCATCCTTCTTTGCCACGCTTGCATGCACTTCTGGAAGAATTCTTCTTGAATGTCCCTCAGCGCCGTCGTGACGGCCCTATTGATGCCCCCCACGCCTTCAAAACAGGTCTCCTTCCTGATGCCCTTAAGCTTGGGGAATAGAAAAAAAGTCACACTTTGTATAACTATGTTCACGTGATTAACTACATAACGTCAGAGATATGGTATGTCAATGTATTTTTAGTCGTATAATTGAAGTACCTACGAAGTCTTTCTAAAAAAAAACTGGACTGGTGTCAGAAACAATTTATTTCAATTCCAAACAATAAACTACATGGTTCTCCTTCAAAGTAACCCCCTTCGAGTCTAATGCCTTTTTCTATCCTTCTCTGACTGGCTTCTAGGCAATTCTGGAACGATTCTTCTTGAGTGTCCCTCAGCTCCGTCGTTACACCCTCTTGATGGCCTCAACGCTTTCAAAAAGGGTCTCCTTGGGCTTGGTGAAAATAAGTAAGACACTTGGAGCAAAATCAGCATGAATAGGGAGGTTGTTCCAGTACAGAAATGTTCTTCTCGGCCAGGAACTGTCAGATGATGGTGGCGTTGTGAGTAGGTGCATTGTCGTGGTGAGGAAGCCAATACTTTGTCCTGCCACAACTCACGCATGTGAAAAAAAAACATGCAATGGTGGCAGAAAGCTAAGATTACAGTTATATACTCTCAAGATCTCATGTTAGATGATAACATAATCTGCTTATCTTGCTTTCGTCCACAACTCAAACAGCACACCCAATACCGCTACTTTTCAGACAGACCTAGTATAACTATGATCACGTGATTAATTGCATAACGTCAGAGATATGTCCGATCAAATTAATATCCATATTCTATATTATCTTTAAGCAGTGAGTTTCGGGCTGATAAGCTTTTTCAAGAGACAAGTGGTTGATCGCTATAATTTATTTCTAATCATGAACGGAAGTGAAGTGGAGTGGTGGTCTGCTCTGGGTACCAATTTTGGATTGGGGTCAGCATTTAAGTGAATTAGGATAATGAAGTAAAATGAAAATCTAGTTGTGCCATTTTCCCTCTCACTACCCTTGTGCCATTCTTACCTAAATTCAATTATGGTTGAGTCATTCACGTTGAGGGTTACACTGAGAATCACTTACTATTAGAGATTTTTTTTATATTGCGTATGTTGCTATTATAATAACTTTCAATCATAATAATTATTTACTAAAATTTTTTTTCAAATTATTTTCAAATATTTTTTATATTTTCTAAGTTTGTTGTTCTGCTGTTTTTTTGTTGTTCTGCTGTTTTTATTTTGTCTTCAATCCAAAAGAACTCCGCGCCTCCAGAACGTTCACAATTGTAATCTTTATATTTTCTATATACTGTCCAATTTTGGAATTTCTTCTTCTTCTTCTTCTTCTTCTTCTTCTTCTTCTTCTTCTTCTTCTTCTTCTTCTTCTTCTTCTTCTTCTTCTTTTCTTCTTCTTCTTCTTCTTCTTCTTCTTCTTCTTCTTCTTCTTCTTCTTCTTCTTCTTCTTCTTCTTCTTCTTCTTCTTCTTCTTCTTCTTCTTCTCTTCTTCTTCTTCTTCTTCTTCTTCTTCTTCTCTTCTTCTTCTTCTTCTTCTTCTTCTTCTTCTTCTTCTTCTTCTTCTTCTTCTTCTTCTTCTTCTTCTTCTTCTCTTCTTCTTCTTCTTCTTCTTCTTCTTCTTCTTCTTCTTCTTCTCTTCTTCTTCTTCTTCTTCTTCTTCTTCTTCTTCTTCTTCTTCTTCTTCTTCTTCTTCTTCTTCTTCTTCTTCTTCTTCTTCTTCTTCTTCTTCTTCTTCTTCTTCTTCTTCTTCTTCTTCTTCTTCTTCTTCTTCTTCTTCTTTTCCTTCTTTTCTTCTTCTTCTTCTTCTTCTTCTTCTTCTTCTTCTTCTTCTTCTTCTTCTTCTTCTTCTCTTCTTCTTCTTCTTCTTCTTCTTCTCTTCTTCTTCTTCTTCTTTTCTTCTTTCTTTTCTTCTTCTTCTTCTTTTCTTCTTCTTCTTCTTCTTCTTCTTCTTCTTCTTCTTCTTCTTTGCTTTGTTTTTCTTTTCTTTCTTCGTTCTTCGTTACCTTTTTTCTTCTTCTACTTCACTGCCCTGTTTTTTCCTATTTCTTTATCTTCTTCTTCTTTTTCTTCTTCTTCGTTGCCTCGTTTTCTTCTAGTTCTTTATCTTCTTCTTCGTTGCCTTCGTTTCTTCTTCTTCTTCATTGCCTCGTTTTCTTCTTTTTCGTTGCATTGCACTTTTTTTCACTTCCTAAATTCAAAACATTGATTAGGATTGATAGGAAAAATACAAAATTTACTAAGAGCAACAAAGGACAGGAAGTAGTGGAGAGCCCTGATTGTCCACGTCTTGAGGAGACATGTCACACTAAAGAATAACATTATTTCTTATACCCGTATATAAAACGAAATCACACACACACATACACACACACACACACACATACACCCCCCCCATATATATATATATATATATATATATTAATGTCTATATCCGACTGGTGTAAATAACTCTGATAGTACAATTTGCAAATAAAAATATATTAAAACAAATTAGTATCTGCAACAGGAATTGGTTAGCAAATTCGTCGGCATACTCGGATACAAGCGGCCAGCCACCACCAGCAACACCACCTCCAACATATTTGTTTGTAATCTTCAAACCAGAAAATGTGACACCGAAAAAATTGGAAAGGTGAAACATGCCTTCCAGAAGCTAAGCAATGAATTAACAAGTCTATTTCGTTTGAAATAAAAGAAAACCATGCTGAACTGTTGTGTAATATCAAGCCTCCCATATGGCAAAGAATACTGAAAAATTCGCTCACAGGTGAAGAAGAAACTTGATGCAACAAAGATATGTTTCGACATAAGTATGTGAAGGATACTATGGATGGAGCATATGAGAGGCGAGGAAGTTATAAGGAAAATGGAAAGACGACACTTATATATAGAATCAGTAAGAGAGAGTTGACATTTCTGAAACACATAATGACGAAGGAGGGCTTTGAGAATTTGACACTCACAGGACATATTGAAGGCAAGAAGAACAGAGGGGGAAACAGCGAGTAATCTACCTAAAATTACCAACAAAAAATCTGCCTCGTCAGTCATCTATCGAAAGATACATGATCGCTTACCCGTCTATCACGCATAGCACATAACTGACTGAATTAATCATAACTACATCAGAATACGTCTTGTTTTAATTTTCCAAAGGGAATTCAATTTGATATTCATTTTTATATAAGAATTATCTAAATTCTAAATAGAACATTGTAAAACAATAAAAATTACCGAAGAGGGAGGCGTTAATAGCGGAGTCAACAGATACATGACCTTTTGACGCATGTTTTTTGTCTAGTACTATGTTAAACTTTGCTAAAATGAATAAATGAAATAATAATAAAAAACTAATACTCGAAAAATCAACCACAGCCGCCATATTTTTGGGCTTGATGGGTTCATATCCAAGATGGTGAGATATAATTTCGAGGTCTGATAGACGAATATGTATGGAGAGGCCAGCAGCGAATCAAATTAGACATTGAATACTAGAGATTTGGCAAGATTTTGAAAGTATACGCCACTTGATCCCAAGCGCAATTGAAAACAACTTGACATTTCACAGAATTTGCACTAATTGGACACGTAACTTGGCTGGTCTGGTAGTTAATTGGGTCAATTTACCGACTTATTACGTAATACTTTAAAATTCGCCTCATCTTGAATTCAGATTTAAAAATAAATCTCGCTAGCTTGTTAGGAAGAACGACTTTTCATGCGTAAAGTAAATAACGTCGGTGTCATTGGACAAGTCGTGTGTCATTTTTTGCTCTGGTCAGTAAACAATTTCTAACCATAATATTTTGATTCCTTCTTGTTAAAGAAGTCATCAGATCGAAATTTCACAATTACAAGGTAACCAAAAAAGTTTTGTCCGTTTTTGGATTAGTCATTGAATGAAGTTGAAATATATACGAAATGCGTGTAGCAATTGTTTTCAAATTCGGACAGCCGGAAGTAGGAACATCAGAGGTTATAAAAAACACACGCACCGTGCCCGGCCATCAGTTATAAGCCGGACAGCTGTGAGAAGGATGGAAGTGTCTAGAGATCTCGTTCGGGGCTGTTTGCTTTACGACTTCAAAGTGGGCTTATCAGCAGCTGCATCAAGTCGCCGCATATGTCAAGCGTTTGGGTATAGTGCTGTGGATGAACGTACTGCAAGGTGTTGGTTTCGAAAATTCAAGTCGGGAGATTTGTCTCTCCATGATGAGCCTCGCAGTGGACGACCACAGGTCTTGAATGACGGAGTCCTGAAGGCGGCCATTGAAGAGGACAGTAGTCTAACATGTGGTGAACTTGCAAGACAGTTCAACTTTTCCGATGAAACAATTAGACTTCACCTGCACCGCCTAGGTAAGACGTACAAACTGAGTAAGTGGGTTCCACAAACGCTTTTGGAGGTCCACAAGGGACAACGAGTCGCAGCCTGCGTATCGCCTCCATGACAACGCCAGGCCGCATGTCGCGCGAGTGGTCAGGGATACTATACAGCAACTTGGGTGGGAGACTTTGTGCCATCAACCTTATTCATCTGACCTTGCGCCATCCGATTAACACCTCTTCTACTCCCTGGATAATCGTCTTCGTGGGAAATCCTTCACCAATGAAGCAGACTTGCGAAAAGCCCTCACGGACTTCTTTGCGTCAACCCCACCCCGAGTTCTACCGCAAGGGCATTGAACAGCTGGAGACACGTTGGCAGAAGGTGCTGGATGCCGATGGCGATTACTTGGAAGACTAAATATAAGTTACACATACTGTGAAGCGTTTTCTTTTTTCCTTTGAAAACGGACAGAACTTTTTTGGTTACCTTGTAAAATGAGTAAAAGAAGTGCTTGGTCGAAGTAAACTTTTCACTGTCATCTTTAGAGTCTAAAGTCGCTTCTTCTATGTACCGTATCTCTCCAGAATCTCCTGGTCAAAGGCTTTGTTGTTGGACGTAGTTTATCGTCTTACCCAGGACGCAGATGTAGTTTATCG
Organism: Acanthosepion esculentum; assembly: GCA_964036315.1. Lineage (NCBI taxonomy): Eukaryota > Metazoa > Mollusca > Cephalopoda > Sepiida > Sepiidae > Acanthosepion > Acanthosepion esculentum. The sequence goes on along the minus strand of OZ038505.1, from coordinate 14,119,341 downwards.
TCTTACTCAGGACTGGTTATCTGCACCTCTTACGTTGTTAACCCTAGAACACTAACCATGGGTCTATAGTCCCCAGCGCAAATTTTCCTATTTTTAATTACAATTTTCAGTATCTGATTTTCTTACCTAAATAATATGTTTTTCAGTTCCTATTAATGTTAACTCGAAGTACAAAGTTTGAAGTGCCTGCATGTAAAATATTTCAAATAAAGATTTATATTTAATATTTTTTTTGATATTTTCAAAATCGGGTGTGATATACCCATGGTTAGTAGTGGTGTAACTTTAATTGATGTTTAGTGTTCTAGGGTTAAAATTGTAGCCGCCAATCATTGTTTCGATCTTTGGTCATTCCTTCAGTTCCATCTTATCTTACTCTTTTTCTCTTGGTCGAATTTTCTTCTCTCTAAATCGCTTTCTGAATTCCCGACATATGTAACCTTCTTTCGCTATCGATCTTTTATTTTCACGACCCTTTCGTTGCTCTTGCCATCAAAAGTTTTCAGTTCCCTAATACAAATATACTGGAACTACGAGTGAATTCATAAATCGATGTGAAAAATTGATCTGCCAAGTCGGATCATTAAAATCATTGCAATGCGGGGAGAAGAAGATCCAAATGGTTGATAGACAATGATCCTTGAATAGCCGTAAATAGCTTGACTGCAAAGCGATAACGTTCATTCTGTGAATGCATTTGAACTATATTAAGCGAAAAAAGAATTAAAAACCAACAGAAGGCGGTAGCAAATATTCCCATTATAATCAACATATCGATCTATCGACCGTAAAGAGAAAATGTCAAAAGAGTGCCTCGATAAGATTCAATACCTGTGCAGCGAGATAGTTCCGCATTAGTCAAGTGTAGAGTGGTGACTAATAAAAGAAATCTTTTAAGCTAGGCTTCTTCATTCACTTTAGGTACATCATCATTACTAAATGTGTGTCCAGTACTTCACAAATACTCTTTATTGACGACCAAGCCAAGTTTTAACAGTAAAGAACCACAAGTTCCATCTCATCTTACTCTTTTTCCCTTGGACGAATTTTCTTCTCTCTCAATCGCCCCCTGAATTCCCGACATATATAACCTTCTTTCACTATCGATCTTCTCCCCACCAGCTATGGATAAATAGCAGGACAGACCGCGTTTAAAATATTTAGATTTCGGCATTAGAGGTGTAGCAGCAAAACACAATTTACACATAGTTAGAGATAACAAATTAAAGCCAAATTTAAATAATAATATAATAAGAAAATATATATCTCTGACGACACACCAATTTTCGTCGAGCTAAAAACAATTTCTAACCGTAATATTTTGATTCCTTCTTGTTAAAGAAGTCATCAGACCTTCATTTCACAATTAAAATGAGTAAAAGAAGTGCTTGAGTATTAGTTTTTTATTATTATTTTATTTATTCATTTTAGCAAAGTTTAACTTAGTACTAGACAAAAATGTATAGAAACTACCGTGGCTACAAAATGAGGGATCACTGTAAATATTGGTTAAATATTGGTTCTTGTAGTTGTTTAATCTCTTCATTTGTTTGGTCAGTTTCCACTGTGTTTACTATTAGAAATCATTCAACCAACCTTTTGCTCCACCTGTTATTCTTTCTTCTATGTTATACACCCAACCTTTCACAATTTTCCTTGTTTAATCACATTTAAATCTCTGTTCTTGACCTGTTCTCTGATGCACACCGTCTTCTCTATTTTGAAGTTATCACTACCATCACTCTTTCCATTTGTGTTTCTACGTCTGTAAGTGTGTTTTCAAGTGATAGCGAGTAATACATCGATTATACACTATTTTAAGCACACTGACAAGGCACAAATCTATTTAGGCTGACTCGCTAAATCTATTAATTTCATGGTAAAGATTAACTGCTTAATCTGCCTTTTACGGTTTATCAACCTTTTATGCGTTATTTAAATCTAAAACATATGTAGGATTGTAAGAATAATTATTTCTCTTTTACGAGTGGATATTGGATTAAGAATTTATTTTTTAGAATAACGATGATTTATCCAGATAAAAATCTTACTATTTAACCCATAGATGGAGAACGGATGAGTTTGTGCCTTTTCTAAGGGTATTTGGGTGTAATTGAATGAATTCTAACCCGCCTCTCAGATTTCACATTCCGAGTCTTATCCTTTATACAAACCCCACAGGCTAACAGAAAAGAAAAGAATGACATTATTAAATATCGCATCAATCTTTTATTTCTAGGTAAGTTAGACCAGTTATGAGTTATTTCCCTTTATGAATATTACAAACCATTTAGTAATAATTATATCTATTATTCTCGTAGTCTACGATGAAATATTCAATAAGATTTGGTTAAGATAAGCTTCGTGAAAAGATGATGCACAGATATCTCTTAGAATCTTTCAGAATGCAAAGAATCTTATTTTCGCGTCTTTTAACCAGGGTAAAGCTCCAAAAATACCTTGAGAATTGCACACACACACACACACACACACACACACACACACACACACACACACACATATATATATATATATATATATATATATATATATATATATATATATATATATATAATAAATCCAGTTATTACCTACCTAGGTTTCACCACATGGCCAGTTCACCCTGATAATCCCATGTGGTGGAAACTAGGCTAGGTAGGTAGTATCTGGCTCATTAGGATTTATTCATTTTATTTTTGTTCTACTTAGTTATATTGAGCACTCTTCGTTTTAACTTATTACTCACTGGTTTTCTTTTCTTTGTACCAGAGATTTAAGGTACTGGACAATTTCTTTCGCCCTGTTCTGAGGATTCTGGTTCTTTTTTTTCCCCCAAATTTTTTCCTCGGATGCCAATTTGTTTGAAAATTGTACTATCCAGGTTTTATTCACCCTCCCAGTTTATATATATATATATATATATATATATATATATATATATATATATATTAATGCATGTTTCATTAAATAATATAGACAAGTTTTGTCTATTTATTTTAAGTAAGTTCCTTTCGTATTGTCTGATAAGCTTAATCACATTATCGTTGAAAGACGAACGGAAAACACCGTATTGACACATGTTTGACTCCAATCTAAGCTTTCGGCTTACATAAGCCATTGACAATTTTAATAAATCAAACAATACATATTTCAGCGATAATGTGATTAAGTTTATCAGACAATACGAAAGGAACTTACTTAAAATAAATAGACAAAACTTGTCTATATTATTTAATGAAACATGCATTAATGAAAAATTGCTGCCGGAATATATACACATACACACACACACACACACACACACACACACACACACACACACACACACACACACACACACACACACACATATATATATATATATATAGTTTACGAAAAACTAGGTAATCCGTATGGGAAGACCCAATGAGGATAAAATCCAGAGAGCTCAATGTAAATCAGAGCTAATAATTTAAATAAAAACAGATTACTTTAAGGTTCCATATAATAAATTATTTCACCACAGCCCTTTCAAAGGACAGTGGATCATCAGATTTATTTCCAAATGTTGAAATGAAAAAATGAAAATAAATTTACGCATTTATGACAGGCAATAATAAGGAAATTAACGAAGTGGGGGCAGTGTAGGGGGTAGAGAGACAGCATTGAGTTAGATGTAACATTTCTATTGTTTCAAATTTAAATTTTCGCTGAAATCTAGACAGTGACACTTGTGTGTGTGTGTGTGTGTCTGTAGGCAGCAACCTTTCTTTCAATCATCTTTCAGTGAAAACGGCTGAAAAAGAAGATTTAATTAATCTTTTATTGAGTTTTTACATTATTCTAACATTTTTCCGTTTTTAAGGGCTCAAAAAATATAGTTGTTATTATTCAGAGCGCTTTTATCTAGTTCTCTAGCCATTATCAAGGATGTTGTTTTGGTATGGTGAGTTTCATGTGTTGTCTTTTACATAGTAGTTTAGCTGTGTGGAGATCTGCGAAGGAATGTATGCCTATATACATAGGGAATTAAATGATTTTATTTTAATCGGAAATTATTTCTTATTAATCTTTATGTATATAATAGCCTATCTACCTGAAAATAGAATTTAAGCTGTTCTTCGACCACTCTAGCTTATTGTTGATTACTGAAGGGGGACTTAGATTCTGACGTATTTAGACCATAAAGTTACATAAATAGTTACCGATCTGCCAGAGGTTCCCAGAAACTCGCCCATAATATACATTTGTTCTCTATATTTTGAACAGAGTTACAATATCGATTTGCAATATTATATCCCAGTCGTATCTTGTTTTCTTATCTTGTGACTCAGAGAGACGCCAAAATGGCGTCCAAAACATTATCCGACAAGCACTGTTTCAGACGAATTAAACAGAACTTCAAATAGTAGCTATGGTTAAATTCTGCAAAGTAAAGTTAAGTGCTTTATTCCTAGTGTTGTGTGGCTGACCTCGCATAGTAGAGAAGAATCACTAAAGGGTAAAAGGACTCATCGAAGTGTTGTGTGACGGTCCCCCATGGTGGTAAAAATACACTATAGGGGAAATGACTTATGGGAGTGTTGTGTGGCCGACCTCTCACGGCGGTGGAAAAAAACACTACCCAGGTAATTACTTATAGGAGTGTTATGTTAATATTTTTATGGGTTAATGGTATCGATTGTTTTACATTCTGTGAACTTGTTTGGTTTGGCCACAAGGAAAAAAGGTATGAAAGAGAAAAAATGGCTAATGGGGGAAAAAGTAGTAGTAGGAGGACGAGGAGTAGTAGGAGGAGGAGAAGGGGAGGAAGAGAAGAAAAAGAAGAAACCAAGCAGTCTCTAAGCGTCTGAAACTTTTCAAGCCATTAAAATTTCATAATGAATGTTTCCCAGTACATAAAATTTCAGTTGACAATAGGTTTATTTTTATTAGTTGCAGCAGGAGAGCTGAAATCTATGAAAGTGAAACAAATGGGGGTCATGTGCGAGAAACAGCAAGTTTGTCTCTGTTTATGTGTATGTGTGCGTGCGTATATAGACGTATGTGTATGTGCGCATACATTCACACACACACACACACACACACACACACACACACACACACACATGGTCATTTATTAAAGGTATCGTAATTCCAATTGTAAAGGAAATTTGCTTTGTTTATTGAAAGTAAACATAGATGGCTCTTTTGTGAGTCATTTTTTAAAACATATTTCAAATTCTATGTTGTGTTAGAAGGACTCGCCTGGATTATACCAACGGATTACTATATATATATATAGGTAGCAATCCGTTCGTATAATCCAGTTAGTATATATAATGGAAGCCTTACTAATAAAAACAAACAAACCAACACTTAATAATATTAACTTTGAACATGGACATAATATCTTGACCGTGTTTTGAAACAAAAAAATGAAAACATTTTATAAAACATACATACAACAAACTATTTCTTATTTTAACAGTTAAAATATAATCCTTGAAAATGGCTAAATGTATAGCCGAAAGCGCTCGGATAAAAAAAAAACATTCGGACAGTTTTTATATAATTTATCATCCGAAAAGAAAAAAAAATTATAAGATCGCATGAGAAATTGTATAAAAAACTAAATAAATGCACCTTGTCTGTCGTTTTCAATGAAATGTGCATGAAAGAAGGATTGCTGCCTAAATACACACACACACACACACACACACACACAAACACACACACGCATATATATATATATATATATATATATATATATATATATATATATATACTTTCCATAACTGCATTACCAGGTAGTAGTAACAGTAAATGGCTGGTATGTCTATTGCTAACCATGACAGGGGTTTACTCTATATAAAAAACGCAATATATAAAAACATAAGCATATATAAAAATAATACATACGTTGGTCAACCAGAAAGTAATTGAAGTTTATTATATTGGCCCGCGGCAGTATTAGTGTCATGGGAGGAGAGGTTGAACCTTCCCGTCAATAACCCATACTTTTTTCCTTCTTGTATATAGCAGCTGAGTGGTAGTCTGTCAAAATGGTTTCCGACATGAAAGCGTGTACGAAGTGAAAATGTACTATAGAATTCCTCGATGCTTGCTGATCGTTTATGGAGACGAAGCAGTGAATGTGAGCATAGTTATAAATTTCGGTAGAGGCGACTGCGATGTGTCCGGGGAAGTCAGTTTACACTCATTGAAAGATGCTCAAAGTGGGTAACATTTTCTTCATAATGTTATCACTGCTGAGATGGTATAGAGAAATAATACTTGCGTAATTTTAATCGTCTTAGGCAACCTCTTTTACCTTCCATTAGTATGGCTGATGCTAACCTCCAGGAAAGTGACTCATTGCACTTTCTAGGACTAACATGAAGTAGAAACATTATATTCAATCAATTGCTAGATCTATTGCTAGGAAAGTCGGTTCACCAAGTCGTTCTACACAGTTTTTCTCAGCAGAATCTATCTTCAGTTATGTGCCATGCGTGATACACGTTCGAGCTAGATTTTTTCCCCGCATTAGGTTGCCATTTCTTTCTGCGGTAGACCAGTTGACATCCAAGGCTATAGAACTCTGTATGTTCTGCTATTTACCCATAGCTGGGGGGAGAAGAAGAGGATTTATACCTTACCCAAGGGTATTAGCACGTAAGTGAATGTAATGAATTCGACTGGAATTCGAACTCGGCTCTCTGATTCTTCAATCCGAGCCGCTATCCATTACCCAACCTACACTTTTATAAGTCTACCGTTCGTCCATACATTGAATATTGATGTAACGTCTGGTGTGGTGTGGTCTCGTTTGGTAATACTGTTGTATACTTAAATATTCTAGATAAAATCCAAAGAAGAATCTGCAATATTATCGGTCGTGATCTGGCATCTCGCCAGCAGTCACTTTCCCACCGCCGTAAGACATATTCCCTGCGTCTTTCTCTATAAATATTTTCATGGTACCTAGACTTTACGAATTTAAGCGCAGTACTAGATTGGCGGCAAAGTCTCATCATTTTCCAGTTGAAATATCTAGACGTAACCGCAAGTTCTATGCTAACAGTTTCGTCTCTTACACTTCTCGCTTGTAGAATCCATTTCTTCCTTTCTAGTAAACTTTGATCTTCAAAAATGTAAATGCCATATCAATCGTTATCTTCTAAATTCTTATATTATTTAATTCTTTAATTATGTTTTTTCTCACATTCATTAACCCCCTTTCGTCTTAGGTGCTTTATTGCCTTGCTTAGGATGAAATGATTAAAAATATACTTGGGCAACAGCAAATAAAACACTTTATTTCCAATGATATTAACTGTTAACCATTAAGGGTGTTCCATGTAGTTGTTTGGAATTGAAATAAATTGTTTTTGACACCAGCCCCGTTACTTTTCCTTGTATTAAAAATATCAACATTGATTACTTTCCTTTATATATTGCTTACTTCTCTTTACTCTTAAACTGTGCTCTAAATGCTACGGTCGTTGCCACTTTTGGGAGTTTAAAATCACTTTAAATGAATAACTAAGCAATTTCATCATAAAACCCATCAAGAATACAATGGCTTATTTATAAAGAAAACCAGATGGAAAATGACAAAAAAGAAGGAATATTTTTTTTTAAAAAAAAGAAGATTTTTTAAAGCTGAACAAATGAATGAATTATCTCCACTAAACAAGATTTGTTAAGATCGGCAATAGATAATACACTTACTTTTAGAGATATAATGCTAAAACCACATTTACCAGGCAAACCTTTTATTATGCTTAGCTTCAGGCGCAGGAGTGTGGAGAGGGCGTTTGATAAATAGAGGAAGTTCCTATGAAGATTCTGACGCCTGAGACTCACAATGGAGAATGAGCTGGGCAGTTCTTGTCACCAACCCATTGTCTGCATGGGATGTCCTAGTTTAAATTCGGCCAAGTGGTATATTTCTTTCGAGTGGGCGAAGCGGATGAATGTGAAAACCGTATTTATTTGATGCTACAATTTTACGTAATATTTACATACACACATATACATAAAAGATAAAATACATATATGCATACATATACGTGTGTGTGTCTACGTGTAACTGAATTTCATTGTTTTGCGCGCAAACAAACATTGAGCTTTATATATCAGATTAAGCATTAAACAAAGGTTAAAGAGTACAACACTGAAATCTGAAGGTGAATTGGAATAGCGAATGATGCCTTCCAAAAGCTAAGTAAAGTATTGAGAAACTGGAAAATTCCGTTAGAAACAAAAAAAAAAAAAAAAAAACACTATTGAACAGTTAAGTAATATCAGGTCCTCAAATATTGCAGGGAATGCTGGATGAAGTCATAACAGATGAAAAGACTTTAGACAACAGAAATGTCGTCCTACAGAAGGATGCTGAGAATACCATGGGCTGTACATGTGAATAATGACGAGGTTTTAGAGAAGATGGAAACAAAAAGGATATTTATATTAATATCAGAAAGTAACAGTTGAAATCTCAAGGGCACATAATGAGGAAAGAGGGTTTGGAAAATTTGACACTCATAAGACAGATTGACGGCAGGTAGGATAGATGAAAAGAGCACATCATCTACATTACGAGCTTGTGTAAATTGATGGCAGAACAGGGTCCAGGAGAGATAGCAAAAATACAATATTTACTAAGAGCTACAAAAGGAGGGAAATTGTGGAGAGCCAAGGTCTCTAACGTCCTGAATCGGCATGGCACGTAAAAAAAGAAGAGGAGGAAGAAGAACGATTGATAAACTTTCATCTAAAAATAAATAAAACAAAGAGTTGTTCTAATTCCTTGACTTACTGGTAAACCTCACACGTTTCAATTTTCGAGATGTTTTTAAAACTCTTGTTGTTACCCGACTGTGGCATTGTTTTGCAAGCATGTCTACAGTGGTATTTTATTTTTACGGCTTATCTACCTTTTTGCAGGTTATTTAAAGTCAGCACATACTTTGAGTGCGGCTTCTATTACGTCGACTGAATTAGTCACGTCTTTACGGACATGCATTACCATCAAACCGCCAGATCGCGTTTCACACAGAGTTAATCGTAAATATGTTTTAACTCTTTTCAACGCTGAAAAATTCCACTTTCAGCGTTCGTAGCGGGCGCTAAGAGAATGAGCTTTAAGACGTCACTAAAAATATTTCTTTGTGCTGCACTTAGGGACCTCACCTTTTCAAATATTGTTGGAAGATTTGCATTTGCTCTATCAATGTTCAATAAATTGGATAAAAGTTTAAGATTGATATTCAGCAGAGACATGCCAATATCCCCACCTCAGATATTGAAACAAGAGAACTGTTTTCAATTCATTTCTTATGGATCTCTTTGTCTGGATCTTCTGCACCACGTAAAGCCTTCAAAAAACATTTTTGCATTGTTCCATATACTACAAAGCCAGGGGCACCTCGAGGCGGTATAATGGTTAGCAAGCTTGTCTCGCTAGAACAGAGAGTAGTGAGTTCGATTCTAACTGGGTGCCCTATACTTTAGGCCTTGAGCCACATCTAAGCTATGCTTGGAAAATCGCTATACTACAAAGTCAGATTAGTCAAACCTGTCAGAAATAGATGTTGTGATAAAATCGAAGAACATTGTTCTGTAAAATTTCTTTTTCTGTTCATTTACTTGCACACAGCCAAAGAAATCAGTCAGGCGTTTTGGATGTTTCCGTTTTCTTAGAAGTCTCGCATCATTCATGACAAGTTCTTTTCTCGTTTTAGAAAATGTGTCCAAAACAAATTGAATGATGTCTCATTCCTTTCTTGCGGCAAACTTTGTATCACAACTTCGGTGAACTGATGGACTTCAACAGCTGAAAACTCAGGAGATTGAATCGTCCGACTAAGATTATCTGTCTGCATTAATGTTTTCTCGCCAAGTAGACACCCGATAAGAAATGAAAACTTTGTCATATTCCTCTGTGCACCAATGATTCAACCTTTCATCTCGGTGTCTTTTGCTCCCATAATTTCATCAACTCATTATGATTGTAAATGATGGAAGAGACAAACAGAGAGAGAGAGAGAGAGAGTGAGAGTGTGTGTGCGAGAGAGAAAGAAAGAGAGAGGGTGTGTGTGAGAGAGAGGGAGAGAGAAAGATTGAGAGAGAGAGAGAAAGAGAGAGAGAAAGTGTGTGTGTGTGAGAGAACGAGAGTGCGAAAAAGAGTCAGAGAGAGAGAGAGTGTGTGTACGTGTGAGAGAGTGAGAAAGAGTGAGAGAGAGAGAGAGTGTGTGTGTGTGTGTGTGAGAGAGAGAGAGAGAGAGAGAGACCACGAGACCACGCACTGTCCATCTTGTTGGCCAAAAAGCGTGGACACTCTTTTCTTCATTTCCGTTTTCAAGTCTCAATTTTCTCAAGTACGTTTCACTTTGCGGAGATTTTTTTTCACCAACTTATAAACTTCCTTTGCAGTATGAAAAATGCCTTCAAATACTGAACTTTTGTCCAGGCATCTTTGATGGAAACATTGAGCGCATGCCCCTAGAATTGGTGTACAAACACTTTGCGTTAAAGGATTTGAATTGAGCGGCCACACCAGATTTCTCGCCTGCCATTACTGCAGCGCCATCATACCGTTGCCCTCTTGCATTTTCCACTTTTAGATTCATTTCAGTCAGCGTGTCCTTTATCCCTTGAACAAGAATATCAACGCTGCAGCACTCCACGGATTTCATAGTAACAAATTTTTCTCGAGCTATCAAGACATCCTTGTCAATCTATCTCATGCATATAACTACCTACTCTTGATTCAACATGTCTACTGTTTCATCGGCCATAATCGTAAAATGTATGGCTGATTGTATTGGTCTAGAGATATTATGAAGGATCCCAAGTGCCAGTAACTCAATCATTCCACTTTGATTTTCCGGACTGGTATATTTCTCTGTTTTTCCACTAAACCAATTGCTAAGCATTTCATCATCTTCATATCTTAGTAAAAGCAGCTGGTGAAAGTTAGGATCAACTTCTGTTCCTGATTTGTTACTCCAACTGCTACGAAGTGGCAGTGACTGTCGAGCAAGGTATCTAATATTTGTGAGAATCTTTAATAACATCAGAAGGTTGTGACTTTGTTTCTTGGTGGCCTCAGGTGAGATCATGATTACAACATCGTTTGCGTTGGCAGTGGTAATATGTAATGAAATTTTAAAATTCTTCTCTTTAAAAATGTTTTTAAAATTTTCACATTATTTTATAAATAGATATACGAAAAAATATTAAAAATGGCGAAGTTGAAGAGAAGCGTCATGACTTATTTTCGTCGTGGCATTAATTCAAAGAAACAAAATCACCAGGAAAAAACCCCATTTACTTGAGTCTTGCGTATCATTATTATTGGTCCTAGTGTGACCCCCATTATGATGCTTCTTTTTTAATTTCTCTTAATCATTTTGATCATTTCGGCTTTTTCAACTGGTAACACGCGTCCTGGGTATGACGATAAACTACATCCGAGTCCTGGGTATGACGATAAACTACGTCCAACAGCAAGGCCTCTGATAATACGTTTTTGAAAAATAATATTACCAGCTATACGTTTTTTTTTAAAGAACAGTGTTGCCGGCTATACGCCTTTGAAAAAATAGTATTACCAGCTATGCTATATGTTTTTTGGAAAAATAATATTACCAGCTGTACTTTTTTGAAAAACAATATTAACAGCTATACGTTTTTGAAAAACAATATTACCAGCTACATGTTTTTTTTTTAAATTTACCAGCTATACGTTTTTGAAAAAAACATTTTACCAGCTATACGTTTTTTTAAAAAAAATTTTACCAGCTAAACGTTTTTGAAAAAGTTTTTTTACCAGCTGTACGTTTTTGAAAAAAAAACAAATATTACCAGCTATACGTTTTTGAAAAAAACAAACTTTACCAGCTATACGTTTTTGAAAAAAGTACTATATATTTAATATATATGTATGCATGTGTATATATATATATATATATATATATATATATATATATATATATATATATATATACATAACTAAATTTGGCATAAAATGACCTACAGTGGTTGATATGCCATAAAACCCAACCAACCGACCAATCAACTGGTAACACTAGTCATATTCTGGAGGATATTGCTGAATTGGGTTGAATTGTTTATCGGGAAACTTTGGAAATAGAAACAAACGGACTGAAGCAAGTGCATAAACAAATAATGTATGTCTGTTCATTTTGACATATCCTTCGTATTTTGAGGTAAGGAAAATTAGTTCACGTGTCGGGCTGTTAGTAGCCGTGAAAGTGATCAATTTAAGAAGTGGCATTGTCCGGTCTCTTTAAGGCTCTTATCTGCCCGATGTGGTGTAATGGTGAGCCAGCTTGTCTCGATAAATTAATTACGACTGAGTAGTGAGTTCGATTCTCACTGAGTACTTCACACGTTTGGCCTTGTGCCACATCTTAACTACTTTTAGAAAATCATTTTTGGGCTCTCCCCACCCCTATTCTTCCGAAGGAATTGGCAGGGGGGGGGAAGGGGTTTTCCCGTCTGAGTAGATGCTAGGGTTGTAGTATCTGTTCTGTGCTGGAGGCCTTCTCTCCTTCTTAGTGTTTCCTCACCACAACGTTGCGTAAAATCTGTTACGTCGCGGTAGTATGACCGGCTATGACAAGTTCAGACAAGCTATGACTAGTTTAGACCAGCTTAAAGCAGCGGCCTGAGTGGAAACCTTCGGGTTACCACGTGAAAAACCGACCTTCTGTCACAACCTAGCTCAGTGGAGGTGGGGTCAAAGTAAATCTCGGGCTGTTATTCGTCAAAACTGGGTTCATCGATCCTAACGAGGACGGAAAATGTGTGAAGTCGATGACAGATTAACGCGGCACACTTGACTGGTTTTTATGCTGGTGTTCAATGAGCGTAGTACTTACTCGTTGCGTATTGGGATGACCAAGAAAAAAATTCCAAAAGCTGTGCAGATTACTGCGAAACAGGAGGATATATTTGGTAACAAAGAAAAGAATACTGAGCTGTTACGTGACATCTGTCCTTTACGGCAGAGAATGTTGGACGATTTCCTCAAAGATGAAGAAGAGAATTCGAGGCGACAGAGATGTGGTTCTACAGAAGGATGCTAAGGATATCATGGACCGAGCGATGAAGTCTTAGAGAGGATTCAAAAAAGGAGCAGGCTTATATAACATTAGAAAGCGGCTGCTGAAGTTTCTGAGATACATAATGATGAAGTAGGGCCTGGAGAATCTGATTCTCACGGGTCAAATAGAGGGAAAGAGAGACAAGGGAAAACAACGCGTGACATACCTGGCAGACATAAGCAAGTGGATGAGAGAACGTGGTCTGGGGGAGGAAGCAGAGGGAAGGAACTTGTTGAGAGATGCAAGGGATAGAGGGAGGTGGAGAGCCATGATTACCTATGTCCTGAAAGGACATGGCACGTAAAAAGAAAAGAAAGTATCTTGGAGTCTTTTCCGTTTCAAGTCGCTCTCGCTGTCTTCCTCAGTTTACATTCCTTTTGATGAGATACCAAAGACATGCAAATCTCTTTTTTTTTTTATTTGATTTGCCAAAGTTTTTTTCGGGCTCCTTTCTTATTTTATTTTATTTTATTTTATTTTATACAGCGGAATTTATGCGTGGCCCGACTTCGTTTTTCGTAGGTTTTTGTCACAAAAAATTATTTAGCCGCTGGACACCGTCAACACCCGGCCAGGGTTAGTCTTTTCGTCTTCTTCTTATTTTATTTGTGAATGAAATATCTAGAGAAAAAGAGAATGAAAGATAAAAATAAAAAGAGATAAAGATTTTAAAGAAAAGCAAATGTTTTGCTTTAATTTGAATTATTTTCTACTTCTTTGCACATTTATATTTTTATATTTTAATTTATTTTATTTTATTGGACACACCGCAGTTCCAAATTAAAATGAAAAAGAGAAATTGCCATAACCGTACACCTTTAAAGAAGATTTTTTTTCATCGGAGTTTTATAAGAGTTAAATCCTTTTTTGCTTTGATAGTTTTTTCTTTTATGTATTTCTTTATTGTATTTTGTTAAAATAAAACCCTGTAAAAGTAATACAATTGGTAAAAATGTTGGGGAAACTAAGGCCTCCACACTCCGACGTCCGGTTGCTACGTCCCTGAAATAATAGCGGTGTCAATTGAAAAAAAAACCGTTCTTTTGACAATCTGTTTTTTTAGGGGAATGAAGGTCCAAATTTTTCGCATGGTACTAATTTTTGTAATGTCGAAACTAAATCCACAGATTTGTTTAATGAAATATGCTAGCAATCCTTGCACCATATATATATATATATATATATATATATATATATATATAATAATTTAACTGATTTAAAAACAGGAATTACCATGATTCAAATACAGAAAACAAAAACTTCATTAATTTGTTAAAAAAAAAAAAAACTATTAGTAATTAAAAGTAAAAATAATATTTAAAAATTGTAGATCCATACATTGGATTCTAATCCAAACACCACTTTTAGAAAGAATCTGTATGTATACTAGTAGACATTTAACGAATAAAATGCCGAAAAACTTTTTGCCGTTGATAAAATAAAACAGATGACATGCGTTGAACGGATGTCATAATTCATTGAAAAAATGCACCCTTACCCTACCTAGACTTAAGCCATTTTCGAACGTAACTCATAATTGATACAATAATAGTTAATAAAAAAGAACACACTACCGCTCCTGTCTAAATGATTGAATTTCTCTGTAACCTTGGAAACAAAAATTATGAATCTATGTGCTTTTAAAACTCAGTAAATTTTAAAATAAATTATTCCAAAATTCGCTTGAAGATGAAACAGAACTAATGCTTTTAATTTAATGTAACTGAATTTGAAGTTTTTGTTTTCTGTTTTTGAAACATGGTAATTCCTGTGTAGCGAAGAAACCATATTTTTAAATCAGTTAATTTATAATATTTATGGTCTGTAAACTTACATTGAGCACTGTTTTGTAAAAATAAAAATATCAATAAGGACACCGGATTATATATCTCACTGTTCTCTCTTTTTACTATATATATATATATATATATATATATATATATATATATATATATATATATATATATATATATATATATATGTATATAAAACTTGTCCTGAAATTAAGAAATTTTTATATTTCTGCTTCTGTTCTAGTTTCTCTCATTTTGTTATCAATAAACAATTAGTCTGTAGAACATAGTCATTCCTCTGGCGAAAATAAAGTTAAAATGCATTGGCATTAACCGAATTTATTGCTTTTTTTGTTTGCTCAGTTTTAAACAACCTGCCAAGATTAACGTCATTATTTAAGCCATAATATTTAGAGAGAACGCGAATGAGCTGATCTAATCGTTTTACTGCTGAACTTGTTGGAGGCAACCGTCATTTCTACGTCAACAGATTTTTCGCACTTCCCACCGGTGGAACACTCTTTCGATTTTTTTGCTTTCCTGCAACTACAATCGTCAAAGAATTTAACGCAACGCCAATCCCCATCTTATGTCTTCTTGAAGCCTGTTTCTTTTTTTCTATTTCCTCAAGCCTTAACTAACCATGAAAACTAAGGCCATTTTCGGAATCGGCACCATCAATTAGCTAAAAAACGTGTTTTGTTTCTTGGCACCAAAAATCGTGTTGACCAGTGTTATCCATCAACACATTTTAAATTAATTTTCCACAGATCCGTTAGTTATGTGCCATGCGTGATACACGCTTAGGCGATCATGTATCTTTCGATACATGATTGACGAGGCAGATTTTTCCACGAGTCTTTTGAATACCTCTCATACATTCGCGTTGTCCAAGTGAGTATATTCTTCATATCTTCAGTCAGTTATGTGCCATGTGTGATACACACTTAGGCGATCATGTATCTTTCGATACATGACTGACAAAGCAGATTTTTCCCCCGAAGTGGGTTGCCATTTCTTTCTGCGGTAGACCAGTTGCCATCCAAGGCTATAGAACCCGGTCTGTCCTGCTATTTACCCATAGCTGGGGGGAGAAGAAAAGGATTCCCAAAGGTATTAGCACCTAAGTGAATGTAATGAATTCGAGTGGAATTCGAACTCGGCTCTCCGATTCCACAATCCGAGCCGCTATCCATTACTCAACTGTACCTCCTCTTTCACAAATGCACAAATGTGTAAAAAAATATTTGTTTCTTAAATTATATTTTATTTCTCCAAATAACAAACAATAATCGTATTATTTGGGTGGTATGGATGCGGCGATAGCCTCGAGGATGAAGTCGAATAGGTCGACTCCATCGGATGGTTGCCTTCTTTGCAAAAATGGATCATATGCAATATATGCAAAAATTCAACTAGAAATTGAAAAGAAATAAAATGTATCTAAATCCAAATTAGAGACATGTCATAATCGATCATTTTATCGTAAATGTTTTGCAGCAATTTATCATCAACTTGAGATCTTTCTTCTTAAAAAGTTGAATAATTTAACACATTCAATATTATGGATATTTTTTATATAGTTTATATATATATATATATATATATATATATATATATATATATATATATATATATATATATATATATATCTATATATATATATATATATTTAGCTTTAGCATGGGCAAAACTAATTCACGGATTTGGGCGAGAAAAAAAAACGACTCCAGAATGAGATCAAAATCCGTGAAAGTTTTTCATTTTTTAATCGTCAGTTTTGCTTCGTTTAATTTGTAACGTATATAAATATAAGTAGGAAAACAATCAGACGTTGATAAGATAACGAAAGTCACAAAACACTGCCCGCCCCCGACATTCAAGCTTGCATCGGGTGTGGGGGGTTTATCGAGGAGAGTACGTGTCGGCCCTGCAAATCAGTCATGAATCGAAAGAAAGATGATCGTCCAAGTGTATATTGCAAAGGGCACTTAGCTGAAGTTTATATAAATTTTGTTGCATGGGAGTCACGTGTTCACCTCTCTGTGTGTGTGTGTATGTGTGTGCTTAATCCCCTAAATGTTGTGTCTATTAGTTTATTTTAATTGCATGCCATATATGACGAATGTTGGAAGTGAATGTAAATTAATAGTAGCTTTATTTTTAATTGTGTTGCTTATTTGGATTGGTTTGGTTTATTTTGTTTTACGGCATGACAACCTCAATGGGTTATTTAATGCCGACAACATCTTTAGGATAGATTCGTGTGAATAGAATATGTATTCTTTGGTTTAAATTGGTTTGGTTTATTTTGTTTTACGGCATATCAACCTCAATGGGTTATTTAATGCCGACAACATTTTTAGGATAGATTCGTGTGAATAGAATATGCATTCTTTGGTTTAGATTGGTTTGGTTTATTTTGTTTTACGGTATATCAACCTCAATTGGATATTTAATGCCGACAACATTTTTAGGATAGATTCGTGTGAATAGAATATATATTCTTTGGTTTAGATTGGTATGGATTATTCTGTTTTACGGCATATCAACCTCAATGGGTTATTTAATGCCGACATTTTTTATTGCTGGTAATATTTTGTTTTGTCAAAAATCTGTTTTCTGGTAATATTTTCCCTTCAAAATTGTATTGCTGGTAATAAGTTTTTTCAAAAAACTATTGCAGGTAATAGTTAACTATTTTCCCGTAGCTGGGACCCTAACAGGTGCTACCACCCTGGGTCAGGTTGGACCTGGGAACACAAGCCATTAAGAGGTGGTTCCACGCTTCTCAAAACCTTATGATCAGAGGCCTTGTTGCTGGATGTAGTTTATCGTTTTACCCAGGACGTGGATGTAGTTTAACGTCTTACCCAGGATGAGTTGCTTATTTACCAATATTCCTTCTAAATATTTTCTTCTTAATATCTTGTATTCGTTTTTCTTTTTTACTAAACATTTTTAAATCAAAGTCATGGCCTCTTTTATTTATTTCTTTTATGTGCCGTTTCCCTTCGGGACGTGGGTGATCATATCTCTCCACTTTCTCATGTCCTTTATAGCTCTCAATACGCCCTGTCCACTTGCTATGTCTCCCAGACCCCGCTCTGAATCCACTTGCTTAAGCTCGATAAGTATGTCACGCGTTGCTTTCCCTTGTTCCACGTTCCCTCTATTCGCCCTGTGGGTATCAGATTTTCCAAGTCCTCCTTTCTCATTACGTGTCCTAAAAATTTCGGCTGCCTCTTCCTTATGTTAAGCATAAGTTTCCTCCTTGTTTGCATCCTCTCCAAAACCTCATCGTTGCTCGCATGGTATCCTTAGCATCCTTCTGTAGAATCATATCTCTGCCAAGTATGTCATGCTTTGCTTTCCCTTGTCTCTTTTTCCTTCTATTCGACCTGTGAGTATCAGATTCTCCAGGCCCCTCTTTCTAATTACATGTCCCAGAAATTTAGGCTGCCTCTTCCTGATGTTGAGTATAAATTTCCTCCTTGTTTGCATCCTCTCCAAAACCTCATCGATGCTCACATGATCGGTCCATGGTATATCTAGCATTCTTCTGTAGAAGTAAGAAATTTAAATGGGTCATTCCAACGAAGATCCCTTCTGTGTTCATCAATTAGATTTAGAACTGTCACGCCTACATATTTCTTATGGAATGTTATGGATACCAGCATCTGATGAGTTGTTGATTCGATTTTCTTTTTTGCTGAGCAAGTGGTTGCAATTTTAGCGCTTGGATGGACTATCCACACGGACGAGCGTGTGCACACACACACACACCCACACACACACACACACACACACACACACACACACACACACACACACATCTCTATCTTATTTTATTCATATCTAATTCTGTTATGATCTATCTATCTATCTATCTATTTGAGTCTGTTCAGATCTATCTATCTATCTATCTATCTATCTATCTATCTATCTATCTATCTATCTATCGTCAACAGAAAAACATATCATGCCGTCTTTTATCTTTTATTACCAATATTTGAAAAAAGCGCCCTTAGATTTACAAGTCTCCCATGATACAGAGGATATATGGATGACCAAAAATGATAAAACCTGATATTATCCACAGTGGCAAAAGTATATCCTCGACATTAAAATACGGTCATATGATAGGCATAACTCAGTAGTTAAGTAACATGATTATTTTCTGGTATACTTCTAAACGGTGAAAAGGACGGAATACAGGGTCGGTGTAAGGGTCTCGTGCCCCTACCCACGAATCTATGCTTCTGCTTCCAACTCCATTACATCTCAATTTTCGTGCAGTAAAATACAAATTTTATTCTAACCTAATTGTGTACAATAATAGATCATATGCAATCTAGGTGAACAATTCAACAAGAAAAAATGAAAATAAATACAATGTATCTAAATACAAATTAGAGACATGTCATAATAGATCATTCCATCTTAAATAAATCAACAATATTTTGCAACAATTTTTAAGATCAAATTGAAATTTTTCTTGTTAAAAAGTTAGATAATTTTAACACATTCAATATTATGGATAATTTAAAAAAGATTTATATAGCATTTTTTAGACATAGCATGAACAAAACAAATTCACGGATTTAGACGGAAAAAACACCCAAAATGACGTCAAAATCCGTGAAAAGGTTTGACCCTTTAACAGTCAGTTGTGCTCAGTTTAACTTGTATATAAATGTAGGCAGAGAAAAGCAAATACTGACAAGATAGCGGGGGTCACAAAGCACTGAAAGAAGCTCCAATCAGAGCTTGGCCAGAGGTTTCGAGCGGTGTACTCGCCGGCTCTAAAAAATAAAACCTTCAATATAAGTTTACATGTACATCTTACACGTAGAAACATAAAAAATAGAAAAAACTGGCACATTATGAAATAAACATTTGACTAGAAAACATTTCCTTTGTAGCAAAAGATAAAAAAATAATTGCTTTAGGTTTGTGACTGGAAGTTGTTATTAAATATAGAATTCCGTAATAATCAGATATCTCTGAAAAGTCTAATTTTTGTTGTTGCAAAGTATGTATATACAATTTACCGTATTTGACGGCATATAAGACGCATTTCTTTTTTTTTACTAAAAATATCTTTTAAAATTCCCTTGCATCTTATATGCCATATGTAGGTTTAAAATTCGCGATAGTCGGCCGAAATTAGCTACCTGGCAACTCCTATTAGCTTACACTTTAGAGTAACTTTCATATACCTATTGTCATTATTTAAACGGCTATTATGCAGATTAAAAGTGTTATCATTGATAATATTCATTATATTAATTTCATCACGTTTAATATTAGTACTTTGTTTCACTAAAATTATATGCAATAAATTCAAATTATATATTTGTAAAATATATTTGCTTCATTAATATTTTTCTTGAGATAACTTCAAGTTGCATTGGTATAAACAGAACCAGAATTTTTATATCCTAATTATTCCATTAAGACATTTACAAGATGCAGGTTGTACAGATCATTTAAAGGATATAATAAAGTTTGTATAGGCTCGTGTTCTTTTTTCCAATTATTTTTCGTTTAATTGTAATCATGGCTTGTTTAAGCAAAATAATACCTCATAAATATAGCCTAGGCTGTACCGTTTACTAATAATTTTACTAAATACTAATTTTTCTTGATTTGCCCTACTGAAATTGGGGTGCGTCTTATACACCTGTGCGTCTTATATGCCGTCAAATACGGTAGTTCAAATTCAGAAAATCAAAAATTGAACACACGAAATGGAACAGTCGCTTAAAATATATTCAGTGTTTTCTCGAATTCAGGCGAATCCAGCATGTGAAGATCGTGATTGGATCTTGAGATGTTTTAGGTTTTGTTTTAAAAATGACTTTAATGCACGATCCATTGATTGGATAATTATATTTAATTTTGATTGGTTAAAAATGAGATGGATGTCGAAAGTGAAATATTCTTGTAATATTCTGTCATTCACATTGTTCAGAATACTTACTTTATTGCTTAACAGTGACTACCACAAATAACGTGTACCTTAGTGGCATAGAATATATAACAACTTTTTTTTTTAGTGGGGATAATATAATTTTAATGCGGACATAGCTTGCTCTATTTAACGGTTATCACAGGAATGACTTGTGAATAGAGCCTAACAGAAAATGAGTTAAGTGGGGGATGATACAACCAGAAGACTGATTTTCACGGTCTCAATCGCAATGTTTGTTTAAAATAGGACACTAGAAC
Source organism: Acanthosepion esculentum (assembly GCA_964036315.1). Taxonomy (NCBI): domain Eukaryota; kingdom Metazoa; phylum Mollusca; class Cephalopoda; order Sepiida; family Sepiidae; genus Acanthosepion; species Acanthosepion esculentum. The sequence continues at coordinate 14,098,214 of OZ038505.1, read as the reverse complement.
GGCCTTTACCTTCATTCGTCATATCCTGTGAGATTGAGGGTAGTCTTCGAAAGCAAAATATTAGGTCAGAGTCTGGGTTTTAAAAACGACATTCCAGTCACAAAATACAGGACAATAATTTATTCTGGATATCTATGATTCTCACAATATGCGTGTGTGTGGGGGGTGCGTGTGTGGGTGGGTGTGGGTGTGTGTGTGTGCGGGTGTGTGTGTATGTGTGAGGGTGCGTGTGTGTGTGTATGTGTGTGGGTGTGTGTGTGTGGGTGTGTTTGTGTGTGTGTGTATGTGTGTGTGTGGGGGTGCGTGTGTTTGTGTGGTGCGTGTGTGTGTGCGTGTGCGGGTGTGTATGTGTGTGTATGTGTGTGGGTGTGAGTGTGGGTGATTCTCTACTTTTCATAGCAGAAGCTCTTTAGAAGACATTGAACAACAGCGATTTTAGTTTTTATTACAAGTTCTCACTTGAAGCATGAAATATCCCTTGAATTTACGGGGGTCTGGTATTGTTATGCAGTCTCTGTATAATATGCATAGGGACATCGATAAATGAGGGTTATTAGTGTATTTGAGACTAACAAAATTAGAATTTTCTTTATCAGCACTTAAAATAGCCGCCAAACACCAGATAAGCATAGCCAACTGACTGGGCACTTTGTAGATGATATGTTCACATGATGGCTGATTTCTGCTGGAGCATCAAAAGAGATCAAGCTTTTCAAAAGCACCTTCGAGTTTCCAAGAAGAGAAGATTTATAGCTTTGGAAGGACAAAAAATGAATGTATCTCATTCCCTTGCATCTTCTTTGTCTGTTTTGATTCAAAAATTGATGACACATATTTTTGTCTTAATTTTGTTTGAGATTTTTTTGAAAAATTTCTTTCAACTGAAAAATGCTGAAAATACATTGTTTAAGTTATTGGGATATTTTCTTCTTTTATGATAAGTTATTCTTTTATGATAAGTTATTCTTTTATGATAAGTTATTCTTTTATGATAAGTTATTCTTTTATGATAAGTTATTCTTTTATGATAAGTTATTCTTTTATGATAAGTTATTCTTTTATGATAAGTTATTCTTTTATGATAAGTTATTCTTTTATGATAAGTTATTCTTTTATGATAAGTTATTCTAACCTGAAAACGTTTGAGGTTGGTTCTACTTGGCCCTGGCATATCACTCTTAAATGGATATTTTGGCCAATTTAAAGAAAAAGAGAAATTATCTGTACTGAGAAAACGTGATGTGATGGGAGAAAATAGACTTGATTTTCAGACTCAGCGTGACAAAATGGACCAGAAACATGTGCCTGTTGCCCAACAACATTTCAGTCAAAAAATGTCGACCAGTGTTATTAAAAAAAAGATCTAAAATAGCTTTAAAAATAGAGAAATTAGTAATTGTGACAATGACAGCCACAACTGTAGCGAGTGTGTTAGCACTTATACGATTGCTTAGTTGTGTCATTTAGTGAACACGTGATATCGAATTAAATGCGTAATTAAATTTTGTAATTTAAATCTTTTTCCTTCTGATTAAGAAGGTATATCCTGTTTTTGTAGTCTTTGATCACGATGTCTGGGCGATTAATTTTGATTGTTCCGCCTGTGTGTACTGTAAAGGCCCATGAAATTAGTATAGGTCCTATCTCTGTAATCGGGCCTGGGTGATGTTCATACTAATTTCTTACAGTTTCCTTCCCTTAAAAGTTGCATATTTTCCAATGAAGATATTATTATTATCATCATTATATTTCGATTTCTGCTATAGTCACCTACCAATTCTGCGGGAAGACCTAAGGCAGGTAGTGGTGTGTTGTTATGGCTACATTTCATGATTTGCTTGTCCCACCACCATAACATCACTAGCGTTACATGGAAAAAGTCCTACTTAGTGTGTAGTCTGTACTTACCAAGTCAAATTTTGTATTTCATATTAATTTTATTATTATTATTAATATTATTAATATTATTATCGAAGATACCATCAAGTGGGTCGATGGTCTAAGAAGTTTGAGGACGCCTGATTTAGAAAGAAGAAATGAAATTGATTTATTCCCCACCCCTCACACTCACACCTTGGCATTCTCAGTGTGATAAAATGTCCCAGAAACATGTGCCCATTGCCCAGCAACATTTGGATCGAAAAAATGTCGAGCAGTGTTATTAAAAAAAAAAAGATGTAAAATAGATCTATTTTTAAATAGAGAAATTAGTAATTGTGACAATGAAAGCTCTGACTGTAGCGAGTGAGTTAGTACTTGTAAGATTGCTTAGCTGTGTCATTTAGTGAACACGTGATATCGAATAAAATGTGCATTTCAATTTTGTAATTTAAAAATCTTTCCTTCAGATTAAAAAGATAATATTTTTCTATGGTCAAGATGTTCCTGTAGCCTTTCCAAAATGTACAGTTTTGCGAAGAGGGTTCATTTGAGAATTAAATATTTCGAATTCGACAAAGGAAACCCACGAGGATATACTTTTGTTGCGACCTGTGATGACTAAATGTGATGCGGTAACCAGATAAACTGGTTTCTGACTGGGCGACATTGCTTAATTTTCTAGTTTTCTTTTATTTTCATGCATGTAAAAATAAATGTCTGACCCCAGCACTGTAATTTGTAACATCACTCCTCGTAGCCAGCAATCATTAAGTCACGAAAGCCGGTTCCCTTCACCTATATAAAGAATTTCTGTATGAAACATTAGACGCTATATATGACGCACTCGGGGAGAAATGAAGTTAGTGTTAATGGCTCGAGAACTGATCATGTTAAGCACAATATCAGCTTTTCATGCCCATCGTGTTTACAGCGAAATCATTTTAAACTTTCTAGACTGATTTCACCTGTTTCATTTTTATGTCGTTTGCAGATTTTATTCACTGATTGACCGTGTAAATACACTCTGATTTAGAGAAGGGGCTACCACAGTGAACTCTTGATACGATGGAACTATTCAGGGGTCGATAAAAGCCTATGAGTTATAAGAGGGACGGCAAATAAATCTTAGTGACTTACGACTAAAACTCTCCAATTTCTAAACGAATAGAATGACCTTTGCTACTCTTCGTCAAACATAACCTTTTCTTTTAACGTTGTCAACCAATTCAATAAAATGGTACATTCATGTATTTATTATATATTTATATTTTATGAAGCTTTTCTTCTTCTTCTTCTTCTTCTTCTTCTTCTTCTTCTTCTTCTTCTTCTTCTTCTTCTTCTTCTTCATCGTATTATTATTATTATTTTGTTTGTTCTGTTTCTTCTTCCACTTCTCTTTTTATTCTTCTGTTTCTTCATATTATTATTCTGTTTCTTCTTCTTCGTATTATTATTATTATTAATATTATTATTATTATTATTATTATTATTATTATTATTTTGTTTCTTCTTATACTGTTTCTTCTCCCACTTCTCGTTTTCTTCTTATTATTATTATTCTGTTTTTTCTTCTGTTTCTTCTTCTTCTTCTGTTTCTTCTTCTTCTTCTTCTTCTTCTTCTTCTTCTTCTTCTTCTTCTTCTTCTTCTTCTTCTTCTTCTTCTTCTTCTTCTTCTTCTTCTTATTATTATTATTATTAGTAGTAGTAGTATTAGTATTAGTATTATTATTATTAGTAGTAGTATTAGAAGTATTGTTTTATTTCCTTTGATTTCTGGTGTCTACTCATTTCTTTCCGGGTCCCAACCAGAGACCTAATGTCAGAAATGACATCATGGCATTTTCCACTGAGTACCCCACCAAACAAAAACCCAACTAAAATAACACACATTTTACATTGATAAAGCCCTCCGTAAGGTTTGGGCTGTACTTGTGAGTACAATTTTTTTGTATTCTTTAAGGCATGAGCTACCAGGTGCCCCTTCAATGAGTCTATCGGAATCTTTTCCAATCCATCCGAGGGCTCCAACTACAACTGACATTCTTGATGTCATCATGTATCACATTTTTGTGAATTCGATTTCAAGTCCTTGTATTTTGATAGTTTTTTGAAGCTCTTCAAGGATACATTGTCGTCTGCAGGGACGGCAGAATAAGATGGTATATTCTGTTCTTGTGGTCTTCATTCACGATGTCTGGGTGTTACATGGGAAAGGTCCTACTTAGTGTGTAGTCTGTACTTACCAAGACAAATTTTGTATTTCATATTATTATTATTATTATTATTATTATTATTATTATTATTATTATTATTATTATCATCATCATCATCATCATCATCATCATCATCATCATCGAAGATTCCATAAAGTGGGCCGATGGCCTAAGAAGTTTGAGGACCCCTGATTTAGAACAATGTTCTCTTGAGAAAGGAGAAATGAAATTGATTTATTCCCTACCCCTCACACCCACTACCTTGGCATTCTAAAATATAATCACCGACTGTTTTCACGTCTACCACCTGCCATTCTTTGCGTCTATTTTAATCACATATTTATCACATAAACTCTACCATTGACTAAATTTAACTTGGCATCCAGTGGAGATCGAACTCACTACTCATTGGTAATGATCTGCTAGATATACTCGCCCAATCTTTTCACACAGAAGTTGTTGTTTGCTAAGTTTATCTTTAACATAAGGTAAGAGGCACCCAGTGAGGATCGAACTCATAAATTAGTAGTAATGGTCTGCTAGACTTACCCTTTAACTCTTTTTACGCAGAAGTTGCTGTTTGCTAAGTTTATCTTAATTTAACACAAGGCGAAGTCATGGCGATTATGTGTGAAAAAGAATATCGCCCAAATGTCCGCCAAATCTGAAAGACAAAGGAAAAAATCATTAGACGCTTAAACTTAATTCATATTAAAATCGGTCCAAGTTATTGGAACACCCTTTATGAGCCTCTTGCTCTGTAATTCTTTACCTTTGAGAGTCTCTTGGGTCTTGTACAAATAAGAAAGTGAAAAATGTTTAAAAGATAACTGTTTGTTACTTTAATATTTGAGAGAGTAGCCAGAGAGCAAGGTACCCATTTCTTTTGACTCTCAAAATCATTGACCTGTGTAGCTCATAACGGCACAACTAAACCTGCCGGTCCTGTTACGCATATAAGGCGCACAATTCAGGTTTTAACGTTCGAAGTCGTTGTGTTTGCAATCGTGACAGATATCATATATGAAGGTTTACTCAAATACATATCCAGTGAACTGAATTATCAACATCTACTTTTCTCACGCCTACACAAATGCTAATATGTAATCTTTATTAAACGTCAAAGTGCAGTTTTCTAGGCACTCATAAACGTAATTAGATCGAACACTTGCTGTAAAACGTTAATGTGCAGACAATTCTATAGGCTTTCATGGTTTCTGTTCAAAATGCTCGATTATTGGTGCCCTTTACCAGAATAGGATAACTATATAAACAAAGTCCCTGCCGATCAAATAAGGCATAAAATTTAGGGTTAGCATCGGGAAAAATAGTTTCTCGGGATGAGAACTCGGAGAGCCGGGTTCGAATTCCAGTTGGGTTCGTTACGTTCACTTATAAGAAAAAAAAAACCTTAGGAGAGGTATGGGTTAAATAGTAGAAGTGACTAGGACCTATAGCCTTGGTTGGCAACCGGTCTACCGTAGAAAGAAACGGCAACCTACTGCGGGAAAATCATCTGCCTCGTCAGTCATGACTCAGAAGAGATATGATCGCCTGATTGTGTATCACCTATGCAACTTAACTGACTGATTAATAAGAAAAATAGCTGGTTAGTCGTATCCGACTATACCTGTCTAGTAGGGCGGCAAGTCAATCCCTGTTGCAGACGTCTGCTCAGGCATGTTCGTCTTTGTTCAACACCCACAGAGCCCACCTGTGGTTTATACTGCAACTATGCTGATCGGGCAGTTATAGTTTCTGGGAGAGAGCGCATTATCAACAGTCTGAACAATGCCAGCACGCTCAAACTCTCGGTCACGATGACTTGCTACTTCGTGCTAGCACAACCATCGACGGCTCTCCAAATAGTTCCGCCTACCCAATTTCACTCACAAGGATTGGGTCAAGGTTTTTGAAGCACTTTCTAAAGGAGGCTCAATCTGGGATCACCTCCCCCAGACCGATAACGTCAAGAAAGTCACCTTCCAGACAAATGGTTAGATTTGAACCCGGGTCTCTAACCACTCGACCACATGCCCTTATGGAAAATGTATAATCGACACTAAAGTAGTGATTATTGATTATATATATATATATATATATATATATATATATATATATATATATATATATATATATATATATATATATATATATATATACCAGGTGTGACAGCAAAATTGTCCAAATATTGTAACAGCAAAATTGTCCAAATATTGTAACAGCATAATTGTCAATCCCACAAAATGTTTAATATCTAAAAAAATCACTAAACTGAGTTTCTTTTTCTCCACGTTTTCAGGTAAGACGTTTAGCGATCTTGATACAATTTGTCGTAAGAATCACTGAAAAGCCCTTTGAGTTGTTCAGTTAGAAAATGAACAGGTTAAAATCGTTTTATGTCAGCCCCTGTCTTATCAACTGAGCAATGGTGAGTGAAAAAAACATTCATGCCTTCAGTAATGGTACCAACATTCATATTCTGGCTTCCATTATTCAAAATCCATTCAAGAACCACCAAGAGAACGGTGAATAAGTTTTAAAAAGCGTGTACAGTAGAGAAGAAAACTGAATCAGGAGGTCACAACAGGAAGAAGGCTTATCATTTCAACTTAGAGATAAAGAGATCAAGTAGAAAATATCCAACTCAATCCAAAGAAGTTTGGCACGTGAAGGAGGGGTTTCAGCTATGATAGCCCAAAGAGCAATCAAAAAAGACTTTAAATGAAGTCGTACGTGAAACCTGTGAGGCGATTTGTTACTCCAGGACAGAAAGAATGTTAGAGAGGGCGAAGATAATCTTGAATAACTCCGAAAATGATACTGCAATAATAATAATAATAATATATATATATATATATATATATATATATATATATATATATATATATTTGAACTTCATTTCAATCCTTCATGAAGCCCTTTGAAATCATTTTTGTGATTCTGTATTTCATATTAACTTAAACGTTATGTTTCGTAGTTACTTGTATTTGAGTCGATATCGTGGTTTGTTAAGTTGTGTAAATCTGTTTACCAGCCTGTGTATTCGAGAGTCTTAATAAAGAAAATGTGCTCTCCGATAGGGTTGCAACCTGTGTTCCTCGTTGTCGAGGAAGACACCGTGTAGACCGGCATGCTCTTAGAAAGCCCACCCACGGTAGACAGCCAGAGTCAAGCTAAGTTCAATTACCCTATTTAAGAAATGCTCATCTCTTATTCGGATCACTCGAAGCCCATATCTGTTTACTTTGACTCCCCAAACCGAGGTCAAAACACTATGAAAGTGTAAAAATAGGTTTTAATACCAGCAATACATTTTTTTTTTGGTAAAAGGTTATTGGCAGCAATGAATCTTTGAAGAAAAAAATTATTACCAGCAATAAAAATCTTGTCGGCATTAAATAACCCATTGAAGTGTTGATATGCCGTTAAACAAACCAAACCAAACCAAACTGACAGCGCTCGAATTTATACTATTTACCTAACAAGAACATCTACACAAACACGTGTAGCCACAATTTATAACGTTTCAAGTAATTTTTGAATCATTTCACCCCAAGCAAGACAATAAAACCACTAAGACGTAAGGGATTTTACTGAGTGTTAAAGAACGTGAGAAAATATTATTAAGGAGAGATGATAATAAAAGGACAAAAATTGAGAAGACAGAAGATAACGACTGGCATTGCATTTAAATTTTTTAAGATGAAAGTTGACTTAGAAGCAAGAAGCCGGAAGAGAGTTCCACAAGCGAGAAGTGCGATAGAAGAAACTGTTAGCGTTGAACTTACGGTTCCATCTCGCCATTCATCTGTAAAATGATGACAGCGCTTAGATTTGTAAAGTCTAGGCACCGAAGAGGAAAGTTCATCAGAACAATTACCATGAATGTATTTATTGTAAAGGCACAGGGAAGCTACATTACGACGGTGGGAAATCCGATATGCCAGGTCAGTACAAATAAAATTGCAGATTCTTCTTTGGATTTTATCAAGAATCTCTAAATATATGGCAGGCACCCCAGACCCGATGTGGCAGTAATAGTCAAAGCAACGACGAATGGTAGCTTTATAAATATGTAGAAAGATTCTGGCGAGAATAATTGTCTAGCAAGACATAGTGAACCAACTTTCTTAGCTGCAGATTTAACAATTTAGTGTATATTCAATCCACTTTTTCAACTCAGCTGAAAACGTTCTCCTGGAGGTTAGCATCAGCCAGACTGATGGAAGGTAAAAAGAGCTCTCTCAGATGATTAAAAGAGATCAGCTCTGTTTTTGTGGCGTTAAAATTAACAAAGCACTCCTTGACGCATTTAACAACAGATTGTAGGTCATTTTTGAGATCAGCTACGAATTTGATCTTATCGAACCGATCAGGCAGTGGTAAAGAGTTGTGTCATCAGCAACCGAATAATAATATGGAATACCATCAGCTCTATTAATTCCTTATAACTTACTCGTTCTGCAGTTAAACTGAACATATTTTCTGATAAATACCATTCGTCCGTGAACTGAATAATGTTACCATACATGTTCTGGTGCTCCTGCTATTCATCTCGAGATTCTTGCCAAAATCCAAATAAGGATCATCTGCAATGTAATCGATGCTGACTTGGCATTTCAATTTCAGTCACTTTCTCACCGACGTTACGTGGCTTCCCTCTGTCTTTTCTACAAATATTTTCATGTCCAGTGCCCTGATGAGCATTTTTCCCCCCGGTGTCCCGACTACAAGAATTGAAGCGTGCTACTAGACTTGAAACTAGATCCCGATCTTTTACTGTTGAAATAGTTAAATTTAACCGCCACTTCCACTCCAACAGTTTCTTTTCTCGCACTTCCTGCCTGTGGAACTCCCTTCCGTTTACTTGCTTCCCTGATAACTATAATTTGCAAACATTTAAATCCAACGTCAATCGCCATCTTCTATCTTCTTGAACACCTTCCATCTTTTATTCTTTCCGTAATCCTCCCTATACTCAGTCTTTTTCTCACTTTCACTCCCTGTACTCTCCACCCCTGCGTACCAGTGGTATTTCTGCCTTGCTTGGGGAGAAATCATTAAAAAATAAAGTAGTATTTTAAATGGTCATACAAATTAAATTTGAAATTGTGTTGCCCTTTGATGTAATTTTTATGATTTTTCTCTATTTCACTAATAACCAATTTAGTATTTACGATACTTATATTCGAGCTATTATCCTCATCTTTCTGGTTGTTTTGGTGATAACATAAAAGAAAATGTGGATAATTGCCCGAATATAAATAGTGCAATTAATGATAACTCCTCATCCCAGAAATTCATAGGGGAAAAAAAAAATCATGTAGGAAAAAATAGGAAATAATTTAGAATGGGCTGCGTTCGAGGTAGTTTCGCCCAACACTGCCAATAGCTACGCAACCAAAACATTAACCTGAAAACTCGACTCATGTTCTTAACTAGCCTCGTCAGTTCGAAACCTTCATGGTTATGTCATGCATGGCACCATAGCCGTTTAGAAATATCTAAACTGTGAGCCGTATGCAACCGCTTTCTCAGGTCAATGGTTAAAAATGGCTTTGTGCGAGTGAAGCCTGCGGGTGTGTTTGAAGACCATCCTTCATCGAACTTTATGAAGTGGCGCTACAGAATCAAAAACAAAGAACTTTACCGGATAATAAAAAGCATATCATTTGAGGACTTTCAACAGCAGCAACAACTAAAATGGATAGCACATATATATCGAAGAGAAAGTAATGGCATAATCAAGATGTTGGCATTCCACACTATTTCAAACAAAAGGCTATAAAGGAAACCCCCATCAATACTGAAAAGGGTAATAACAGCTACTGGACTGGAGAAACTTCTTTTCCGGAACTTTTGTTTTAAGAATTAAGAATTTATACATTTCAAACGACAGTAGTAATGGCTGCTCGATCAATGAATGCCGAATGGTTCGTTATAAGGAAAAGGCTAATATTGTCATTACTATTAAGCGTTATGTTTCGTGAATAATCGGGTTTAAGTAGACAACTCAGGTTATTAAACAGTGTAAAGCTACGTCTACCGGCCTGTGTATTCGATAGTCTTAAACTTTAGCACACTACGTTATTAGTATTACTTCCTTTTCTACTGCATTCTTTTACAATACATCTCAGTTGCATTGTCTTTATTGTTACTATCACTTAAAGTTGTTTTTTGTTGCCATAGCAGGATATGAGAACACAACTATGAAATTCAAACACACTATTGTTCAGGGATCAGAGTCACCTTCCGTGGCAGGATGTACAGCATATGAAATCATATAGAGAGTGATAAAGGTTAAAGAACAGTGCAAATTTATGTCTACCAGCTTATGTATTCAAGAGTTTTAAAGAAATGCGCTGATTGGCTAGGCTTGAACCTACGTTCCCCTTTTAGGGAAAAACACAGTATAGATCAGTGTAATTTTAGAAGGCTCAAATAGATTATTACGTAGTGGTTAATTGACGATTAGTCACAGATTTCACCAACCGCGCGGAAATTATCTACCGCTGATAATGGGACCTGATTATATATTTGAAGTCCATTTGGGTTAGAAAAAGTATTTTCTTGCGTAGATATTCTCTCTTCTCGTTTTGTTTTGATACCAGCTTTTCGAGGCAAACACAATCTGAAACATCCCAGTTTAGGGACAAAACTAAGAAAGTATGAAACATAAAAATATAAATGTGTAGATGAAGACGAAACAAACAATATAATGAAAAGCTGCTAAGAGACGTTCAACACAATGAAGCACATTACTTAGTCTGTTAGAATCTATCTATCTATCTATCTATCTATCTATCTATCTATCTATCTATCTATCTCTACTCATTATCTATGCCAGTTTTTTCATTACCTATCTATCTATCTATCTATCTATCTATCTATCTATCTATCTATCTATCTATCTATCTATCTATCCCCCTATGTCAGTCTTTTCATTATATATATATATATATATATATATATATATATATATATATATATATATATTTAAAAAAAAAATTTTTTTTTAAGCGTATCACCCCAAGCAAGGCTGGAGGCCACTATCACGCATGGGGTTATAGAAGGGTTGAAGGAAGAAAAGATAGGAGTGGTAAAGGAGAGGATGTGGAGAAAGAGAAAGACAGTGGGTCGATCAAGGCAAGGGGGTTACAGAAGATTTGGAGTGAGAGCAGATAGGAATGAAAGATAAAAGGATGTGGAGAAGGGAAATGGATAGATCAAGGCAACTGGAGATGTCGATTGACGCTACACTTAAACCGTTGGAGATTGTATTTGTCAGGGAAACATTAATAGGGAAGGGAGTTCCATAGGCGAGATGTGCGAGACATGAAGCTATTGGAGTAAAAGAGACGTCTACATCTAACAGTTTCAACGGTGTAGGGGTGGGAACGGGATGCCAGCCTCGTAGGACGTTTAAATTCACGAGGCCTAGGGACAAGCGAAAGCAGCTCCTCGGAGCAATTACCGTGAAAGTACTTGTAAAAAAGGCACAGCGAGGCAACATCGCGTCTGTGAGAGAGCGACTGCAGACGAGATGACAGATCAGGGCCAATCACATTGCATATCCGTCTCTGGATATATATATATATATATACAGCGGTTGGACAAAATAATTGAAACACTTGTTAAATTCAAAGAAAATTTATTTAATATGGAGTTGGTTCTCCTTTAGCCTCACATATAGCTTTAATACTTCTAGGAATGGAATCATACAGCTTCCTGACTTCATCCAGAGGAATTTTCAGCCATTCTTCCATTAACATCTACTCCAGCTCTTTAAGACACAACGGTGGCGGATAGTGGCTCCTAACCTGTCGCTCCAAAATGCACCACAAATGTTCAATAATATTGATATCTGGAGATTGGGGAGGCCACTCCATGTGTTCTAGCTCACTTTCATGCTCTTCATACCAATTCGTAACCACTTGATCGGTATGTATTGGAGCATTATCGTCTTGGAAGATGCAGTCACCGTCAGGGAATTTAGTCAGGGCCATTGGATGAACATGATCTCCCAAAATGTTCAGGTAATCTTTGCTGTTAATACTACCACGCAGTGCAACTATTGGACCGAGACATTTCCATCATATAGCGGCCCAAACTATCACTGATCCACGACCATGCTTCACTGTTGGAAGAAAGCAGTCAGGGTTGTAAGTTTCTTTTGGCTGCCTCCAAACATAAACTCGCCCTGAAGTTGGGAAAAGAGAAAAACTTCTGAATGTTGCAAGTGGAGAGAAGAGGTTTCCTTGCGGCAGCTCTTCCATGATATCCAGCTTTATGGAGCTCACGACGAACAGTTTTAGTAGAAACTGGACTATTCAGATGATTATTCAACTCAGCAGTCACTTTGGTCGCAGTAGTCTGATGATTTTTTGACATATTCCGTTTCAATGCACGTCGGTCCCTGTCAGTACGTTTGCAAGACCGGCCCGAATTGCTACAGTTGCTAGAGGCTTTGCCCTGTTTCTCGAATTGCGTCATAGTTCTTGATATGGTAGCTCTTGAAAAACCAAACAGTTTAGCAACCATAGTGATCGAGGCTCCTGCCATTCGAGCTCCAATAATTTGCTCTTTTTCGAACTCGGAGAGGTCACGCATTTAGCTTAAATTTTACTAAATTCTAAAAATAAATAAGACAAAGACAGTAAATTAGATAAATAAACGTATTTACAATAGATATAACCTGCAATTACGAAGTTTTAGTTAAAGTTCTTAATATAATAGGTTTTTGAAATATAGGAGTGGAATTTGCGCCTGTTCCAATTATTTTGTCCAACCCCTATATATATATATATATATATATATATATATATATATATATATATATATATATATATATGTCAGTCTTTGCATTGTCTATGCCAGTCTTTTCATTATCTATCTATATCAGGTTTTCATTATCTATCTATCTATCTATCTATCTATCTATCTATCTATCTATCTATCTATCTATTTCAGTCTGTTAATTATGTATCTATAACAGTCTGTTCATTCTCTCTCTCTCTCTCCTTCTCTCTCTCTCTCTCTCTCTCTCTCTCTCTCTCTCTGAGACTGGGTTCTGTCGTGGGTTGTAATTGAGCGCAACTGTATTTTGTCAAATTGTTGATAAAGAAGTTATGGGTGCGGCATTTGCCGTCGTGCTCACTCATCTGCTTTCCACTCTTTTATGCATCGTTTTGTCATTGTTTTTAATAAGAATTTGGGACTCCATATATATTGCTTTCGCTGTTTAAAGCAGAGATATCAATTCATGCATGCGTTCCACTATAGTATATAGTAATATATTATAGCAATAATTCACATATATATATATATATATATATATATATATATATATATATATATATATATATATATATGTATGTATGTGTGTAGGGAGAGAGAGAGAGACAGAGACAGAGACAGCGAGAGACGAGTTCCAATTTCAGTCTGGTCCATCCGTTACATTAACTGACGAACTAATACCCCTGGGAAGAGTATGAACCCATTTCTTCTTCTTACAGGTATAGTTAAATAGCAGGGCAGACTAGGTCCTATAGCTCTAGGTAGAGAACAGTCTAGGGGAAGGAAAATTCTGAATTCAAAACCTGTGGGGTTTGTTTCTATCTATCTATCTATCTATCTATCTATCTATCTATCTATCTATCTATCTATCTATCTAAGTATTCATTATCTATCTATCTATCTATCTATCTATCTATCTATCTATCTATCTATCTATCTCTGTCAAACTTTTCATTATGTCAGTGTTTGTATTATCTATCTATATCAGTTTTCATTATCTATCTATCTATGTATCTATGTATCTATCTATCTATCTATCTATCTGAGTCTATTCATATCTATCTATATATCTATCTGTGTCTATTCATATCTATCTATCTATCTATCTATCTATCTATCTATCTATCTATCTATCTATCTATCTATCTAGCTAGCTAGCTAGCTAGCTCTCTATCTATCTATCTATCTATCTATCTATCTATCTATCTATCTATCTATCTATCTACCTCTACTCATTACGTATCTCTTTATGTCAGTCTTTTCATTATCTATTCTGCGCAAGCCTTCACCACTGTAATCAAATAATATATGTGGGTAGTCTGCTTGTTGGTTCCAAGAACTGAGCTGCTTGACCCTCATACGCCGAAAACGACAGGAGAGTCCAGTATATATATATATATATATATATATATATGCGTGTGTGTGTGTGTGTGTGTGAGTAAAATTCAGATGAAAATATCTCTGTAAAAAGACGACATCAATAAAGACAAAAGTCAAAACTTTTCTTTACGGAGGTGTTTCGTCATATATGGATTTTTATAAAGGTAAATATAAGGACTTTTGCAACATGTATTTATAAAAAGAAGTAAAAAAAATATCGTTACGTTTTGAAAATTCTTAAAAATAAATTAAATTCTTAAATATTCTTCATACTTTATAGTTTATCTTGATATTCATAACAATTCTGAATTTAAAAATTTTGAAAACCTAACGATGTTTTTTTGCTTTATTTCTGTTTATATACATACATACATACATACATATATATATATATATATATATATATATATATATATATATATATATATATATATATATATATATATATATATATATATACATATATATATATATATGTATTATAATGAAGAGAAAGAATAGTAAGATATATAATCCGGTGTTGTTATTAATGTTTTTATTTTTTACAAAACTGTGCTCAATGAAAATCTACAGAGCATAAATATTATAAATTTACTAATTTAAAAATATTGTTCCATCGCTACACAGGAATTACCGTGTTTCAAAAACAGAAGCTAAAAACTTCAAATTTAATTATATAATTAAATTAAAGTTCAAAATAAATTCCTTACACTTGTCTTGATAATGTCCATCAGAGGACGAAATGCATCGATAAAGAATAGTTTTTCCTTCTGTTTTTTTATTCATACACACCAACAGCCTAACACACACCATATATATATATATATATATATATATATATATATATATATATATATATATATATATATATATAATTTAAAGAAAAACAGATCACTTTAAGGCTCCATTGTAATAATTTATTTCACCAGAGAATTTTATTTTTCTCTGGATCCTCAGACTTCACTTTCAAAAGGTGAAACGAAAAATAAAATTTACACCTTTGATGGGCAGTATTAAGCTTATATAAGTTGACATAGAGGGTAGTGAGGGATGGTATGAGAGACATGGTCGAGTTTAGAGAGGGAAGGGAGAGTTTTAAAATTTATTTTTATATTCCTTTTTATAATACTTAATATTGAGGAAGGAGGATGTAAGGATCAGACATTGACCTATTTAATCGGTCAACTCAACGGAAATGATATGGGAAAAGGAAAAGGAGAATAAAAGGGAAAAATAAAAGAAGAAGGGGGAAGTAAAGAAATAAGAAATGTACGTAGGTTTTTGGGAGGAAGAAGAGGGATATACATACATACATACATACATATATACTTCCCCAAGCACAAAACATCAAATTAAAAAAAAACAAACAAAAAAACAAAAAACAAAACAAAACATTTACACAATTTTCGCATGAAAAATTGGCTGTTATTGTGAAATATCCAAATAAATGAAATAATGCCGTCCTTCAGGTTGTCATTGTCGTCGATATAGACCTTTTTTTTTCAGACGAAGTCGACCTCTTTCCATCATAGTAGATGGGTTCCCGTGTGGCTGATTATACTAACACGGGAGCGCCACACTCTTTCGTAAGTATGGTACCTTATAGGGACTTGGGGGTCCTGAATTTGCAAATCGCACGTAAGGCGGGTTCAGTTATGATAGTTGTTGGGCACTGGAACGGAATAAGATATTCTTCGTTGGCAGGTGAGTTGATTGAGCAGGCCTCATTCGTATACACGCTGCTCGTCTTACTCACGAGGAAGGGCCTAAAAGAGGTGTGCCTTGAGGATGACAGAGTTTCTCCCAAAGTGCTTCTCTCCTTGGACGCCAGGATGCTGCTTAGAGAGCTTAACCTATTCCAGCCAACAGAGCAGATCATGGACTGAGCATAGAAATCCAGATATCTTAAGATAATTTCCTTGTACCTTGTTGAAAGTCATGACGAAAACTAACTATTGTAGTGAACAAGACAAGATCTAGAATTAAAAATTCAAATGCTAAGCACTGACTCATGGATTTTGTTAGAAATTAAAAAGACTCGAAGTTACAAACTTTGCTTGCCACACACGCAAAAGCGAATCCAAAACAAAACTCGTGAAATTTCACACCTTGATGCGAAATGTTTTTTGGCCAATAGAAAACTAGGAAACATTTTTAAAAAATTCAAATAATCTTCAATTCTCAGAAACAAATTCTTTTACGCGAGCCGACGCGAAATTTGCTCGTCGTCCAATGGAAAGGCCCGAATCATATCCTGGAGTGAATTCCCAAATGATCTTTTCAAGCCCCACAAACAAAATAAAGGACAGGCAAGTTCGCCGGTCACCAGAGAGAAGGAGACGAGCGTATTAACACGTCCCTTGACAAATGTCAAGCGATCGTTATTATTATCTCTACCTTTCTCCCTCACCTCTTTTATACTTGATAAACGAACGGAACATTTTAAGACTGAGCGATTACTTCAAAACATTCCCACCCCACGAAAACGCTCATATATACATACATCCACATATACGTTCCTGCCTACGTACACATAAACTCATTCTTGCAAGGACTACTACGAACATTTTGACGACCTTGTATCAACCAAAATACATTAATTTTATTTGTAAAGACCTAAATTGATTTATATGTATATAAATTTGTTGTTTCACTTTACAATTTGATTTTCTTGTTTCATACCAGTCTTATGGTGGGCTATCTCATTAACCAGCCCAAATCAAACTAATCTGTTTCCACACTCATACACTTCACTATAACTGATAACCCACTATACCATCACTATTCTGTTAGTGCTATGAGCTATTTTCACAACATTGGTATTGTGGGTTTTTTAAAAAGCTCATGTAAAATATGAAATACATCAATTATCTGCTAATTTTCTCGTTTTCATTATCTTACAATGATTTTCACCCTGAGTCACCGGGAGTCACTCGCGGTTAATTGAATTGAGAAACGTCACTTGTATTCTGAACAACCTCACTTGTGTCCGGAAGCGTGTCACTTGCGTTGTACAAATGAACCGCTTCAAGAATCTGTCACAACAGCCTTGAGTTTATTATTGAATCGTTCTTTAGTATATTGATTTTCTAAGCATAGCTTAGATGTGGCACAAGGCCAAAAGTATAGAACACCCATTGTGGATCGAGCTCACTATTCAGTCGTAACTGTTTTAGCGAGACAAGCTTGCTAAATATTACACCACACCGAGGTGGCCTATCGTTCTTTAGTATATACTGGTCATTTGTATGTTGTTTTTTTTTAACATTTATCGTATTTAAAACAACTGAAAACACTAAAGAAAATTTAAATATTCTCTCTGAAAGCATTTATCAAGGTTGCACTACATTTTTACAAACAAAACAATTTTTACCTCTAAATTCTCTCGTTTAGCTGTAAAAAGCTATTTGATTTTAAAAAAGGAACTCTTGAATATTTGAGCAGATATGGTGTGCGCTTAAACTGTGGGGAAAATACCAGGCATTTGAGGAATTCGGTTGATTCTTGAAAAATGTCCGGAACCATGTTTGTTTACTCGTACAGCTGAACCTCTTCAGGAAACTGTTGCATCAGCTTTGAGTTTATTTCTACAGCTACCTCTTTCTTCGTACAAAGAATGCACCCGCTCACAGAGACACGGGTAGTTTGAAGTCATTTTCAAGGAATCAAGTTTAATCCAGGATATTTTAAAGTTTGCTCAAGGTTATTAAATAACAAAAATCGCAAATATTTTTAGACGTTTAAGTTCTTTCTTTAGACTTAAAAATCTATTTAAAATCAAAATTAACACCTGGTGGCTTTTAAAAACTTTGTTTATCATCTTCTATCCTATAATTCGTTTCTTCTCATGTTAACCTCACACAGCGATTTACCTTCCAAAATGGAATTATTATGCAATAATAAAGCCATAAGGAGATTAATACTTCCAAAGATCTCTGGTGACCTCGGTGGTCAAAGTGAACTTTATTCGCCCAAATATTTTTTACTTCATAGCAAACGTAATATCTCCACTTTGTAGAGAATAAAGTCACAGCCTCACTACACTAGGTGTTGCTGTAAGTAGGATTTCGAATGATGCAATGGAATTGTTAATCGGAGAGTCGTGTTTCAATCCAAGTAAAGTTCGTCATATTGACTTACACGCAAATACCTTTGGGAAAGGTATGAAGCCACCTATTCTTCCCCCATGTATGGGTTAATTAGTAATACTGGTATCACTAAATCATTACTATCTAAAAGAAATTTTTTCTGGCTTTAAATATCCTTCCAAAGGGTTGATAAACCGTAAAAACAAATCAATCAATCTATTATTTCCTTTCAATGAATTAAATGCAACTTTTATCATATTGAGAAATGTTGAGTCAAATAAAATATTTTTTATTTTATTAAAATATTATTTTATTACTGTAAATTGAATAAACGAAAATATTATTTTCTGTGTGAATTTTAAACTCTGACCCCAACCTGAACAACCGTTTTATTTTTATCTTACATTCATTTTCTTATATTTTTTCTTTTTCTGCCTGTCTGCACACAAATTAGTATGTTGCTGCTTTGTTGGTCTGTTAGTTTTGTATTCTTTCTTTGTTTCTTTCTTTGTTTCTTTGTTTCTTTGTTTGTTTCTTTCTTTGTTTGTTTCTTTTTTCTTTTCTTTCTTTGTTTCTTTGTTTCTTTCATTCTTTCATTCTTTTCTTTCTTCTTTCTTTTCTTTCTTTCAATCTTTCTTTCTTTCTTTCTTTTTTCTTTTCTTTCTTTCTTTCTTTCATTCTTTTCTTTCTTTTCTTTCTTTTCTTTCTTTCTTTTTCTTTCTTTTCTTTCTTTGTTTCTTTGTTTCTTTTCTTTCTTTTTCTTTCTTTTCTTTCTTTCTTTCTTTTTCTTTCTTTTCTTTCTTTCTTTTTCTTTCTTTTCTTTCTTTCTTTCTTTCTTTCTTTCTTTCTTTTTCTTTCTTTCTTTCTTACTTTCTTTCCAAGTGAATTCGGCCGTTGAGCTCATTGTTACACTGATATGAACAAAGACAAGTTTATATGAATATCGACACACACTTCGGTCAGACAGAAATAGACAGACCGAGTCAAGTATAAAAGGACAAAAAATTGCGCAAACACAGATAATAAAACAGAAAATAAAACGCGTCACTTTTTTTCCTTCAAACCATTACATTGAGGGAGATTGATTTGTTTCACTAAAAACTTGTTTGACGGGTAACTTTTGAAAGGAGTGACAAAGCGAGCGAGCTTTAAAAAGGTGAAAAATAAAGAAATGAAAGAAAAGAAGAGAAGCGTCATTTTTAAAAAAAGTTCTATTTTTTGTAAGTTACGGTTATCGGCTTCAGGTTATTTTGAAGTGCAGGTTTTAATTATTTGGCCATTTAACCACCACCCTCTCCACCCGCCGCGGGGCGAAGGTTTTAAATAAACAGAGCGTTAATAACATTTCGTTTAAAATAAATTCAATTTGTAGGGTGGGGGGAGTTCATTTACACACACACACACACACACACACACACACACACACACACACACACACACACACACACACACACACACAAAGATATTTCAATGAAATCTTTTCATGAGAAAAAATAGAGCAGTCTGAAGCATATCAAATCATTGCCCCCGACCCGCAAAGAAAGATTTTCATTAAGTGCCATGTCCGTTCAGGACGTTGGCGACACTGCCTCTTCACACGTCATTGCTCTCTGTAGATCTTTATTTTTTTTGTTGTTATCTTGTGGCGGACTTCCACCACATTTATTTAATTTCGTTTAGGAAACCAAACTGATGTGAAAAAATGAACAAGGCAAATTTATCAATATATATAAAAATTGTATTCAACCATGCATACAATAAAGAATGTGTACGAAAAAGCATGCAATGAGTAAGTCTTTTAAAGTTCTTTGAAAGAAAAGAAAGAGTTATTAGTCTGTTATAAAAGTTTTTAAACAGTTCTGTCGTGCAAGAGGAAAAATATGTAAGTGTGAAAGAATATGCACTTTGTGAGTTGAGTGAGAAGATGGGCGCATCGTGGATTTCTGTGGCAGCTAAATCTCACTAGTGCGTCTCCTCTTTTCTTTTGTTTTTATAGGTGATCATTGAATCAGGAACGCTGCGCGGGAAGAATCATTCTCCACAAGCAGAGAATCTGATTGGTCGATACTGACCAATCAGTGCATGAGCTTTGGGGAGGCTTCTGGGAGTCGATTCTCCCAAAAGTGCACAAAATCTACTATATGAAAATATAGCGATTTTAAAATTGTCGCATCAGATAGCAGCGTTGATTCCTGTCCAATGAATGAATGCTGTTGAAGATTTGAATTTTTAAGGGTGTCTGTGTGTGTGTGCTGATGATCGCCATAATCTCTCCCAAACAAGAAGGATCTGTAATGTAATCAATCCTGGCCTCGTATCTCGACTTCACTTTCTCACCGACGTGATGTGGCTTCCCTCTGTCTTTTCTATAAATATTTTCACGGCAACTGCTCTGACCAGCTTTTCCCCCTGGCGTCCCGACTGCATGTATTTAAGCATGATGCTAGATTGGCATCTCGGTCCCACCCGTTTACTGTTGAAATAGCTAAATACAACCACCTCTTCTACTCCCAAAATTTCATTTCTCATATTTTCCGACAGTGGAACTCCTTTCCCTTTCCTTGCATCCTTGATAACTAAAATCTTCAAAAATTCAAATTCAACGTCAGTCGCCATCTTTTATCTTCTTGAATCCCGTTCATCTTTTATACTTTCCTCAATTCTCCCTATACCTAGTTCTTCTCTCACTTTCACTCTCTGTAACCCACTGCGTACTAGTGACATTCCCGCCTTGCTTGGGGTGAAATGATAAAAAAAAACAGCAAAAAATAAAACCCTGCTCCGCCATCCATTCACTCTATTACGCCCAGGAGATTATGCGTTGTTTTCCTCTATCTCCCTTTCCTCCAATCTGTTCTGTGAGTATCAAATTTTCCAAGCCTTCTTTCCCCATATGTCCTAGAAATAAGTGTCTTTTATGTTTCCATTTCCTATAAAACATGGTTGCTGCTCATATCTTTAGTCCATGCTATTCTCAGCATCCTTCTGTAGAACCACATTTCTGTTGCTTGCAGCCTCTTCTTCATTTCTGAAAACGTTTTCCAGCACTCATGCAAAAGAACTGATATCACGTAACAGTTCAGTACACTTTTCTTTGTTTATAACGAAATTTTCTTGTTTCTTAATAATTTGCTTAGCTTTCGGAAGGCATCTTTCGGTCACCCAATGCGCATTCGAATTTCAGTGTCACATTTTCCGTCTGTTAAGTTTTTTTTAAGCATTTCACCCCAAGCAAGGTGGGAGTGCCACTAGCAGGCGAGGGGTAACAGACAGAAGGTGAGAGCAAGATTAAAGTGGCGTGTTAGGGGAAAGGATAAAGAGAAGGACGGGGAAAAGATCAAGGTATTAGAAGATGTCGATTGACATTATATTTGAATATTATAGCTATCAGGGAAGTAAGTAAGACCAAGAGTGTTCCACAGACGGGAAGTGCGAGAGAAGAAACTCTGGCTCAATAGACTCTTCATAATTCTATTTTATTGCTACTTTATTCCGTTTATATTATTGTTGCTTTTTAGCACAGCACTCTGGCTCAACAGACTCTTCATTATTATTTTTATTACCTCTTTATTCCGTTTATACATTTTTCCATCTCATTATCGTTGCGTTGTTGTACACGATTCTCTCTTCATTATTATTGCCATTTTTTAATACTAATTTTATTCCTTTCTGTCTTTGCTTTCTGTTATTCAACACACTATGAGTCAACACAACCTTGGACTGAGGCCCTCTTGAACGGATTGCACATAACCCCGTCGTCGGTATTGGGCATTATTTTTAACTGGGATCACCACAAGGCTACTGGTGGTGACGGGATACCAGCCATTGTCCTGAACAAATGTGCGCCTGAACTGGCGCCTGCCCTCTCCTAATTATACAACCGCTACCTCAAGGAGTCCTGTTTTCCTGACTGCTGGAAGTCCTCAACCATTGTTCCTGTCTTTAAGAACTCTGGTGACCCCTCCGACCCTTCCAATTACCGTCCTATCAGTCTCCCACCCCTCAACGGCAAAGTCTTCGAGGCCTTTATCAACACCGAAGTGATTAATCATCTGATATCCCATGATCTGCTCTCAGACAAGCAGTATGGTTTCCGCTTTGCCCGATCTACGGCCGATGTGCTTACGGCCATCACTGAATTTGCCTACCAAGCTATCCATAAGAACGGTGAAGCTCGTGCTGTGGCCCTAGACATCTCCAAAGCGTTTGATAGAGTTTGGCATGCCGGCCTTCTTCGCAAGCTCCAGTGTTATGATATCACAGGTCGATTGTTTGACCTAATACAATAATTCCTGTCAAACCGGGAATTGAAGGTCGTTCTCAGTGGATTCATCTCCAGCTCCTATCCCACTAACGCAGGTGTTACTCAAGGCTCCATCCTAGGCCCTACTCTGTTCCTCATATTTATAAACGACCTTCCTGACGCCATAGACTCCCAAGTCGGCATCTACGCTGACGACACCACAATTTACTCCTGCCTCAAACACAAATCTAGTGATGCTGACAAAGTTAATCTGGCAGCTCAAATTGAAAAGGACCTCCAATCGGTTGTGAAGTGGGGCGAGAAATGGATGATTAACTTTTTGACGCCTCTAAAACAAAAATGCTCTCTATTAACCACCACAAAGATCCATCCCTGCATCCCATTAGAATGTCTGAAGACCAACTTCTCGAGAGCTCTCTGCGGCTGCTCGGTCTCACGCTGTCCGCTGATCTGAGATGGAACAAATACATCGAGTCGGTTGCATAATCCACCGCAAGGAAAGTTGGTTCCCTGTGCCGAGCCAGGAAATTTTACTGCCAGGAATCGATCCTCCAAGTCTATAAATCGACCATTCGCCCTTGCATGGAGTATTGCTGCCATTTATGGTCTGGGGCCCCTGCTGTTTGCCTCACGGTTCTTGATAAGATCCAGAGACGGATATGCAATGTGATTGGCCCTGATATGTCATCTCGTCTGCAGTCGCTCTCTCAGAGACGCGATGTTGCCTCGCTCTGTCTTTTTTACAAATACTTTCACGGTAATTGCTCCAAGGAGCTGCTTTCGCTTGTCCCTAGGCCTCGTGAATTTAAACGTCCTACGAAGCTGGCATCCCGTTCCCACCACTTCACCGTTGAAACTGTTAGATGTAGACGTCTCTTCTACTCCAATAGCTTCATGTCTTGCATATCTCGCATGTGGAACTCCCTTCCTTGTTCCTGTTTCCCTGACAAATACAATCTCCAATTATTTAAGTGTAACGTCAATCGACATCTTCAGTTGCCTTGATCTATCCACTTCCCTTCTCCACATCCTTTCACCTTTCATTCCTATCTGCTCTCGCTCCAAATCTTCTGTAACCCCCTTGCCTTGATCGACCCACTGTCTTTCTCTTTCTCCACATCCTCTCTTTTACCACTCCTATCTGCTCTTCCTCCAACCCTTCTATAACCCCTTGCGTGATAGTGGCCTCCAGCCTTGCTTGGGGTGATACGCTTAAAAAAAAAAAAAAAAATTACAAAGTTTATCCCTTTTTATTATCGTTGCTTTTTCTCACAAGTTCATTTATTATTACTATTATTATGTTAGTAGTAATATTTAAAAACGTGTCTGATTCCTTGAATAAACATTAGGAACAATGGCAATCAGGAAAAAGTGGAATGGCTTTTTACACTATTTAAATTGTTCGGACTGTTGTCCTCATTTTTGTTGTCATATTCACGACGTTTCGGCTGTTGTATGCTCGGGCCTTCTTTGGGTGATATACGTGGGAATTTCCAAGCGAAAACTCATTTTCGTCCACCGCGATAGACTGTTGAAGTTCCACGTGTCATGCCTCTTCTGGATATTTCAGTTTCAGTTACTTCTCTTTAGTAATTCAACTCTCCAAGTTTTTGATTAGCTCTGCTGTGGCCAGGTATTGAACTCACAACTCTTTGACACGGTCTCTTATTATACTCAAGGATGTAATTATTCAATGTTTGTTAGTTTCAGAAACACGGGGGGCGTATTATACTCTAGGATGTAATTTATTTCCTGTTTGTTAATTTCAGAAACATGGGAGCGTATTATACTCAAGGATGTAATTTATTTCCAGCTTGTTAATTTCAGAAACATGGGGGCGTATTATACTCTAGGATGTAATTTATTTCCTGCTTGTTAATTTCAGAAACATGGGGGCGTATTATACTCTAGGATGTAATTTATTTCCAGCTTGTTAATTTCAGAAACATGGGGGCGTATTATACTCAAGGATGTAATTTATTTCCGGCTTGTTAATTTCAGAAACATGGGGGCGTATTATACTCAAGGATGTAATTTATTTCCGGCTTGTTAATTTCAGAAACATGGGGGCGTATTATACTCTAGGATGTAATTTATTTCCTGCTTGTTAATTTCAGAAACATGGGGGCGTATTATACTCTAGGATGTAATTTATTTCCTGCTTGTTAATTTCAGAAACATGGGGGCGTATTATACTCAAGGATGTAATTTATTTCCAGCTTGTTAATTTCAGAAACATGGGGGCGTATTATACTCTAGGATGTAATTTATTTCCTGCTTGTTAATTTCAGAAACATGGGGGCGTATTATACTCTAGGATGTAATTTATTTCCAGCTTGTTAATTTCAGAAACATGGGGGCGTATTATACTCAAGGATGTAATTTATTTCCGGCTTGTTAATTTCAGAAACATGGGGGCATATTATACTCAAGGATGTAATTTATTTCCGGCTTGTTAATTTCAGAAACATGGGGGCGTATTATACTCTAGGATGTAATTTATTTCCTGCTTGTTAATTTCAGAAACATGGGGGCGTATTATACTCTAGGATGTAATTTATTTCCTGCTTGTTAATTTCAGAAACATGGGGGCGTATTATACTCTAGGATGTAATTTATTTCCAGCTTGTTAATTTCAGAAACATGGGGGCGTATTATACTCTAGGATGTAATTTATTTCCTGCTTGTTAATTTCAGAAACATGGGGGCGTATTATACTCTAGGATGTAATTTATTTCCAGCTTGTTAATTTCAGAAACATGGGGGCGTATTATACTCAAGGATGTAATTTATTTCCGGCTTGTTAATTTCAGAAACATGGGGGCGTATTATACTCAAGGATGTAATTTATTTCCAGCTTGTTAATTTCAGAAACATGGGGGCGTATTATACTCTAGGATGTAATTTATTTCCGGCTTGTTAATTTCAGAAACATGGGGGCGTATTATACTCAAGGATGTAATTTATTTCCAGCTTGTTAATTTCAGAAACATGGGGGCGTATTATACTCTAGGATGTAATTTATTTCCTGCTTGTTAATTTCAGAAACATGGGGGCGTATTATACTCTAGGATGTAATTTATTTCCAGCTTGTTAATTTCAGAAACATGGGGGCGTATTATACTCTAGGATGTAATTTATTTCCTGCTTGTTAATTTCAGAAACATGGGGGCGTATTATATTCTAGGATGTAATTTATTTCCAGCTTGTTAATTTCAGAAACATGGGGGCGTATTATACTCTAGGATGTAATTTATTTCCTGCTTGTTAATTTCAGAAACATGGGGGCGTATTATACTCTAGGATGTAATTTATTTCCAGCTTGTTAATTTCAGAAACATGGGGGCGTATTATACTCAAGGATGTAATTTATTTCCGGCTTGTTAATTTCAGAAACATGGGGGCGTATTATACTCAAGGATGTAATTTATTTCCAGCTTGTTAATTTCAGAAACATGGGGGCGTATTATACTCTAGGATGTAATTTATTTCCTGCTTGTTAATTTCAGAAACATGGGGGCGTATTATCCTCAAGGATGTAATTTATTTCCGGCTTGTTAATTTCAGAAAATGGGAGCGTATTATCCTCAAGGATGTAATTTATTTCCGGCTTGTTAATTTCAGAAACATGAGGGCGTATTATACTCTAGGATGAAATTTATTTCCTGTTTGTTAATTTCAGAAACATGGGGGCATATTATACTCAAGGATGCAATTTATTCCCTGTTATTAACTTTAGAGACACGAGGGCGTATTTATACTCATGATGTAATTTATCCCCTATTTGCTAGATTAAGAGACACGGGGCGTATTATACTGAAGTATGAAATTTATTCACTTTTTGTTAGCTTCATAAACACGGGGGCGTATTATACTCAAGGATGTAATTTATTTATTATATTGAAATCGTATTATACCCAAGGAAATAGGGTAGTTAAGTTTATGGATCATAGGTCAGTGTCTGTGTGCTGTTTTTGTATATTGCTGCTGGACTCCAATATGGCGACGAATAGTTATATATAAAAATATCTAAATAGCGTTATTGTTCGCGTTGCAGCAATTGGCTAGAGCGAGGAGAATCCCAGAGGTTGGGATTGTACCTCACAGGAATCGACGGAGAGAAAATCTTCGGTGAAACTCTAGCCAGCCTCTCTCTCAGGCCAAGAGTTGGACCGTTTTTATAACATTTGGACACCCACGCAACTTCTCGTGGCTATGGCTTGTTCCGGTATGTTGCCTATGCAACTTCTTGTTTCTATGCCTCTTCCGGCCATGTGGCCACGCAACTTTGTGTGACCCCGCCTCTTCCGGCATGCGCCTACGCCAGCATGCATTCCCTTCCGCTCAGGACACCTGTGCGTCCTGTTTATTTTAGCCATTTCCTATTTATGCTGTCACCCATTACGATTTTCGCTTACTCTCTGATGCAGCCGAAGTAAGGTCAAAGGTCTTCCTCAACCGATTCAAGGGATTCTTTTTCTTATGTGCCATGTCTCTTGAGGACGGAGGCAATCATGGCTCTCCACATCTTCCTGTTCCTTACAGTCCTTAATAAACCTTGTCCTTCTGCTATTTCTCCCAAACCCTGTTCCGCCATCCATGTACACAAGCTCATTAAGTATGTTATGCGTTGTCTTCCTCTGTCCCTCTCGCTCTGTATCTGCCATGTAAGTATCAGATTTTCCGAGCTCTCCTTCCTCATTATATGCATGAGAAACCTCAGTTTTCTCTTCCTGATACTAAGTATTTGTTTCCTTTTTGTTTCCATTTTCTCAAAAAATTCGTCGTTACTCAAATCTTCGGTCACGGTATCCTCAGTATCCTTCCGTAGAACAACATGTCTGTTGCTTCAAGTCTCCTCTTCATCTTTGAGGTGTTCGTCCAGCATTCATGCCATACAGGCGGGTATATATCACATAGCAGTTTAGTACTCTTTTCCTTGTTTGAAAAAGTGATACATATGCCAGAATACAGGGTCTCCATAAAGTTCGTATGCACTTTAAAACAATTATAGCTTTATTTGTATTTGCGATAGAAATAATTTGTAAAAAGGATTAGAAAGAAGTAAATCTATATTTTTTAAGGTTTTATTGAAATTTTATTTAAGTTTCCACATGTCCTCCATCATTAGCAATATAAAGGGTAATACGATTTTACAGTTCACGTAAAACATTTGCCAACTGATTTACAGTAATGCCTGAAATCACATTAGTTATTTTAGCTATACTTAAAACTAGGTACATTAAACTTTATAACATTTTTTACAGATTATTTCTATCGCAAATACAAATAAAGTTATAAATTTTTTAAAGTGCACACGAACTTTATGGACACCCTGTATATGCGGATACACATTGGTTGGGATTAGGGGTCGGCAACGCCCGGTCCTCGGGCCACATCTGGCACGCGAAGGATTTTTGTCCGCCGTCTAGTTTTAGCATCTGAACAAAAATTATTTAATTAATTTGTGGAGCAAGTGACAGAAAAATATCAGTGTGAGTTAATCGATTTATAATGCGACGAATTTCTAAAATCAAAATTTAATTTCGAATTCACTTCTGACTTCTACAAGAAATATGTTTTGCCAAGCGGAAAAAGCCTTTTGAATGGTATTATCATTTGGAAATACATATGCTTGTGAACAACTTTTTCGAAAATGGAAAATAGTAAAATCGTTTGTCGAACAATAATCACGTGGATGATGTTTTGATTCTGTTGCCGACAAATATTTTATCTGATGGGGAGGAATTATCGAACTATAAGCAGAAACAATAATTTGCTATTTTTAACTATTTTATTTGTAGTTACAAATTTGCATTTTTTTGTTGATTGTGTTAATTATCTTGTTATACCTGCAGTAAAATAAGGAAACTTGTTTAAAGAATATATAACATTAACTTCGTTGTTTTTTCTTTCTAAGGCAGTCTTTTGGACGTAGAGGTCATGGGTGGAGACAATTTATTATAGTAAATTTGATATCCTTGCTCTCCTCCAAGACACTGCATAGCTTTCTGGTACTCTCACTCCAACAGGTTGACGACTCCTGATTTAAATTAAGATTGCATTGATGATATTTCTGTCAGGCTCTGAAGACCTTTGTGAAATTTATACTGATTTTGACAAAGGGCAACATTTCCTGAACGTACTCTCTTTTTACACGTTGATGACAGAGTGGCTTACAGCCACAGCACGTTGAAACTCAGCTTCCCGTACGATCACCGAAGTTAAGCAACGTTAAGCCTGGTCAATGTCACTTTCGTACTTTATGCCTACATTATGTTGAAGACGGCTTCCCGTACGATCACCGAAGTTAAGCAACGTCATGTCCGGTCAATGACACTTTCGTAGATTATGGCTACATCATCTTGAAACACCGCTTCTCGCACGATCACCGAATTTGAAAAAACCTCAAGTCTGGCCAATGACACTTTCGTAGATTATGGCTACATCATCTTGAAACACCGCTTCTCGCACGATCACCGAATTTGAAAAAACCTCAAGTCTGGCCAATGACACTTTCGTAGATTATGGCTACATCATCTTGAAACACCGCTTCTCGCACGATCACCGAATTTGAAAAAACCTCAAGTCTGGCCAATGACACTTTCGTAGATTATGGCTACATCATCTTGAAACACCGCTTCTCGCACGATCACCGAATTTGAAAAAACCTCAAGTCTGGCCAATGACACTTTCGTAGATTATGGCTACATCATCTTGAAACACCGCTTCTCGCACGTTCACCGAATTTGAAAAAACCTCAAGTCTGGCCAATGACACTTTCGTAGATTATGGCTACATCACGTTGAAACACCGCTTCCCGTACGATCACGAAAGTTAAGCAACGTCGAGCCTTGTCAATTCTACTTTCAGGGTTTATGGCTACATCACGTAGAATCCCTCATCCCGTACGATCACCGATTTTAAGCAACGTCGTTAAGCATCTCGTTGAAACACCACTTCCCGTAAGATCACCGAAGTTGAGCAACGTTAAGCCTGGTCAATGTCACTTTCGTAGTTTATGCCTACATTATGTTGAAACACTACTTCCCGTACGTCAAATCTGGTCAATGACACTTTCGTAGATTATGGCTACATTACGTTGAAACACGGCTTCCCGTACGATCACCGAAGTTAAGCAACGTCAAGTCTGGTGAATGCCACATTTGTAGTTTTTGGCTAAATCACGTTGAAACACCGCTTCCCTTACGGTCATCGAAGTTAAGCAACGTTAAGCCTGTTCAATGTCACTTTCGTAGTTCATGGCTACATCACGTTGAAACACCGCTTCCCGTACGATAACCGAAGTTAAGCACGTCGAGTCTGTTCGATGGGTGACGACCGTTTGGGAAGACCAGGTGCTGTAAGCTTGGATGTACGAATGGTGTAATGGACAATACCTCGGAATTGTTAACCAGAGAGGGGAGTTTCAATTCCAGTTGTGTTCGTTATATTCACTTACGCCCAAATACCTCTTCTCCCCTAGGTATGGGTTAATTAGTATGACGTGTGCCGCTAAACCATTATTATCTAAAGAAAAAAAAAGAGAAAACGATATAAAATATTTTCTGGCTTTAAATAACTTGCAAAGGTTTGATCATCCGTTGAAAAGAAATCAATCAATTAATCACGTTTCTCACTGCATCGAACTGAGAACAAAACTTGATTCGCACATCTTGCTGGCAATATAAAACATTCGTTTATTGTAGGTTTGTATAAGTGGTAATGATAATGCTAGATTAGACGCTTAGTCAATTTACAAGTCCGGAAAGGTCAATGTCTTACAAGCAAAGCAAGAACAACAGTCAAAATGAAGCGATTACCGTTTGTACCCACACCCCTGTCGTCATTTTACAATTCCAGCAACAAAAGGCCATCTTCTGGGTTCAAGTTCCGTTCACTTTACTACACATATTTAGCCTGATTCCCATGAAAAAGATCATATTCAAATTTGGGGCCTTTTATAATCTTCGTCTTGAGTGGAAATTTATGTTTAAGCACCTATATAACTCGAGTATAATATGATGGTCTTTGGATTCTTCTTTCTTTCTTTCTTTCTTTCTTTATTTATAGCAACAGTTTGTTTGTATCTATCTATCTATCTATCTATCTATCTATCTATCTATCTATCTATCTATCTAACAACAGTTGATATCTATCTATCTATCTATTTATCTATCTATCTAACAATAGTTGATATCTATCTATCTATCTATCTATCTATCTATCTATCTATCTATCTATCTATCTAACAATAGTTGATATCTATCTATCTATCTATCTATCTATCTATCTATCTATCTATCTATCTATCTATCAACTGTTCGTATCTATCTATCTATCTATCTATCTATCTATCTATCTATCTATCTATCTATCTATCTATCTATCTATCTATCAACTGTTCGTATCTATCTATCTATCTATCTATCTATCTAACAACAGTTGATATCTATCTATCTATCTATCTCAGTCCTTTTCATATCTATCTATCTATCTATCTATCTATCTATCTATCTATCTATCTATCTATCTATCTATCTATCTATCTATCTATCTATCTAAATGTTCGCTGCGAGGAAGCTCTGCAACTTAATTCCAATGAATGAATCATAAGCACCGAATTTTCTATTCTGACTACCAAATTGCATTTAACAATCTTACAAAGGTTTATTCATGTTAGAATATAAACTTTTTTCATATTTTTGTTCGCCCAATCCACAGGCCCAAATGCCACTCAAGGTAGAGGTTTACTGAATGCGGTTGTGATGTGCATAAAGGGTGCTGTTAAGAAGTGCATATTATGAGAATGTGTGGCATAGATAACGCTTGACCCCAGACTTGAAGAGATTAAGATTGTGATGGTCAGGGCATCATACTCTCAGAGTGACAGTTCTTGGGAAGAAGCTGTCTTTTTGGAACTTCCTCTTTACGAATGGAATATGAAAATTATGTCAATCCAACGCTCTAAATACTGCAAGATCGTTAAATGATGAGAACCGCTTCTTTCTGCCCATTTTTAGTTTTTATTGTCCCTTGTTTTAATATCCTACCCGGATGTTCAAGGTGAATTTTTTTTCGGAAGGTTTTTCTTCTCAAGTACATCGTGTCTTCTTTGCTGTCGTTCCACTCTCTGATTCACGTCTTTTACAAATCCGCTTTCATCAGGATGTCAGATATTAAGCTTAGCATAGCTTGGCACAAGGTCATAATTATAGGACACTCAGTGAAGTTCGAACACCACTTAGTATGAATGGTCAACCAGACGAACTTATTGAGCATTACATAAGTCCTAGACGCCACAACTTCTACGTGACCCTTTTTATTGTTTATATATACATAGATTTTCTTCTGTCTATATCTCTGAGATGAGGTATTATGATACATTATTTACATTATTCGGATTATTATCCTCATCTTCATTGCCATATTCACAACATTTCGGCCGTTGTATGCTCCGGCCTTCTTTAGGTGATTGGACACATTGCCCAGTGGTTAAAGACGTTGAAAAGTTCCAGTGACTAGACCCAATGAGTTGTGAGTTCAATACCAGGCTACAGCAGTGGTTAACCCAAAAACTTGGAGAGTTGATCCAAAGGGAAATAACTGAGACATCCGGAAGCGGCATGGCACGTTGAACTAAAACAATCTACCCCCCCGGTGGACGAAATAAAGGGTCGGTTCGAGATTCCAATCACCTGAAGAAGGCCGAAGCGTACAATGGCCGAAACCTTGTTAATATGGCAGTGAAGATGTGGATAACAGTCCGAATAATGTAAATAAATTTTCGTTTTTTTCACTCATTTATTCGTTCTAAGATGTTTCTTCCTCTTTTTTTTCTCTTTCTACTTTTTTCTTTCTTTTCTCGCCTTTTCCTTCTTTTGCAGTTTTGTTCTCATCGCGCAGTTTGCAATTCCATTCTTTCTAAATTTCTTCAATCCACCCTCACTTACTTTCATTCTTTCTTTTCTTTTCATTTTCGATTCTCTTTCTGCTTCATACTTGTCGTCTGTATTCATTTACGAGTTGTCTGCCGACCAGACGCATTTAACAGTCCCGCTCGCTGGAATGTGATCAGGAAGTATCCGCTGATATCTAAAAACAATTCTCGCCAGAGCACGCAAATTTCGGTGCAACTATTTCTGACGTGATATTCTCAGCCGAGCCAAGCGTACATACCATTCAATATGGATAAGTAAGGGGCTTTTTGAGTGTGAAAACGTGGCAGAAAAAGGCACGGTATTTAAATAACGCTTTCAGTGCGCCCGGGACGCCCAGAATGAACACTGACGGAATGAGATTTCCACCGTCTGTTTTATTTCAAAATCTGCTTATATCCGTAAGAGGTCATAAGGACATAGTGAAAGCTGCCGAAGGAGAGAGACAATAAGAAAGGTTAATAACAGGATTTTTTTCCTTTTTATGTGCCGTGTCCTTTCAGAACGTAGGCGATCATGGCTCTCCACTTCCCCCTATCCCTTGTAGCTCACTCTGCCATCTCCCCAAGACCACGTTTTGTCACCTACTTGCTTAAGCCCGCCAGGTACGTCATGCATTGCTTTCCCTAGTCTCTCTTTCCTCTATCCGACCTGTGAGTATCAGATTCTCCAGACCCTCCTTTCTGGTTACGTGTACTAGAAACTTCAGTTGCCTCTTCCTGATGTTAACACTTTCACTGCTACTTATTTGCCCTGTGCTGCCCCCATCCGGTCAGCCATTTTTAAAGAAAATGCCAAATTTCAACCTACATATTTTATTACACAGAAAACTGGCACCAGTGTGTTTTGAAACTGCCATGACGTAGAGAAAAATCGAGGCTGACTAATAATTTGCATGATAGAACAGTTAGAATTTCTCGTATTTTACGATAGATGACGCAACGGGACACTCATACCAGCGATATGCAAAAAACGTAGGTTTCCGTACTTAGCCAGCTGGAGCAAGATAAGAAAAACAAAGATCTCCGTAGTTAGCAGCGGAAGTGTTAAGTATAAGCCTACTTGTTTGCATTCTGTCCAAGACCTCATCGTTGCTCACACGCTCGCTCCAAGGTAGCATCCTTCTGTAGAAGCACATCTCCGTCGCCCCGAGTCTCTTCTTCATCTTTGAGGAGACCGTCCAACATTCGCTGCCGTAAAGAAAGACAGATGTCACCTAACAGTTCAGTACTCTTTTCTTTGTTACCAAAGAGATGCTCCTGTCTTCGTGCAGCTTTTGGAATGCGTCTTTGGCTATCCTAATAGGTCTACGGATCTCAGTGTCGCACTTGCCGTCTTCTGTCAAAACACTTCCTAGATAT
Source organism: Acanthosepion esculentum (assembly GCA_964036315.1). Classification (NCBI taxonomy): domain Eukaryota; kingdom Metazoa; phylum Mollusca; class Cephalopoda; order Sepiida; family Sepiidae; genus Acanthosepion; species Acanthosepion esculentum. Next base: position 14,064,290 of record OZ038505.1, on the reverse strand, counting down.
TTAAACTTCCACATAGGGAAAGAAAAAGAGAAAGAAAAAGGCTGATTAGTAGTAGAGAGGGTGTAAAAGAGATGGACTGAGAAAGAAACAGGAATAGAGTGAGAGAGAAGGAGAGAGAGAGAGAGGGAGAGAAAGAGAGAGTGTTAACAAGAGAGAAAAGAAAAACAGATTAACAGTTGTGATGAGAGGAGATAGAAATTTACAAATGAAGGCTTTTAATATCAATACAACTTTTAAACTACGTTTCTTGAAGCCTTTAAACAAGCAGGATATGTTGGAGTAAATTCAGTTTTCTTGGTGAAAGTTTTTGACAAAATATCTAAATTTTTATTCATTATTACGAGTAAGAAGAACAAATAAATGTTTTGAAGAAAAGACGGTCCAAATAGGGATCCCTTAAAATAGGACCCCTCCCCAAAATGGGAGCACCAAATAGTGCATCTCCCCTAAAAAAATAGGACATACCTCCAAAAAATAGGACACCCACCCAAACATAGGACATCCTCCAACAAAAAATAGGACATCCTCCCCCAAAAAAAGACATCCCTCCCACCAAAAAAACAAACAAAAAAAAAACAGTGAGTATATCACAAACAAAAAAAGTGTGTAAGTCATTTTTGCTTTTTTTCCATAACAATTATTTGCGGAAAAAAAAGATATATATCCGTGTTACTACTGAAAATTTGACCGTGAAAAATTTACCTTAAAATAGTTTTCATTACCTCCTTCGAAGTAGTTTGTTTGGGCTTGTATGCAGTGATCCCATAGAGAATGCTGCTCGTAAAGGGTTGCATCAAATGTTTGGTTCACTCGTACTACTTAAATTTCCCAGACTTTTCTGTATCAGTTTGTATTCCGTGATATGCGCTTTGAAACCGAGCCTCTTGGAATTTCATTACATTTCATGTGTTTTGCTAAATGAAGCTTTCAAAGAACGTCTCAGATTCATAGCTTCGGCGATATTTGCATGTACAGATTTTAAATTGGGTAACAATAGTTAATGTCATGTTTATTTCCTTGAAAAATACCTTTAATGTGATTTTTGCCTTACTGATTTCTGTATATTTTTTGAGTATCGATAAATAATCAGTAGGGGTAGATAGGTTCGCCTATCGTCCTGTTCACGCTCCTCTCCGTTCTTTTAAACAGGAGTAGAAGTTTATCTCTTGTTCACTGTTTGGAATCTGGATTCCGGTTTATTCTAAAGTCTTTTCATTCTCTTTCACTGCCAGTAAACCCTTGCGACTTAGTGGTATTATCGCCTTGTTTGGGATGAAATGTGTTTAAAAAAATCTAGTTGAATCTTTGTTTTAATGAGCTTGCTTTAATTAAAACTTTTGTAGACTATTGGAAAAAAAAAACGTTTTCAAGGTCCCATAGCCATTAAACTATCCAGAACAAGGATAAAACGAAGTCAAAACTAGTTTATCTGTATAGGGAATTATAGGACTAAAAATATATTTTTTCTTAAGTATCAGATGTTAATATCAATAAAACCATGATTTTGGCATGACAGACTTTTCTAGAAAAATCATGTTTTAATCCTGAGTAGAAGTTTGTCCAGAAAGCGAAACTTTTTTCATATAATCTTCATACGTGTTGTTGTGGATCCCGGGGATGGAATCCTGCACAAATAAATAAACAACGCCAGAAATTGAAATAGGAAAATAAGTGTATTGAACGTAAGAATACAAACTCGAAATGAAGATTAGTAGTCCAGGAATACGGGTTAGTAGAAAGTATATGTACAAATCTCTGTAAGTGAAGCCGCAATCATCTCTCTCTGTGTGGGCTCTACGTATCTCAACCTTATTTCAACGTATCTCTACGTATCTCTGCCCTGTCTCCAACTCTGTCAGTATAAGTATACTTTAGACGAGTCCATCATGTGTAAAAGGGGAGAGCCCCACAACACCCCCTTCTATAGCTTCTTTTTTGGGAGGAGTTAATATTTCTTTCGCTTATGGTCTATTATTAGCGGTTCTGTGAATTTTCTTTTCCTGCTTTTTCTTCTAATCTCCGTGGCTACTTGTGGTCTTTGAATTTCAAATGCTTCAAAAATCGCCTCCATTGAGTCTTCATTTTCCTAAAGTGACGTGCTTGGCTCCTCTACCCGTCTTTTTTGTATCTTATTGATATGTCACCTATGAGTGAATTTTTCGCCTTGAATCATGTACAGAAAATTCCCCAGTCTGCTTATTATCGTACCTGGTTCCCAGTATGCCATATTATTCTTAAACATTCTGAAATAGACCCGTTCGCCTGGTTTGAAGGATCTTATAGGCACTATCGGTGTATGCCGGTTTTTATTTTTGCTGGGTAATAGTTTATCAAAAACAGAACGTATTTCGCGAAAGGCCAGATGGTGTGTTTCCGTTCGGGGTGATTCTGTAGAATTTTAGGAACTGTTGTATGGCTCTTTGTGTTGGTAATTCCTCTGCTTTTTTCAAGGCTCTCTTAAGCGTGTCCACAAACCTTTCGGCTTGCCTGTTAGATCGTGGATGGTATGGTGCTATTTTAAAATGTTTGACTTGATAAGTCGCACAGAATTCTTGAAAGTCGCTCGAGGTGAATTGGGTACCATTATCCGTTACAAGGCAATCTACCACGCCGAATCTTGCGAATAACTCGTGTAGACAATTAATAGTGTTTTCCGTCGTAGGGTTTTTGTATCTGAAAACTTCTGGCCACTTGCTAAAGCTATCTACCGTTATCAAGTAGTAATATACATCTATGGGTCCTGCATAGTCCGCATGGATTCTAGACCAAGGTCTGTCCACTTTAGGCCATGGTTTTTGTATAATAGGTGGTGCCTTTGCTGCCGCAGCACAGCCTCTACATTTTTCTACCATTTGAGTAATGTCGTTATCCATATTAGGCCAGTACACGAAACTTCTCTTTAACGCTTTCATACGATTTTTCCCTGGGTGTCCTAGGTGAAAGTCCTTCAGAATTCGTCTTTGTAAAGATTTAGGTATGACCACTCTTTCATTATAAATTGAAAAACTGTTCGCTAGATTTCTTTCTTTTTCGTCTATTTTTCTCTTTGTACTTCGTATGAATTCATCCATTTCAGCTTCTCTTCTGATTTCTAACAAGGTCACTGGTAATTCCCTTACTGTATTGTTTAGCACTTTACTAATTTCGTCTTCGGCTCGCAAAGCCGCTATTACAGAGTCTTCCAGAGGTTCGCATTTCGCATGTACCAATCTAGATAATCCATCCGCATGACCAATTTTCTTTGACGGTAGGAACTCTAGTTTGAAATTATAATTCAATAATATAGTTCCCCATCTCAGAAGTCTGTTGGCTGTGCAAATTGGTAGTTCTTTTTTCGATCCGAATATAGTGAGAAGAGGTTTATGGTCAGTTTGAAGAGAAAACTCTCTTCCATATATGTATCTGTGGAAGCGAGTAATGGCGAATATTATGCCTAACGCTTCTTTATCAATTTGCGAATAATTCCTCTCTGCCGGTAACAACGATCTAGATGCGTGAGCTATAGGATTCCTTGTGCCATCCTGCATCTTGTGTAATATACAAGCTCCCATTCTGTGTGAGCTTGCGTCACTAGCAATAATAATTTCCAGTTTGGGATCAAAATTCGTCAGTGCTAGATCAGACGTTAATTTCTTTATGATCTCCTTAAAAGCTTTCTGACAATCTTCTGTCCAATTCCATTTGTTCTCTTTTTTCAGTAATTCATTGAAGGGAGCCCACAATTTGTGCATGTTTTCAACGAATTCACCGTAATAGTTCGCTAAACCAAGAAAGCTTTGCAACTGTGCGACATTTTTCGGCTCAGGCATATTTTTTATTGCAGATGCCCTATCTGGATTTGGTTTTCTGCCACTTTCATTGAATATATGGCCTAGATACTTGATTTCTTTTAGAAAAAATCGCATTTTTTCTCTTTCACTTTAAAACCAAAATCCTGAATTCTTTTAAAGACTTCTCTAATGTGTGTTGCGTGTTTTTCTATATTATCGCCTTTGATCAAAATGTCGTCTAAGTAAGCAGTAGCAAAGTTCTGTCCCATGAGCATGGTATCCATAGACTGTTGGAAGATTGACGGTGCTACTTTTATCCCAAATGGCAATCTGTTAAATTTGTCAAGTCCTTTGTGAGTATTGATACATAAAATTTTTGTACTTTCTTCTACTGGAATCTGAAGATAAGCTTCACTTAAATCAATCTTAGAAAATACCTTACCGCCGTTAAGCTTTGTAAATATTTCCTCCGGGCTTGGCAATGGGTAGGGATAATCCTTGATAGCCTTGTTTAACCCAGTCGAGAAATCAGTGCAAACACGGGTTTCTCCGGATTTTTTCTTTACGTAGACCACTGGTGCCGCCCATTCACTGAATTCGATTTGTGAAAGGATTCCAGTTTATACCAATCTATCTAACTCCTTCTCATATTTTTCTATGGTTGCGAAAGGCACGTTTCGCTTTTTCTTGAATACTGGCTGAACATTTTCCTTTAGTTCAATTTTAGCTGCAAACTTATTACATCGTCCCAAACCGCTCGAGAATACTTCGGGGAATTGACTGTGTAGTTCTTCTTTTAATTTTGTAGCTTCTGACGGCTTGCACTCTATTTTCTTACAAAATGAGCTAATATGTAAATCCCATACGTCAAATCTTTGCATCCAATCTGTGCCAACCAAATTTTCTGCCTTTCATTACAAATATCTTCAATTTTTTCGTTTTTCCATGGTATTTTACGTTTAGAATTACTTCTCCTTCAAAATTGATACGCTTCCCTGTCACAGACTTGACTATTTTCTGTGTATGCATCATGGTCGGTCTATTTAGCTTCCTCCATGTTTGTAAATTAATTATAGTTAGATCCGATCCTGAGTCTAACTGTAATTTTACCTTCTTATTTAAAATCTCGAGTTCCACGTATTTTCTTGTGTTTAATTTGTCTTCGTAGTCCATTCTAGTAGTTCTTACCCTACTAGTGTGTCTTTTGTTTCTGCATTGAGTTTCCTTATGTCCCATTTTTCCACAAACTAATCAGTTCTTGTATTTGAATCGACAGTCTTTATTCCAGTGTAATCCACCACATCTGTAACATGCAGATGGTGGTGGTGGTTGGGGTGCTTATATTTGATTTGATCTCTGTCATTAATCGCCTTATACCATGTAATTTTTCTTTATCATAAAATTTTTGTTTTTCTTTCGGGGAGGGTGAAAACGTAACTTTTTGTTCAACTTACGTATGTGTGCTACTCCCGATTACTCGATATCCTTAGTCTTTTTTATGCTCAAGCATTTTTGGCAGTCTTCTGACAATTTTTGTAGCGTTAATCCAGCCTCGTTTTGAAGCTTCGAGAGCATTCTTTTGCGCATTTCACTGTCCTTGGCTAGGACTAATCCCTGTACGAAAATCAGACACTTAAAATTGTCCGGAGTCAATTCTGCCAACTGAAAGTCATCGCAATGTTTGTTCACGATTGCGGCGAACGTGGAGTAGTACTCATTTTCGCTTTTTACGAGGTTGAGACATTTCCACCTTTTGTGAAAAAGTGAAGTCTTTGGACTGAAGAGCTCCGTAAGGCATGTAACTGCCTCGTCAAACGTCAAATCGTTTGTCTTTTTCGCTAGAATATAGTCCACAAATTTTGTGTACTCCTCTGTTCCCAATTTCTTGAGTAATAAACGTAGCTTCTTAGCTTCCGTCCAATTTTGGCAATCAATGTTGAAAATGTCTTCATGACGTCTGTAATAGTCCCCGAAAATTTTATCATCTTCTAGAGAGTATTTAAATGTTTCTATTGTTTTCCAAACTGCGTCTTCAGAAAAAGTCGCCACTTTTTCGATATTTTTTTGTTCTGTGTTACCCGTTACTTTTACTATTAATTCCTGGAGTTGCATTTGTCTTTCTTGATCTTCCTTCTGTGTTTGTAGCATTACATTTTCCATTTTTTCCTGTTGAGAGAGCAATTGCTTTTGCCACTTCTCTTCCATTCTTTCTTGGGGTTGTAGTTGCTGTTCATTTTGGTATTTTACAAGTTCTACGAAAATATTTTTAAAATCCTCCATGATAAGAGACTTACGAAAACCTCGATTTTCCGTATTTTGAGGAAGTACCTTTTAATCACGGTGGTCACGCAAAATCCTCGCAAATCATCGTAAATCTTTGTCGCCCAGCTGTCGTGGACGCTGTCAACGGCAAATCTTTTGAGTCTCCGAAAAGTGCAAATCCTCGTCGCCAATTTGTTGTGGTGACGAGAGAATTTTTTTTTCTTTCCGTGTGGGTCCGAAGTCATCGTCGCCAAGTTGTGGTGACGAGAGAAAACCTTTTTTTTCTTTCCGCTTGGGTCCGAAGTCCTCGTCGCCAAGTTGTTGTGGATCCCGGGGATGGAATCCTGCACAAATAAATAAACAACGTCAGTAATTGAAATAGGAAGATAAGTGTATTGAACGTAAGAATACAAACATGAAATGATGATTAGTAGTCCAGGAATACGGGTTAGTAGAAAGTATATGTACAAGTCTCTGTAAGTGAAACCGTAATTATCTCTCTCTCTCTTTGGACTCTAGGTATCTCAACCTTATCTCAACGTTTCTCTACGTATCTCTGCCCAATCTCCAACCCTGTCAGTATAAGGATACTTTAGACGAGCCCATCTTGTGTAAAAGGGGAGAGCCCAACAACACACGTAAAAACATGGGGTGAAATACCTATATATAAGCATACGTGGTAAAATATAAAAAATATATAAACTGCTTCACTGTTCAATCTGTATCATGTAAATAGGCATTTAAATGTTACAATAAAAGCAATTTTCAAACACGGACGCTGAAAATTCTTTAACAGGAATCGATAAGTTTACTGAACAGATATAAACAACTAAGGCATAGATACAGGAAAACTAATTTGCCTACTTCGTAAATGAAAAACTCCAAGTTGACAGCGTTTTTTGCATTTCGGAAATTTTCAATTGCTTATAAAATATAAGAGACAACTAAGTTGTTTATATTTATAGAATATACAGTAAATATTATATTTGTATATTCTACAGTAAATATTATATTTGTGTAATTATGTAGTAAAAATTATATTTGTATAATCAACAATAAATATTATATTTCTATAATCTACAGTAAATATTATATTTGTATATGCTGTAGTAAATATATTTTTATAATCTACAGTAAATATTATATTTGTATAATCTACAGTAAATATTATAATTCTGTAATCTGCAGTAAATATTATATTTGTTTAATCTACAGTAAATATTATATTTGTGTAATCTGCAGTAAATATTATATTTGTGTAATCTACAGTAAATATTATATTTGTATAATCTACAGTAAATATTATATTTGTGTAATCTACAGTAAATATTATATTTGTATAATCTACAGTAAATATTTGTTTACCCTGCAGTAAATGTTATATTGTATAATCTGCAGTAAATATTATATTTGTATAATCTACAGTAAATATTATATTTGTGTAATCTGCAGTAAATATTATATTTGTTTAATCTACAGTAAATATTATATTTGTGTAATCTACAGTAAATATTATATTTGTATAATCTACAGTAAATATTATATTTGTGTAATCTGCAGTAAATATTATATTTGTGTAATCTACAGTAAATATTATATTTGTATAATCTACAGTAAATATTATATTTGTATAATCTACAGTAAATATTATATTTGTGTAATCTACAGTAAATATTATATTTGTATAATCTACAGTAAATATTATATTTGTGTAATCTGCAGTAAATATTATATTTGTTAAATCTACAGTAAATATTATATTTGTGTAATCTACAGTAAATATTATATTTGTATAATCTACAGTAAATATTATATTTGTGTAATCTACAGTAAATATTATATTTGTATAATCTACAGTAAATATTATATTTGTGTAATCTGCAGTAAATATTATATTTGTTTAATCTACAGTAAATATTATATTTGTGTAATCTTCAGTAAATATTATATTTGTATAATCTACAGTAAATATTATATTTGTGTAATCTGCAGTAAATATTATATTTGTTTAATCTACAGTAAATATTATATTTGTGTAATCTTCAGTAAATATTATATTTGTATAATCTACAGTAAATATATTTGTGTAATCTACAGTAAATATTATATTTGTGTAATCTACAGTAAATATTATATTTGTGTAATCTACAGTAAATATTATATTTGTATAATCTACAGTAAATATTATATTTGTATAATCTACAGTAAATATTTGTTTACCCTGCAGTAAATGTTATATTGTATAATCTGCAGTAAATATTATATTTGTATAATCTATTTAAATATTATATTAGTATAATCTACTGTAAATATTATATTTGTATAATCTGTAGTAAATATATTTGTATAATCTACAGTATATGTTTTATTTGTATAATCTACAGTAAATATTATATTTGTATAATCTATAGTAAATATATTTATATAATCTACAGTAAATTTATATATTTCTACAATCTACAGTAAATATTATATTTGTGTAATCTGCCGTAAATATTATATTCGTATAATCTACAGTGTAGATTATAATTGTGTAATCTGCAGTAAAAATTATATTTGTATAATCTATAGTAAATATTATATTACTGTAATCAGCAGTAAATATTATATTTGTTAAATCTACAGTAAATATTATATTTGTGTAATCGGCTGTAAATATTATATTTGTATAATCTACAGTGAATATTATATTTGTATAATCTGTAGTAAATATATTTTCATAATCTACAGTTAATATTATATTCCTATAATCTACAGTGAAGATTATATTTGTGTAATCTGCAGCAAAAATTATATTTGTATAATCTGCAGTGAAGATTATATTTGTGTAATCTGCAGTAAATATTATATTTGTTAAATCTACAGTAAATATTATATTTGTCTAATCGGCTGTAAATATTATATTTGTATAATCTACAGTGAATATTATATTTGTATAATCTGTAGTAAATATATTTTTATAATCTACAGTAAATATTATATTCCTATAATCTACAGTTAATATTATATTTGTGTAATCTGCAGTAAATATTATATTTGTATAATCTACAGTGAAGATTATATTTGTGTAATCTGCAGCAAAAATTATATTTGTATAATCTATAGTAAATATTATATTTCTCTAATCAGCAGCAAATATTATATTTGTATAATCTGCTGTAAATATTATATTTGTATAATCTACAGTAAACATTATATTTGTATAATCTACAGTAAACATTATATTTGTATAATCTACAGTATATATCATATTTGTGTAAACTACAGTAAATATTATAATTCTGTAATCTGCAGTAAATATTATATTTGTATAATCTACAGTAAATATATTTGTATAATCTACAGTAAATATTATATTTGTATAATCTACAGTAAATATTATATTTGTGTAATCTACAGTAAATATTATATTTGTATAATCTACAGTAAATATTATATTTGTATAATCTACAGTAAATATTATATTTGTGTAATCTACAGTAAATATTATATTTGTGTAATCTACAGTAAATATTATATTTGTATAATCTACAGTAAATATTATATTTGTATAATCTACAGTAAATATTATATTTGTGTAATCTACAGTAAATATTACATTTGTATAATCTACAGTAAATATTATATTTGTATAATCTACAGTAAATATCATATTTGTGTAAACTACAGTAAATATTATAATTCTGTAATCTGCAGTAAATATTACATTTGTATAATCTACAGTAAATATTATATTTGTATAATCTACAGTAAATATTATATTTGTATAATCTACAGTAAATATTATATTAGTATAATCTACAGTAAATATTAACTATTGTCAACAAATTCAAAAATTGTACATCCAATATATTTGGAGCAATGAATTTCAGAACTTTGTTGAGTGGCGTAAATACAAAAAATTGTAATGAAATTCAAAACTGCATCCTTGCTCACTCCTTTTATGTATTCAGAAAAAAGTTCCTATCATGAAAGAAGTGCTTTATTTGAGAAAAAGTGTCCTGAATAATCTTGAGACCCTTCTTGAGGCATCTACTTAAGGAATCCACTATTATCATTGATGACTGCTTCGATACGAAGCCTGAAAGGTTGACACGCCCCAATCAGATGATCTTTATCTAATCTGAGAGCATTCATTTTGTGTGACGTGATTGTGGAGAGTGTAACGCTTCCATTATTGGGTTGTCTTGGCCTTATTAGACATGACAGAATCTTTTGGTAGGTGTACGGTCTTCCTTTGCTCAAACTAACCAAGGCCTCAGAACCTCTCCAACGTCTCGAAGTCAGTATTGAGCTCTAAACCCTGAAGAAAGAAGTGTGGCTACATGGCATCTCCTCGGTGATTAAGACTCCTAGAAACATCACAGTTGCAACGATCATTGTGCGCATGACCGTTTGAACGACATAGAGCCTCTGCATATCCATACGTCATTCCTTCGGTTGACTTGTTGGTCCTGATCAAAGTTTTTCTCAGAGAAAAATACAAAGCATTGCTGGTTCTTGATATTCCAATTTGCTCAACATGCGCTTTGCACGAATCAGACGGTTAATTTTAATTTTTGTCATTGAAGACATGTTTCTCTGTATCACAAATAACTTGCATCGAAGCCCCTCCCCACTGAATCTATGGTACACTCCCCACTCTACTACGCCTTAATTTTCGTAACGTAATATTCATATAGAATACAATATTTATTGTAACCTAATTATGTACAATAATGGATCATATGCAATATAGGCGAGCAATTCAACTAGACAATTTGAAAATAAACACAATGTATCTAAATACAAATTAGAGACATGTGATAATAGATCATTCCATAATAAATCAACAATGTTCGGCGGTAATTTTTAACGTCAACTTGAGATTTTTCGTGTTAGATGTTGAATAGTTTTAACATATTCAACATTAGGGATAAAAAATATAGTGAATTTTATGTCGTGTTTTTTCGAGGCTTATCATAAGCAAAACAAATTTGGAAAAAAGACAGCAAAATGACGTCAAAATCTGCAATAAATTTTCATCTTTAAGCTATCTATCTGAGTCTGTTCATATCTATCTATCTATCTATCTATGCCAGTTTTTTCAATATCTATCTATCTATCTATCTATCTATGCCAGTTTTTTTCAATATCTATCTATCTATCTATCTATGCCAGTTTTTTCAATATCTATCTATCTATCTATCTATCTATGCCAGTTTTTTTCAATATCTATCTATCTATCTATCTATCTATCTATCTATCTATCTATCTATGCCAGTTTTTTCAATATCTATCTATCTATCTATCTATGCCAGTTTTTTCAATATCTATCTATCTATCTATCTATCTATCTATCTATCTATGCCAGTTTTTTCAATATCTATCTATCTATCTATCTATCTATCTATCTATGCCAGTTTTTTTCAATATCTATCTATCTATCTATCTATCTATCTATCTATGCCAGTTTTTTCAATATCTATCTATCTATCTATCTATCTATCTATGCCAGTTTTTTTCAATATCTATCTATCTATCTATCTATCTATCTATCTATCTATGCCAGTTTTTTCAATATCTATCTATCTATCTATCTATCTATCTATCTATGCCAGTTTTTTTCAATATCTATCTATCTATCTATCTATCTATCTATCTATCTATCTATGCCAGTTTTTTCAATATCTATCTATCTATCTATCTATCTATCTATGCCAGTTTTTTTCAATATCTATCTATCTATCTATCTATCTATCTATCTATGCCAGTTTTTTCAATATCTATCTATCTATCTATCTATCTATCTATGCCAGTTTTTTTCAATATCTATCTATCTATCTATCTATCTATCTATCTATCTATCTATGCCAGTTTTTTCAATATCTATCTATCTATCTATCTATCTATCTATGCCAGTTTTTTTCAATATCTATCTATCTATCTATCTATCTATCTATCTATCTATGCCAGTTTTTTCAATATCTATCTATCTATCTATCTATCTATCTATGCCAGTTTTTTTCAATATCTATCTATCTATCTATCTATGCCAGTTTTTTCAATATCTATCTATCTATCTATCTATCTATGCCAGTTTTTTTCAATATCTATCTATCTATCTATCTATCTATCTATCTATCTATCTATGCCAGTTTTTTCAATATCTATCTATCTATCTATCTATGCCAGTTTTTTCAATATCTATCTATCTATCTATCTATCTATCTATCTATCTATGCCAGTTTTTTCAATATCTATCTATCTATCTATCTATCTATCTATCTATGCCAGTTTTTTTCAATATCTATCTATCTATCTATCTATCTATCTATCTATCTATGCCAGTTTTTTCAATATCTATCTATCTATCTATCTATCTATCTATGCCAGTTTTTTTCAATATCTATCTATCTATCTATCTATCTATCTATCTATCTATGCCAGTTTTTTCAATATCTATCTATCTATCTATCTATCTATCTATGCCAGTTTTTTTCAATATCTATCTATCTATCTATCTATCTATCTATCTATCTATGCCAGTTTTTTCAATATCTATCTATCTATCTATCTATCTATCTATGCCAGTTTTTTTCAATATCTATCTATCTATCTATCTATCTATCTATCTATCTATGCCAGTTTTTTCAATATCTATCTATCTATCTATCTATCTATCTATGCCAGTTTTTTTCAATATCTATCTATCTATCTATCTATCTATCTATCTATCTATGCCAGTTTTTTCAATATCTATCTATCTATCTATCTATCTATCTATCTATGCCAGTTTTTTTCAATATCTATCTATCTATCTATCTATCTATCTATCTATGCCAGTTTTTTCAATATCTATCTATCTATCTATCTATCTATCTATGCCAGTTTTTTTCAATATCTATCTATCTATCTATCTATCTATCTATGCCAGTTTTTTCAATATCTATCTATCTATCTATCTATCTATCTATGCCAGTTTTTTTCAATATCTATCTATCTATCTATCTATCTATCTATCTATCTATGCCAGTTTTTTCAATATCTATCTATCTATCTATCTATCTATCTATCTATCTATCTATCTATCTATCTATGCCAGTTTTTTCAATATCTATCTATCTATCTATCTATCTATCTATCTATGCCAGTTTTTTTCAATATCTATCTATCTATCTATCTATCTATCTATCTATCTATCTATCTATGCCAGTTTTTTCAATATCTATCTATCTATCTATCTATCTATGCCAGTTTTTTTCAATATCTATCTATCTATCTATCTATCTATCTATCTATCTATGCCAGTTTTTTCAATATCTATCTATCTATCTATCTATCTATCTATGCCAGTTTTTTTCAATATCTATCTATCTATCTATCTATCTATCTATCTATCTATCTATGCCAGTTTTTTCAATATCTATCTATCTATCTATCTATCTATCTATCTATCTATCTATCTATGCCAGTTTTTTCAATATCTATCTATCTATCTATCTATCTATGCCAGTTTTTTTCAATATCTATCTATCTATCTATCTATCTATCTATCTATCTATCTATGCCAGTTTTTTCAATATCTATCTATCTATCTATCTATCTATCTATGCCAGTTTTTTTCAATATCTATCTATCTATCTATCTATCTATCTATCTATCTATGCCAGTTTTTTCAATATCTATCTATCTATCTATCTATCTATCTATGCCAGTTTTTTTCAATATCTATCTATCTATCTATCTATCTATCTATCTATCTATCTATCTATCTATCTATCTATGCCAGTTTTTTCAATATCTATCTATCTATCTATCTATCTATCTATCTATCTATCTGTGTGTGTTAGGGAACTTCATTTTGATAATTTTCTGTTCAGTGTTGTTTTTTTATTAACTTTCACCATTTATATGAATGCACTTCCTTGCAGATATCCGCCACCCAGCACACACACACACACACACACACACACACACACACACACACACACACACACACACACATATATGTAATAGAGAGGGGGTTTAAGAAAGAGATGAGATGTAGCAGAAAGGGAAAAATGAACATTCTCTGTATATTGGAGATAAGAGAAAAGAACAACAAAGATACAGGTGATGATAGAAGAAGAGAGATGAAAGAGTTTTTGAGGTGTGGCTTTGCTCAGATCCCCGGGCGACATCTGTTTTTCTGTCGGCTCAAGTTTCTATTTCCTTTGGGTCAGGAATATTATTTTCAGAATTTGACTTTTATGCTACACCAACCTTTCTCTTCCATGCATTCATTATTATTATTATTTTTTTAAAATAGTTTTTCTACTTTTCTCTCTTTATTTTTTTCTCTTACTCATTATTATATCTTATCCGCCCTCACATAACATGGAGATAATATCGAATCGCGCCCAGATTTTGTGAAGCGACATTTCTTTCTCGTCAGAATTCCATGCTTAATTGGTAGGTTCAATTTGCTCACACATTCATCTACTTATTGTTGTTTGTTTTCTTTTGTAACCTGACAGCCAAAAATAACTTTCAGATTATATCAGGCACTGAATTCATAAATAGTTTTCTTCCATACATTACAACCTTGTAATATTCCAACCTAAGCTTATAACCGTCCTGGGTATAAAGATAAACCACACCGACGTCCAGGGTAAGACGATAAACTAAGTCCAACAGCAAGGCCTCTGATCAGGAGGTTTTGAGGAACCACCTCTTAATTGCTGGTGTTCCCAGGTCCACCCTAACTCGGGGTGGTAGCACCTGTTAGGGTCCCAGCTATGGGCAAATAGTTAACACTCATATTTGCGTAAAAATAGGTTTTAATACCAGAAATACTTTGTAATAAAAAAAATGGTTCAAATATATATGTATACATACACACCTTTTTTACCAAACTATCGCTATGAATCTATTTTAAAATTTTGTTGACATTAAATGACCCACTGAGGTTTTGATATGCCATAAAACAAAACAACCATCCAACCTAAGCTAATAAGCTTATGAATTGAAAACCAAATCAAGCAATAACCCTGAACAAAGGATTAAAGTGTCAGAGAAAAAGACTTCGATCAATTTATTAGGTTCAGGCACAAAAAATTGGGTACTTACTTACCAACTTTATTGTTAAAAAATAAAGTACATTTATATTATTTACATTATTCGGACTATTGTCCTCATCTTTGTCGTCATATTTATTACAACATTTCGGCCGTTGTACGCTCCGGCCTTCTTCAGGTAGTTGGAATGTCGAACTGAACCCTTTATTTCGCTCACTGGGGTAGACTGTTCTAGTTCCACGTGCCATGTTTAATGGATGTCAGTTATCAGTTATCTCTTGTTAATTTCCCTCTAAAAGTTCTCCACTGCCTTAACCGGGTATTGAACTCACACACTTTGGGTCCTGTCACTAGATCTAACTAACAGATACTGAAGTACATTTATATTTTATTCAATTGTAAATTCACCATTCTTTGCACTTGTGAGAAGACAATGTCCCTGAATGAGTCATACTATAGTTCATGGAAAAGGACACCTCGGCTTGTCTCGCTAAAACAGTTACGACTGAATAGTGAGTTCGATCCCCACTGGGTGCCCCATACTTTCGGCCTTGTGCCACATCTAAGCAACGCTTAGAAAGTCGATACTAGTGCTTGGAAAGTGGTTAGTGACTTGAGGTAAAGATAGACTTAATAATTATGAGCGAAAGAGATATAAGAAGAAAAATAACGAGAGTGTTTTATCGGAGTGGAGTCTGTTGGAAAGATGTCCGTTTTTAGAAAAATATTAATTTAAGCGCATAAAATCGTTGTAAGGAGGTTCCTTGGAAGAGTTTGAACTCAAACTAAGTAATATTTAGTAAGACTGAGTATAACTGACACCCACAGCTCGACTCCATAACCCCCAGGGAAGTTGGCATGACATGACTAATGAGTTTGCCAAAAGTTCACAGGATTTTTGGTAACTTTAGGCTTTGTTTTTTTAGCAACCTAACAGGCATATCCACGTTGATTTCAATTAAAATTTTGGGAGCTCAAAAATCTAGGTGAAAACTGAAAATCTCTTCATGTGATAATACATGTCACGGACGTTGTCATAAATCATGGCATTGACGTTGCAATTCATTTTTTGGAATATTTTAGGAATAAAATGATAACATTATTGGTCATAATATTTAAGAAATCGGAGGAGAGTTCCACAAGGAAGAAAGAAAAGAAGTGCGAGAAAAGAAACTATTAGTATATAACTGACGATTCCATCTACCTGTTACAACAGTTCAACGGTGAGACCTAGTTGCCAATCTAGCAGCGCGCTCAAAATCAGGTGGTCGATGTAGCAAGAACTGATATTAATGGGAAAATGACTGAAGTCGAGATGCCAGGTCAGGACCAAGAACGTTACAGACCAATTCTTTGAATGTTATTGAGAATCTCGTGATATATAGTCGGGACATCAGACCAGATACGGAAAAAAATTTCAATGCATGAATGGTAAATGTATAAATGTTTTACACGGATTCTGAGGAGAAAAAAATGTTTGTCGGCGAACCAATATTCTTAGCAGCAGACCAAGCGGTTGTTTCAAAATAATCGCTCGACTTTCTGTCAGTAGAAAACGCGAGACCAGGAAGGTATAATCAGTTGCTCTTCTGAATGTTAGCATCAGCCATGCTGTTGGAAGGCGAATATAGTTCTCTATAGTAATCTCTCTCTCTCTCTTCTCTCTCTCTCTATATATATATATATATATATATATATATATATATATATATATATATAACGTCCGTGTTGTTTTTCAAACTAGGTCTGTCGTTTCATCTGTGTATAAAGACGTTCTACCCCCCACCATATTAATTCAGCTATTTATCGTTTCAAATGTAGTTGTGGATGCGACTACATAGGTAGAACGACACAGCGCTTGGACGCTAGAATAAAACAACACGTACCTACGAAAATATTAAACAATAATTTTTCGTTGGGCGATTCCATTCGAAATACGTATGGGTCGTCGATTGCGGATCATCTAATAAAGAATCCTACTTGTGCGCTGGATTTTAGTGTGACCTGGTTTTCCGTTTTGGCCAGGGCACACTCAGTATTCCATCTCAGGGTGTTGGAGACTTTGTACATCAGGTCCAGGCGACCGTCTCTTTGCAAACAAAGATACTGTTTGCTTGGGCTTGCTGTACTGTGTCTCTAGCATCTTGAGTGGTGTTACTTTAATTTTATACACGTGTAATTTTATACACTTGTATTTATCTTTCTCTTCCCTGCCCTTCATTCATGTCACCCATAACAAATATATTTTTTTTCATAATTTCTATTCCCCGTTAAACAGTTCTGATGAGAGGGGACGAAACCGGTTAACTGGTGTTTTATTTTAAATCTAACATGGCCGTTAATAAAAAAAAATTGTTTTTTTTATGCCTTGATACGCTTCTGTACCGTCGCAAATATATTTATATATATATATATATATATATACATATTTATAAATATTGTCTTTTCTACAAGTTAACTCTGAGAAATTTTCACATATATATATATATATATATATATATATATATATATTATAATATTTAAAAAATATATATGATTCCTTCGCTACATAAGAGTTCTCATGTTTCAAAATATTTATTGAAATTAAGTTAAATTAAGGTGTCTGGTCGCGTTTCATCCTATGTTAACCACAGAATTCCGCCAGGTATGTCACTAGCTGCTTTCCCTTGTCTCTCTTTCCCTCTACTCGACCCGTGAGTATCAGATTCTCTAGGCCCTCCTTCCTCATTATGCGTCCTTTTTCCTTATTATGTGTCATGTCTATTCAGGACGTAGGCGATCTCCACCTGCCCCTATCCCTTGCAGCTCTCAAAAAGATCCTTCCCTCTGATTTCTCCCTTACTTACCTTTAATTTATAAACTTTTCAAGCAAGTCTTCATTTCCCGTTTTCCTCTTTATTTTTTTTCTATTTATCTTTCCTTCTCATTACGATCTCCAACTGTTACTCCCTAACTTACATAAACTAACCGTTCATCTGCCTGTTTTCCCAAGCGCCGCACCCTCTTCTGCTTTCACCCACGTAAGTTTGTCGCCAGTAAATTTATTTTCATTATTTTCTATCAGGAAATATAGTCAGGCTACGCCCTGGTTTTGTACTTCAACACTAGCGAATATTGAGCTCAAATTTATCCCATGAAGGCAATGGGGCTGCCCACACGGTTTCAATTTGCCTATTTTATTTTTGCTTCTTTTGTTCTGGATTTTGTCATGTAGAGATTCAATTTCGATTTGCCAACCTCGTCAAGAAAACAGGTTTATTATCTTTTTATTTTGTTTGTGTCATGTATGCAGACATTGATTATTTGTTGCAAGCGGTTGCAAGGTTCGGTAATTAGAGCAATTGCATGAAGGCGGACATGAAGAAAATAAAAGAGAGAGAGAAAGGAAGAGAACGTAGGAGAATACATATATATATATATATATATATATATATATATAGAGAGAGAGAGAGAGAGAGAAGGGGATACAGGAATGTAGGAAGCAGTTAAAGAAAGAAAGAAAGAATGAATGAATGAATGAATGTACAAAGAATAAGAAAGAACTGAAAATAATGGAGGACAGAGGCAGAGAAAGAAAGAATGTTGGAAAGAGAGAGAATGTGATAGAGATAAGAGAGAGAAGAGAGAATGTAGGAAGAGAGCAAAGAAAGAGAGAGAGAGAAAAGAAGAGAATGCAGGGAAGAAACAGAGAGAGAGAGAGAAGGGAAGAGAATGTATTAAAGAAGTAAAAAAAGAATGAATGTAAGAATGGGAAACAACGGAAGTGAGTGAAGGAAAGAGACAGAAAAAGACAGAGATAGAATGAAATAAAATGTAGGAAAGAGGCAAAGAAAGAAAGAAAGAAAGAAAGAAAGAATGTAGGAAATAGAAAGCGAGAGGGAGAGAGAGAAGAGAATGTACGAGGGCACAAAGAAAGAAAGAGAGATAGAGAGAAAAGAAAGAATGCTGAAAAAGAAATAAATCTCATCATCTTAATCGTCATCTAATATAACTATGTAAGAATCTTGGGTGCGAATCTCATCATGGTCGATTGCTTCACCAGGAGGACGAATTGACTTCTTCAATCGCCCTCACATTTGGAAGCTGTCTGAAAACCATACCACATCAATGTTTGCATTAGCACCAAGTCATAAGTCAACGTGACCGAGGGTCTGAGTGTACTGGTCTTGTAAAAGAAACTGATCACGTCAGATAATGCGCTCTCTCTCAGAAAATGTAACTAAGCGGCGCCCAGCAAAGTTGCATTATAAACCCCAGTGGACTTTGCGGGTTGAGCTGGTGTCCGTCATAGAGTTTAGTTAGCCGCTCCGATAGACGGGTGTGTTTGGAAACGATTAGTAACCAGTTATATGGCTTAAACATAAATATACAATATACAGTAGTAATATAATAATATAATATGAACCCTGAACGTACGTAATACGCATATTTTCAAAACCTGGCGGGTGAGGGGAATTTTGAGTAGTTTCGTAATCAGCATACCCGGTTTGGTCTTATGCAGCATAATTTGACTTTGAAGCCGACAAATTCCTTTCTGTTTACCCAGCGTAATCAAAAGTATTTCAAATCATTTCCTATCATATTTGACAACTTTTGCTGCACAAATTCTTATTCGTTTGTGATTTCAATTGCAGCCATTGGCAAATTATTTTTTTTTTAATCATTTCACCCCAATCAAGGCTACAAAGTCACTAGGACGCAATAAGTTACTGAGTGTTAGAGAATACGAGAAAAATACTATTAAGAAGAGAGGACAATAAAAGAACAAGAATTAAGAAAACAAAAGATAACAATAGACATTGCATTTAAATTTTTGGAGATCAAAGTTGATTGGCAAGCAAGAAGCTGGAAGAGAGTTCCACAAGTGAAAACTGTTAGCGTAGAACTTATGGTTACATCTCGCCATTTCGCTTGCAAAATGATAGGACCTTACTACGAATCTAGTTTTGTGCTCAAATTCAAGGAATTTCATTTACAAATGCTTGTTAAGCTGGCGTTTCTCATGAGGAAAGAAAAGAATGAAATTGTATGACTTGCTAAAAAAATAACCCGTTAATATTTATTATGTATATTTTCATTACAATTTTCTTGTTGAAATTTATTTATACATTTTCCCAGTTTTTCTGCATTGAATTTAAGATATTTTTAGGTCTGTTCTTGTCTTCACTTTAAAGTCAGTTCAAACAAGAACAAGACAACTGTAAAGAAAAGTATCTGTCTATATTTCTGAGATGCGGTATTATGTACACTATTTATATTATTCGGACTATTGTCCTCATCTTTGTCGCCATATTTATTACAACGTTTCGGCCTTTCAGTATCTGTCTATATTTCTGAGATGAGGTATTATGTACACTATTTACATTATTCGGACTATTGTCCTCATCTTTGACGCCATATATATGACAACGTTTCGGCCGTTGTACGCTCCGGCCTTCTTCAGTATCTGTCTATATTTCAGAGATGAGGTATTATGTACACTATTTACATTATTCAGACTATTGTCCTCATCTTGGTCACTATATTTATCACAACGTTTCGGCCGTTGTACGCTCCAGCCTTTTTCAGTATCTGTCTATATTACTTAGATGAGGTATTATGTACACTATTTACATTATTCGGACTATTGTCCTCATCTTGGTCGCCATATTTATTACAACGTTTCGGTCGTTGTACGCTTCTGCCTTCTTCAGGTGGTTGGAATGTCGAACTGAACCCCTTATTTCGCTCACTGGGGTAGACTGTTCTAGTTCCACGTGCCATGTTTAATCGATGTTATTTAATTCCCATCTCCAAGTTCTCCACTGCATTAACCGGGTATTGAACTCACACTCTTTGGGCCCCGTCACTGGATCTAACCAACGCCTTTATCCACTATGCCATGTGTCCGTTGTAATAAATATGGTGACCAAGACGAGGACAATAGTCCGAATAATGTAAATAGTGTAAAGAAAAGCTACAGAATAAATATTAAGTTTTTTTTTTACAAAAGTCGCACAATTTCATTCTTTTCTTTCATCACGAGAAACGCCATCTTTCGGGAAAATTATTAACGATTTATTATTTAAGCATACACATAGATACACCTACCAACCCATATTTTTGTTTTAATTTGAATATTTGGTTGTTTTTATTTTCGTTATTAGGATCACCCCTCCCCCATGTTCATTTCATCATACGTAATTTTTATATTTTTGCAAGAATATGAGAAAAATAATAAAAGAAAAAGAAAAATTGTAAATATCTATAAATTTTTTTACATCATGTATGTTCCCCTGTGAATATGTGGTATTTTGGTAAATGTAGGATTGGGTGAAAATGGATGTCTTCTTGTGAGTAAATTGTAACGAATGAATGGGTTGCGAATCAGTTCAGGACGATCAATGACAACCAGCCTCATCCCACTTCACGTTCTGCGTTGTGCCAAAATTATATATAAAAATACAATAAATATATACACACGCACAATTTCTTTCTTTCGTTTTTGATCTGATGAAGCCTCGAAAGGGTTGTAACGTGTCATTAGGTCACAATAAAACAGTTTTTCATTCTTCAAACTTTGTCTGAATGAATTTTGAATCATACACAAACGATTGTTAATATTTTGTCGTTTATAAAAATATTCACGAACGTTGTTATCAAAATGGGACAAAATATTTTTTTGCTCCGTTGCCTTGTAACATAATATTTGTTGGCTTTGCCGAATGGTAACTTTATTAAACCGTTGGTGCAATAGCCGCGCTTTTGAAAAGATTCCGGAAACTATTTTCTGAACAGAAGCCGCCATTGGTTATTTTGTGCACTTTTGTAAACTGCATTGGCACAAACCAA
This sequence comes from Acanthosepion esculentum, assembly GCA_964036315.1. Taxonomy (NCBI): domain Eukaryota; kingdom Metazoa; phylum Mollusca; class Cephalopoda; order Sepiida; family Sepiidae; genus Acanthosepion; species Acanthosepion esculentum. Next base: position 14,042,389 of record OZ038505.1, on the reverse strand, counting down.
TGTTATACGCTATCTAAATATACATTGATTAATCACGAATCGATTGAGATAGTATTAGAAAGCGAGGATTAAATGCCTCCAGACACAGGGAAATTGTTCGCAGTCGTATTATTGCATCAGTTGTCCAACACCATTGGAATGAAAAGATATAACAGCAAAATATCGCTTTCTATTTTCTGCCTTTTTGGGAAATTTTATTATTTAGATAATTTATGCATACCTACCTACATTTCTTTCTTTCTTTCTTTATTTCTTTCTTTCTTTCTTAACCTTTCTTTCTTTCTTTCTTTTCCTTTCTTTTTCAGTCTTTCTTCCTTTTCCTTTATTTCTTTCTTTGTTTTTTATTTTCTTTCTTCCATTCTTTCTTTCTTTCATTCCTTGTCTTTTTCTTTCTTTCTTTCTTTCTTTCTTTCTTTCATTATTTTTTCTTTTTCTTTCATTCATTCATTCATTCATTATTTATTTTCTCCCTTTGTTTGTTTGTTTCTTTCTTTCTTTCTTTGTCTTTTTCTTTCTTTCTTTCTTTCTTTCTTTCTTTCTTTCTTTCTTTCTTTCTTTCTTTCTTTCTTTCTTTCTTTCTATCCGCCCATGTTGTTACCTTTTACTGCTAACTATGCAGTAGTTAGCAAGCTCTTTACGCAGGTTATCGTTAACTAGTTCGAACCTAGTTGAGTACACTTAAATTGTATTAAAAAAGAGACTTAGTATCGACCAATTATGTTGGAAACATTGGTCCCGCACAACTTTTATTAACAACAATATACAAGGATACAATGCAGGGAAAGGCCACACCAAATATCCGTATAATCACAACTGATTCCAATGACGGTTGGTCATGGATACCCTGGTTGAAAAATTCAACCGGCTCGCTATTGAAGTTTTCAGGTTATCATCATTTTGCCGTTCAAGAAGTTCTGTATTACCCTGTATAGATGGTAGTCTGTTGGCTCAGGTCGAGTGAGGGCGGTGGGTAACACCGCCCTCACTCGACCTGGAGCTTCCCAGTCCCAGTCCAGCTCCAGAAATCTTTCACGGGTGTGCTTTGCAACAATGTGGTCGGGCGTTATCATGAAGGAATATTTTTGTGCTATTGCGTCAGCCACACGTTGCAGTTGTCGACATTACAGTTGGGTATTGATGGGCTTATTGAGTTCCAGCATTTCTCAGTGAATCACGCCCTTCACATCCCACTAGACGCAAACCATGAGCTTCTTTTCATTCCGGTCGGACTTTGCCTGATGTTGCAGCCTTGTCTGCCCAGCTTCTTTTTGCGTATTACGTACGAGTACAACGTTTTTCATCTGCAGTAACCATTTTGTTCAGCCAATCAAAACAGCGCCTCTTTAAACGTTGTATCCTGCATGCGTCCATGCGGCGACTACGGTCAAAGTAGGTCAGTTTAGGTGGTAGCCATATGTCCAATTTACAGACTTTGCTCCAAGTGAATGGCTGGCGCCAAACTTGTCAGTCAGTTCGTGTGCTGTCAGGTGTGGAGCAGCTTCGACGCAGGCGAACAAGTTCTCATTGTTAATGCTTAATGGTAGGCCACTTCTTGGCTGATCTTGGAGATTAATTTGGCCATGCAGGAACTGAACTAATCGTAGGCCTTGCGTCGACTATTTGTGTCTTCTTTAAATGCCTGGTTGGTACGACGTTGTGATTGGCCAGCGCTTAGACCGGACGTGTAATCATACAGCAACAATGTCTGTTACAGTTCACGAGACTGTGTCATTTGTTGGGTTATTTTTTTGGAAATTATTAGAAACTTTAAAATTACAAAACTAATCAATAATTAACCAAAAGATGTTGCATTTAATTATATACTAATAAATATTTTAATTACTTTTTTTTATTGCTATACGTTATTTATATAGACAAAAATATTTAAGTAAATTCTCTGTTTATAATAAACAGTATTAACAACATTTACCGACTTGAACGTCCGAGAAATTTTCATAGAAAATATGTCCTCCGACTGGAATCGAACCTGTATCCTACACGGAATCGTCGTCTAGCCTGACGTGCTATACCAGTTTAGATACAGAGGAGCGTCTGGTTAGTAAGGTCGATTTTACTGCTTTTAAACTACAATTTTCCATGATTTCCCTCGACATTTCCCTCCATGTTTATTATTAACATAGCATTTACTTAAATATTTGTATCGATAAAAATATCGTATAAACAGAAAATATCTTAAAATAATTGCCCATTTCGTAGTGTGTGACGTCATTTGTTTACGATTGGATACGCTTCGAGCAAAAACGAATGTTCTTCAAACGTTATTTTTAGTAGATGCCCGTATTTGAGTAGACGTTCCGTAAACAGTAAATAATTCGTGTACCAGGCTGAGAAAAGCTTCCAAATAAAGCTAGGTCCTATTTAGACTTTAAAGCACACCTACTCTTTCAGATTTTTACTCACAAAAATAATATTTGTAGTAATAAAATTATGTCGGATTAAGATATAAATATGTCGGATTAAAAATAAAAATATGTTGGATTAAAACAATCCACTAATTCTTTAGAAATGGATTTGTTTACGTTTCGGATACGAAATTACGTAGATGTTTTTCCAATAAAAACTGAACTTTGGAGACGAGTAGTGAAAGGTTCGAATCCTACCGTCGGGCACGTTTATAAATACTGTTTAAAATAAACGTAGCATCCATTAAAAATGGAGTAATAAAACTATATTTATATACAAAATAACAGAAAAGGAGAGAAAACCTGTTTATGTGATGATGAGACGGTTGTTCCTCCTGGAAAGGCAAACGCAGGTTCGAATCCTGTCGGAGGGCACGTTTATAAATACTGTTTAAAATAAACGGAGCATCCATTAAAAATGGAGTAATAAAAAATATACTTATATACAAAACAACAGAAAAGGAGAGAGAACCTGTTTATGTGATGAACATGCACATGTGTTTGTGAGCGGGTGGGGGGCGTGCATTGTGTTGTAGTTGAGAGTAAAAAGTCAGTTCACCCGGAGATTAAGAAATCTGTTTTCATGGGGTTCAAGAAATCGGTTAATTCCACAACGTCAGGTGTGTTTTCTATATTGTCTTTATTCTCACCTGGAATCAATAGGCAGACATACAGATGTGCGTTTTACCGTGGAAAATGGTTAGCAAGCCAGACCCCCAAGATATTTTTACTGAGCGCGATCTTCCCCGGTGCTATGCTAAATTTTGACTATGTTCCAGAAAAGACAAAACGTACTTACAAAACATTTTCAGTGTCTCTGCAGGAAGTTGTTTCGTTTTACACTTCCTTTGAACGCAGTTGTCGAATGATAAAAAGATTCATTTGCCATCCTGTATTATTTAGATAGTTCTCTAAATTCCGGGTCGGAAGAGGACGAATTCAATGAAAACGAGCCTTTAGGTGAAAGGCTTTATAATTATTGGCATAAAATATACCGACAACTGATACTGTTAATTATCTCTTTGGAAAGCTTCTTAATTTGAAATTAATATTCACATCTCGTTCTATTCTATCTTCACTTAAACCAGACAGATTCCAATAATGCACAAGTTCCAGAAAAGATTTCTTTTCAATAATTTGACCCCAATCAAGGCAATAAAGCCACTAAGACGCAAAGAGTTACTGGGTGTTAGAGAATATAAGGAAAAACTCTATTAACCAGAGAGAAAAATAGAAGAACAAGACAGAAGATAATGGTTGACATTGCATTATAACTTTTGAAGATCAAAGTTGACTGGGAAGCAAGAAGCCGGAAGAGAGTTCCACAATTGAGAAGTGTAAGTGAAGAAACTGTTAGCATAGAACTTGCGGTTATTAACTAACAATTTCAACTGTAAAATCATGAGATCTTGCCGCTAATCTAGTATGGTGCTTGAATTCATAAAGTGTAGGTACCATAGAAGAAAAATCATCAGAACAATTATCATGAAAGTATTTATAGAAAAGGCACAGGGAAGCTACATTACAACGGTGGAAAAGTCTTTTCTTTGTCTTTTTTCCTTTTATTTCTTTCTTTGTCTTTTCTTTCTTTCGTTCTTTCTTTCTTTTTCTTTTCTTTCTTTCTTTCTTTCTTTTCCTTTGTTTCTTTCTTTCTTTGTCTTTTTTGTTTGTTTGTTTGGTTGGTTCTTTCTTTTCCTTTATTTCTTTCTTTTCCTTTATTTCTTTCTTTCTCTTTTTTCTCTTTCTTTCTTTACTTCTTTCTTTCTTTTCCTTTGTTTCTTTCTTTGTTTGTCTTTTTTGTTTGTTTGTCTGTTTGGTTCTTTCTTTTCCTTTATTTCTTTCTTTGTCTTTTTTCCTTTTCTTTCTTTCTTTCTTTCTTTCTTTCTTTCTTTCTTTCTTTCTTTGTCTTTTTTCTTTGTTTGTCTGTTTGGTTCTTTCTTTTCCTTTATTTCTTTCTTTGTCTTTTTTCCTTTTCTTTCTTTCTTTCTTTCTTTCTTTGTCTTTTTTCTTTGTTTGTTTGGTTCTTTCTTTTCCTTTATTTCTTTCTTTGTCTTATTTCCTTTTCTTTCTTTCTTTCTTTCTTTCTTTCTTTCTTTGTCTTTTTTCTTTGTTTGTCTGTTTGGTTTTTTCTTTTCCTTTATTTCTTTCTTTGTCTTTTTTCCTTTTCTTTCTTTCTTTCTTTCTTTCTTTCTTTCTTTCTTTGTCTTTTTTCTTTGTTTGTTTGGTTCTTTCTTTTCCTTTATTTCTTTCTTTGTCTTATTTCCTTTTCTTTCTTCCTTTCTTTCTTTCTTTATTTCTTTCTTTGTCTTTTCTTTCTTTCGTTCTTTCTTTCTTTTTCTTTTCTTTCTTTCTTTCTTTCTTTCTTTTCCTTTGTTTCTTTCTTTCTTTGTCTTTTTTCTTTGTTTGGTTGGTTCTTTCTTTTCTTTTATTTCTTTCTTTTCCTTTATTTTTTCTTTCTCTTTTTTCTCTTTCTTTCTTTCTTTTCCTTTGTTTCTTTCTTTCTTTGTCTTTTTTGTTTGTTTGTTTGTTTGGTTCTTTCTTTTCCTTTATTTCTTTCTTTTCCTTTATTTCTTTCTTTGTCTTTTTTCTATTTCTTTCTTTCTTTTCTCTTTCTTTCTGTCTTTCTTTTCCTTTATTTCTTTCTTTCTTTCTTTCACTCACTCACTCACTCTTTCACTCTCTCTCTCACTCACTCACTCACTCACTCACTCACACGATTACTAATAGTCATTTTGCGTGAGTAATATAGACATACTATAGTTACTTACACTCTTCCAAGACCGGAAATTAAAAAAAAATAACTTCATATGCAGACAAGATGTAAACAGCATTTCAATGAGCCTCCACGCGCTGAACGTCTATTGGGGTCTGGAGTCGTTCCAGACCTCAAGTGGTATCAAACTCTTGCATACAATCCATTGCTAAGGATGCCGGAAAAATGTCTCACTCATTCTGTCGCTCCACGATAGACCCTGACTTCTTCCATATTTTATCTTTACATGAATCTGATTAGACCGAAAATAGAGTGTATTTCCGCCATATTTAGACTGGAGCTACACAATCCTCACTTTTCGGCCTTGCCAGAGATCAAAACCGTTTCCTGCCGTCAGGTGTGAGGAAACGTATTCTCCCCTCTGCCTCCGTCACTGTCCTATTGCGCTATAGCCACGGCTAATGTTCAAATATCCTCCATTCTTTAGTTAGACCAGTTCAGGTTACGAGCCGCTGAAAAAAAAGACTCCCATGTGGATGCTTTCTTGAACACTGCAATATTAACCTTTCCAAGTCAAAGGCCATTCTTTATTCTCCTTATCCTCATAATCTACACTTCCTCCCCTTTTATTAATATCAAACAAAACCTCATTCATCAGAAGGATTTAACACTAACCCTTTACATTAAGCGCCTCTCAAGCCTTGTATTAATTAAACTTTAGTAATAAAAAAAAAGTATATTTCAATATCTAATAAAAAATAGTTGGAAAACCATTATAAACATTTTGCTTTTAATTAGTGTTCTTGGTTTGGTTTATTTGTTTGCGACATATCAACACCACAATGAGTTATTTGATGCCGACAAGATTTTTATGATAGGTTCGTATGAATAGAATATGTATTATTTGTAAGAAATTAGTTTGTAGAACAAGTCATGACGTATTTTTGTAAAGAGGGTATTTGTTGAGAGTATTGCTGGTAATATTTTTTGCAAAAATGTATTGCCGGTATTTTTATTATATATTTTTATACTTTCATAATGTTTGACCACATTTTGCGGGTTAAGTTCTTACCCATAGATTGGACACTAAAAAGCGCTACCACCCCGGGTCAGGATGGACCTAGGAACAGCAGCAATTACGAGGTAGTTCCATGCTTCTCGAAATCTTCCGGTCAGAGGCCTTGCTGCTAGATGTAGTTTATCGTCTTACCCAGGACGCATATGTATCTCTGATAATTTTACTATAAATATACATTTTTATACATTCATAGTGTTTTATTTTTTGTTTTGGTGGACCTGGGACCAAAAGCAATTAAGAGTTGGTTCCACGCTCCTCAGAACCTTCTGAGCAGAGGCCTTGCTGCTTGATGTAGTTTATCGTCACACCCAGTACGTAGTAGTGTTCTTGATTAGATGGAATATAGTTCTGATGTTTTATAGTTTGTACTTCATTATCTACCGCAACTGTTACTCTGATCTGTCATCTCGTCTGCAGTCGCTCTCTCACAGACACGATGTTGCCTCGCTCTGTCTTTTTTACAAATACTTTCACGGTAATTGCTCCGAGGAGCTGCTTTCGCTTGTCCCTAGGCCTCATGAATTTAAACGTCCTACGAGGCTGGCATCCCGTTCCCACCCCTTCACCGTTGAAACTGTTAGATGTAGACGTCTCTTCTATTCCAATAGCTTCATGTCTCGCACATCTCGCCTGTGGAAATTTCTTCCTTATTACTGTTTCCCTGACAAATACAATCTCCAACTATTTAAGTGTAACGTCAATCGACATCTCCAGTTGCCTTGATCTATCCACTTCCCTTCTCCACATCCTTTCACCTTTCATTCCTATCTGCTCTCGCTCCAAATCTTCTGTAACCCCCTTGCCTTGATCGATCCACTGTCTTTCTCTTTCTCCACATCCTCTCCTTTACCACTCCTATCTGCTCTTCCTCCAACCCTTATATAACCCCTTGCGTGATAGTGGCCTCCAGCCTTACTTGGGGTGATACGCTTAAAAAAAAAAAAAGTAAAAATTATTGTTGTTGGCTTGCAAGAAGGACGCAAAATGTTTGATTTTCTTTCGGTCAAACGTTCCCTCTGGATCCTGAAATCTAGTCCTGAAATATCATAAGTTTCGAAAAAAAAAACTCTATTCGTAAATTGTTTCATTCATCTTTACGTCATTTTTAAAACTGTGCCAAAAATTATGGATTTCTGCTCAGCTGTTTATTTCCGAAATCGAAGGATAAACCTTTGGGATGGGATGAATGTATGCATCTATTTAACTAGAACTATCACCAATCGTGATAAACGAATTTTTCCTCGGAGAGGCCCGTTCTTTGATAGCCTGTTAGGTCTTAAACTCAACCCAGTCTGAGTTGAGTTTAAGAGCGATTAGGCGGAACTCAAGTGGCACTCGTACGTACGGTTCATCCCTAAAGAAGTTGGAAAAATGGTCGATTCTCTGTACCGCTCCAGTAAGTATATAGTTGCACCTCCAAAATTCTAGATGAGCAGAGCTTGGCAGCTGATCTCTTTGAATTAGCTGTGAAACAGCACAGAGAGAAAGACTGGTTAGTCACAGTCAATGTCTCGAAAACTAAACCAGCGACCCTTCATCATTGCCGATCGGACTCTTATCTATCAAGAGGTTTGTTTAGGGAGGCTCCGTGTCTTTTGCAGCTATTGGGACCTCAAATTTAACGCGTATGGATAGCGGCTCGCATTGAGGAATCGGAGAACCGAGTTCGAATTCCAGTCGAATCCATTAGATTAATTTACTTGCTAATATACTTGGGAAAGGTATAAATCCTTTCCCCCCCCCCACCCACAGATATGGGTAAATAACAGAACAGACCAGATTATATAGCCTTGGATGGCAAATGGTATACCGCAGAAAGAAATGGCAACCTACTGCGGGAAAAAAAATCTGCCTCGTCAGTCATGTAACAAAAGATGCATGATCGCCTATGCGTATATCACGCATGGCACATAGCTGACTGACATACGATACATCGTTAAAGAAAATTGGTTGGTTAGGTTACCTGTACCCCTCCATTGCCTGACTCCTCTTGCTATCCTCTACTTTTGCAAGGGCCAGATCAGGCTGAAAATGGATTACAACTGCCATATATGGACAATGGTTGTCCAAAAGCGTCTCCGCATCCCTGTGGGTGATGAATTATTTTCCACCCTACAACCCGTTTCCCACAGACGAAACGTCGTGATCTTCTCGTTGCTCTTTCCATGGAAAGTGCTCAGACGAACTACATTCCTTAGTTCCACCACTTCTAACCTTTGCTACTAAGACACGCCATACCACACACATTGTGATGAAGCACCATTCCCTTCATATTGCTTTGGTGAAATCTAGGTTCCATTCGAGCAGTTTCTCTCCACGAACCTCTGTTCTGTGGAACTGACTCCCCAAGGGATGCTTCCTCGATCACTACAATCTTAACCTGTTCAAGTCTAGTGCTAATTGTTATCTTCCCCATATATCTGCATAAACCATGCCTTTTACTCTCTAACCCTCTACCTCGAGCCCTGTAAATGGCGAACATCCTTGTAAAAATGTCTTGTTATATTTACTCAACACAGAGAACACCATTTTGGCTCCATCAACTATTGTCTTTACCTTTGTAAATATTAAAATGTAAGTGTTATATTCTCCAAGCCCTCTTTTCTTGAGAAAATGTAAAAGAACCGTTTTCTTTCTAGCTTTGAGCCAACTGAATCAGGTTTGTTGCATAGTTGACTAAATAATAACGTAACGACTGGCAGTTCATTAAAATCTTGGTTACACAGCCAAGATAATTTTTGCTAAAGGGAATTGATGTACGTAGAAGCAAGTTACGTGGGAATAGAGGTGCGCTGAAAAGTTCGTCATCCAAACCATTTTCCAAAACCAGCATTCAGCTTTTTATATTTTTAACCTTAATTTTTCATTAAAATACTAATTTTGAGAAATAGGCTAGGCCGAGAATGATTCAACACTACTCGCATTTACATATCTATGTTAATGTATGCATATGTATAGAAATACGAGGATGAATCAATAAGTGCGTAACCTGGCAGTTACTAAATAAATTTTGAGCTGAAGCAAGCAAGGTAATAAAGTCACTAAGACGCAAGGATTTATTGAATGTAAGAAAATATGAGACAAAAGACCAGTATTAAGGAGAGAGAACAAGAAAAGAACTGGAATTGAGAAGACAAGATAACGATTAGCATTGCGTTTAAACTTTTGAAGTTCAACCTTGACTCGGAAGCCAGAAGACGGAAGAGAGTTGCACAAGCGTGAAATGAGAGAAGAAACTGTTAGTGTAAAACTTATGGCTATCTGGCCATTTCAAGTGTAAAATGATGAGACCTTGCAGCCAATCTAGTACTGCGCTCAAATTCATAGACTCTAGGTACCGAAACTACGTTAGGGCGGTGGGAAAGTGACTGAAGCCAAGATGCCAGATCAGGGCCAATAACTTGGTGATTCTTCTTTGGATTTTATCAAGAATCTCTAAATATATATCAGGGACACTAAACCATATGTGGTAACAGTATTCAAAGCATGGATGAAATATGTAAGATAGATTAGAAAAATATTCATTACTCACTGCATCTCTCTCGCTCTCTCTCCCTCCTCTCTCTCTCTCTCTCTATATATATATATATATATATATATATGTGTGTGTGTGTGTGTGTCTGTGTGTGTCTGTGAAATATAGAGAAAAATAGGAAAGAACACGTTAGGTAAATAATCTGGAGTTCTTTAGTATTTTTGTTTTTATTTAAAAAAAAACAGTGATCCATACAGAAGTAGTGCTTAAATTATAATTATTTAAAAAAAAATATGATTCCTTCGGTACATAAGGTTTCTCATGTTTCAAAAACAAGAGACAAAAAACCTCAATACAATTATTAAAATTAAATTGAATTAAAGTATCAAGCCGTGTATCATTCTCAAGCGAAAATGTAGGAACCTATATATATATTCCTAAATTTTCGCTTGAGGATGAAACAGGGCTTGATACTTATATATATATATATATATATATATATATATATATATATATATATATATATATATATATATATATATTGAGTAATGAACGAATATAAACAATTATTCATTTGGCGTTACACGTGACTTAGTAGAAGGAATTCTACGCCTCCTAAAGGTTATGCTCTATTTAATCAAAATAAAATTCATGGAGACATTTGTCGTTCGTGGGCGGCACACATCGCTATCTGATAACTACCTTTCACCATAATTAGCGACATTTTCATTTGCTTGGAAAGATGTTAGCATCTTTAAACAAAACGTTGATTTTATTGCAGACCCTCATATAGGAGAATATGATACATATATATATATATATATATATATATATATATATATATATATATATATATATATATATATATATATATATATATATATATATATATCAGAACAATCTTAGGCAAAATGGAATTTTGTTTGAGAGTTTGACGTGTTTGGTGCTTTATGACTTCGTAATGAATTTTGTTCATGTAATTATATATGTACATGAAGGAGAGGGGGCATATCGGTGTGGTCTAATGGTTAGAAATCTTGTCTCGCTTGATCAATTAAGGCTGAATAGTGAGTTCGATTCTCACTTGGTGCTCCATACTTTCGGCCTTGTGTCACATCTAACTACGCTTGGAAAATCATTTGGGTACCTCGGCGTGGTGTAATAGTTAGCAAGCTTGTCTTGCTTGATCAATTACAGCTGAGTAGTGAGTTCGATCCTCACTGGGTGCCCCATACTTTCGGCCTTGTGCCATATCTAAGCTACGCTTAGAAAATCATTTGGGTACATCGGCGTGGTGTATTGGTTAGCCAAGCTTGTCTCGCTAAAACAGTTACGACTAAGTAGTGAGTTCGATCCTCACTGGGTGTTCTATTCTTTTGGCCTTGTGCCACATCTAAGCTACGCTTAGAAAATCAATGTAAGAAGGGGAGGGGAATATAAAAGTGCAAATTATGTGCTTAATTATGCAGGAAGCGCTGAAATTGTTGGTACGTTGAAATTTCAAATTATTTTTTTTTAGATCTATCTGGATATATAGTCAAGCCAATTTCATCTGTTTTCTTTACGCTATTGGTTTTATTTTCACTACTTTTGTTATTAGGTGTCGCACATTGTGATAATAGAAGACCTGCCAAGAAAGGTGAAATGCTGTGGGAACTTGGACTCAAATTTACTGAAATGGATTATCAAATATCGTTAATCTGTAATTTAATTGACATTTATGAAAAATGATTAATTGCTAATTAAAATGTGTAATGGTTAACAAGCTTGTCACGCTACATTAAATACGAGTGAATCGTGAGTTGAATCCTGACTGGGTGCCACCTACTTTCGGCCTTCTGCCACAAGTAAACCACGCTTATTAAATCGCTTTAGGTACTTCGACGTGGTGTAATACTCAGTAACCTTATCACCCTAGACCAATTACGACTGAGTAGTGAGATAGATCCTCACTGGGTTCTTCATGGATACGGCCTTGTGCCATTTCTAAGCTACTGTGTAAATCACTTTAAGATGACGGAATGTTACAGGACTATCAAGTATTATCAATTTTAATATCAATTTAATTTTAGTATGAATTTTAAGTATTTAATATTAATAAGACTTATTATGTCTAGGCTGATGGAGATTAATTTTACCTTTTGAAAAAACATGGGATGTCTGCACAAACACGCACATCTACTAAAATATTTTTTTATCGTTAACTGGGGCAAGATATAGCTTGTTAATTTTAACGCCTCCAAAACTAAACCCCACTCGATTAGTCATCTATGAGATCCCGTTCTGTCTTCCATCAGCATGGCGGATGCTAGCCCCAAGGAAAGTGACTCGTTGCACCTTCTTGAGCCAATATTCTCAGCTGAAATGAAATGCATTTGCTAGTTCAGCTGTTAAGAAAGTTGCTTCATTGTGTCATGTGAGACAATTCTTTCTCTCTAGAAGCTATTTTACATATCTATAAGTTTACCATTCATCTATATGATATTGCTGTCACATATGGTTTGTTGTCCCTGCTGTTTACCTAGATCTCCGTGATATGATCCAAAGAAGAATCTGAACTATTATTGGTCATGATCTGGCCGCCCGGCTTCATTCATTTTCCCACCGCCGTAAGGTTGCGCCTCCCTCTGCTTTTTTTTCCATGGTAAATGTTCGGGTGAGCTCTTCGCTATTTTAACTAGATTTAAAAAAGAAATAAGCGCAGTGCTAGACCGTCATCAATTTACAGTTGAGCTGGCTAGATGTAGCCGTAAATTCTGTGCTAACAGTTTCTTTTCTTGCACTTCTCGCTTGTAGAACTCACTTCCGGCTCCATGCTTTCCACACCCAGTCGTTTGGGGCTGTAGAATACGCTGACTGCACCTCTTCAGAGGGGTAAGATCCCCCAAGGGGGCGTTCCGGGTATGACGATAAACTACATCCGCGTCCAGGGTAAGACAATAAACTACCAACAGCAAGGTCTCTGATAAGGAGGTTTTGAGGAGCGTAGAACAACTTCTTAATTGCTGGTGTTCCCAGGTCCACCCTGACCTGGGGTGGTAGCACCTGTTAGGGTCCCAGCTATGGGCAAATATTTAACCCCGAAACTGAGGTAAAAAGCATTATAAAAGTGAAAAAATAGGTTTTAATACCAGAAATACTTTGTAAAAATTATTACTAGAAATTAATTTTTGAAAAAAAATGAAAACTGTTACCAGCAATACATGTGATTGTATTAAAAAATATGAGTAATTGAAAAATTGTTCAAATATATATGTATACATACACACCCTTTTTTAACAAATTATCGCTATGTATCTATTTCAAAACTTTTGATGGCATAAAATGACCCACTGAGGTTTGATATGCCATAAAACAAAACAACCAACCAACCAGGCTTTCCATCCAACTTTACTCTGCAAAAATTTAAATGCAATGTCAATCACTATCTAGTGTCTTCTTGATTACTCATATTAATGTTCCTGTCCCTAATTCTTCCTCATCCTGTAACACCTCGTGTCTTAGTGGCTTTATTGCCTTGCATGGGGTGATACCGATTAAAAAATGGTATTTTTTAAATTTTACGTTAATGACTTAAGTTACTGTGTTTACGTTACAGGTGAGAAAAAATAGTTTGCAAATATAAAGACGAACGTCCCCGCGAGAGATTTACATTTCAGAAGCTATAGAGATATCCGTGTGGGAACACCGGATTAAATAGTGGTTCCCCATGATAAAGAAACGCGAGTTCGATTCCAGCCGAGAGATATATATTCTTTAATAAGACTTTCTATGTCTAGGCCTATCTGGAGGAGAAGTGATGGATATATCCCTTTTCCCAAGAATATTTGCGCGTAAGTGAATGTAACTAAGTCGACTGGAATTTGAACTCGGCTCTCGATTTTTATATCCGACCCGCTATCCATTACACATCTGTAAATTCAGCAGCTGATGACCAACGTCATGATTATTATGAGAATATCCTTGAATTTGGATATTTGCCATTTCTTTTCAACGGTTCTCTGTTTCACCCGCCGCCCATACCGACCCCAGAAAAGGTTCTACTAATGAAAACTGCTCCATCCGAGGCTCCTTTCAAAACGTGCCAGGACAAGGAGGGCGCAGTCCTGCCCCGATAACCACATCAAAAGGATGTCCATTTCAATTTCTCCCTTCATCTTTTCCCCATTGGCTTTTATTCTTCAATTATGGCGCAAATTTATTCAGTTCTTGCCAACGGCGGGGAAAAAAACGTCACTCGATGGCGCACCCATTTCCATCCCGATAACCGGACTAATAATCGTTATAAGAAACACTACCATCATCATCATCATCATCATCATCATCATCATCATCATCATCATCATCATTAGCTCCGAAAACCCCCCAATAAGACTGTCTCGTAAGAGACTCGAAGGGATAAACGTATAGTTCTACTGACGGAGGCTGAGCAACGAGGGAACTTTAAAGAAAACTAGGAATGAAAAGAACTTCTTTTATGTGCCGTGTCACTTCAGAACATAGCTGATCATGCCCCTCCACATTTTCCTGTCTCTTGTAGCGCTTAATGAGATTTGTCTATTTCTTATTTCAACCAAATCTTTCTACCATCCACTTACTCAAGTTCATCAAGTATTTTACACGCTACTTTCCTCTTTCCCTCATATATATATATATATATATATATATATATATATATATATATATATATATATATATATATATATATATATATATATATATATATATATATATATATATATATATATATATATATATATATATATATAAGACAAAAATTATCTTTATTACCACTCACGATGAAAATAGATAAAAAATAAAACTGAAAAACGGGCTAGGCTAACCGGTTTCGAACCTTGCTCAACAGAGCTAAATCGAGATTAATAAATTAAATAGAATTAACACTAAAAACGGTGAACAATATGTATTGAAAAAAAATTGCTTAGATGGAAATTAGTTGGAGGCCCAGTACGAAGTCCTTCTCTTTATACAGAGAGGGCTTCAAAGATAAAATATATTTTATCTTTTTATGGCAGTCACAAAGTTTTGCACCACAAAACATATCTTATATATATATATATATATATATATATATATATATATATATATATATATATATATATATTATAGTAAAAATAAAGAACAGTAAGATATATAATCCGGTGTTCTTATTTTTTATTTTTACAAAACAGTGCTCACTGTAAATTTACAGAGCATAAATATTATAAATTAACTGATTTAAAATATGGTTTCTTTGCTACACAGTAATAACCATGTTTCAAAAACCGAAGCTAAAAACTTCAAATTTAATTATATAATTAAAATTAAATGCATTAGTTCCGTTTCATCATCAAGCGAATTTTGGAATAACTTATTTTTTAAATTTACTGAGTTTTAAACGCACATAAAATTCATAATTTTTGTTTCCAAGGATACAGAGAAATCCAATCATTTAGACAGGGGTGGTAGCGTGTTCATTTTTATTAACTATTATTGTATCAATCATAAGTTACGTTCGAAAAAGAAGTTAAGTCTAGGTAGGGTAGGGGTGCATTTTTCAACGAATTATGACATCCGTTCAACGCATGTCGTCTTGGTTTTTTTCCTCAACGACAAAAAGTTTTTACGGCATTTTTTTCGGTTAAATTCGTACTTGTATACATAAAGATTCTTTCTAAAAGGGGTGTTTGGGTTAGAATACGTTATATTGAACTACAATTTTAAAATATTATTTTTACTATTAATTACTAATAGACGATATTTCTTTTTAAAACAAATAAATGTAATAGAATTACTTAATTTATTTAAAAATTATTATTATATATCAAATATAAGTATATTACCAGCTCACATTTTTTTAATTTAATTATTTTAGTTTATTTTTAAATATTATTTAAGGAAAATTGTTGATAATGACGGCAAAGAATAGCTATTTAATTTCTTTGATTCAGTAAATTTTTATTTTTTATAAACTTAGTAATATATAGCTTCTCATGTATGCACAAAGGACATGGGTCGTTTAATGACCTACATATTCTAGCTTTTCTTATTAATTTCCATTTTACTGTAGCTGTTTTATTGGTTTCTTTTAAGTGATAGAAATACTCGATAGGGATGTCTGATTTCGGTATTTATTTATCCTAAATGAACTTTGATATTGATTGAATCTTTTTTAACTCATGGCTTGTGCAACCTATATAGGTTTTTATGTTTTCAGGATTCTCAATAGATGACATATTCCATTGGTATACTAATGATTCCGTGCGACATTTATTTTGTAGAGGACAGTTTTGAGGATTTCTACAGTAACATAATTTTTATCTTTATCTCTTTTTATTTTTATATTGTCTAAATTTCTTTAGTTTTGGTCTAAGTGTTTATATTCAAGATATTAGCATTATGTATCTTAATAATTTTCTCAAAGTTTTTAGTACAGCTGTAACTTAATTTTAGTGTATTTTTATTGAAAATAGTACTGAGTTTACTATCTTTATGAAAATGTTTAACGATAATGCAAGCAAATTTTATCCTAATTTGTTCTTTACTATTTGGTTGTATGGGGATGTATACCAAATTATTTTTCTACTTCTGTTTCTACTATGCTTTCCATTTTCATTTTTTATATAAGTTAGTTTTGGGTTTTTGTAGCCACTAACTTTTAGAGCTTTATTATAGAAATTAATATGTTCATACAAAATCTTCTCATTTGCTGAATTTGTACTTATTCTTTTTCCGATAGATAAAGGTATATGCTTAATTATAGATGGAAGATGATTAGATTTAGGGTGTATATATAAAGGATTGGTATTGGGTTTTTTATTAGGTATGTATACATTTTTCATTAAATCCAATATTATATCAAGGAAGTTAACTTTTTATTTTTAATTTAGTGCTTACTGTAAATTTTAAGTTCATGCTTTTAAATTCTTTATATAATATCTTTCTAATTTTATCGATTTTAAAGTTAGTAGAGTTCTTTAAAACCATAAGTCCATCGTCTCTGTATAAACCAATGTCAGTTATATTAATTTCACGGTACGCTGTGAGATTGAATAATATAAAAAGACCTATAAGGTCAGAAGACTCAGCTGAGTCTAATGATCCCATTGTGATGTCAAAGTGGTCGTAAGAATTTTTCATCCATTGCTCACCTTTATGTATCAGTACCGATTTCTTCGCATTTACAATAATGTTCTTTTCTTCTTCTGTAATATCCGTGTACTGGGCAGCAAAGTCGAACGCATTCATGAACAATTCTTTAGATATTGATTGATAATAATTTTCAATATCAAACTGCATAAGTGTACACCGTCATGTTGAAAACTTTCTCCATTTTCGTGGTTCGGCAGTAGATTAGCCTGTTTAGGTTTCCGTCAGCTTTTTCCAGTTTTCTTATACGTTCGCTTTTGATGCAACTCTATACCATTACGTGTTTACCATTAAATGCAAAACCTCATTGTGACGTATCTTGTATTGTTTTTCTTTCCCATTGGTTTTCTTACATATTCACTTGCATTAGAATTCAACTTTATTTCATCGATAAAAATTATTTTTTGCAGCTTTTCAACACCCCATGTTAGATGTTCTTTTGGCCACTTCAAATTTCTGTTCCGATGTTTTTTGCTTAATGATTTGTTTTTGCTGCTCAAGTTCTTTTGTCTTAATACTTTGCGAACTGTATAAACTGAAATCTCACTGTTAAGATTTCATTCACTTCTCACGTGTCTGACTATTAATTTTAGATTGCCTACTGAGACTCTCACAATCTTTATTTCATCTTTCTTGTCTAACTTTTGTTGTCTTCCATTTTGTATTTGCACTTCCGGTCGTAGCCAACATTTTTTGGATGGCTTGACCATTGTTTCTTGAAATTCCCAACCGCCTTGCTATCTCTCGTTGAGTCATCTTCCTCTTCAACGTCATAGCTTCCATCTTTGTTTCAGCAGAAATATTAGTTGTAACCTTAGTACAAAAAAAGCAAATTAATGTTCAACTACAATGATCTGCCAAGGCATTTTACACTCATGTTAATAAGATGAAACAATTCCTATTTAAAAATTTACATATTATAATGACATTATTATTTCAGATCTTTCGTTGTCCTAATAGTTTCGCCTGACCTAATTTAAATTTCAGAGTGTTTAAAGGAGTGTATCTCCTGTTACACGGCACCTTTAATAAAACGTAGCAAATTAATTTTCTGTTCGCGAAGTCCACAGACAATACTGATAAAAGCATACCGATAAACAATCTTAAATTCTTAATAAAAGTTTAATCATTTTATGTCATTCGCTTAAAACTTTTGGATGCTGGTGTTTACATCTAGTAGTAGTCAGCACCGGCTCCAATCCGAGCATCGAGATCGTCATCCTTATTTCCTGCCCCCTCTGGTGGCGGGGCGGGGATAGCAGTGAAGGCCTAGCCTACTCCTGAAGAGTTGTGAGTAGGAGTCACAGAGGAGTGTGGGTGGTGGACGTGGCTAGGTTAATCAGGCCCTTCTGACAGCACGTCGCAGATCCTCTTCATGCTCAATGTTGGTCTCGAAAATCTCAGTGCCCATCGAATGGTCCTAGGCAAGGAAGGACGATTTATACATTTAAGCACGTCGCCTAATAAGGAGATATAATTATTTATCGTACACAATTCTATATTTCAGTATAATTTCCTTCTTTGCCCATGCATTTAATTCAATGTTGTGTTCTAATGACATAGTTAAAAATATATACAGAAAAATATAAAATATACAGCTTTCAGATTAATATTCACCGAATACCTACATGTCAAGCTGCTGTAAATGCTGGTTGTGTTGAAAAGGTTGACGTGGCTGTGTGTTGAATAATATTTAACAATTATACATTTTTGTATCAAGGAAAAACAATGGAAAACCGATTTTTGTTTCAACGATAAAATATATATTAAAATCAACAAATACAAAACATTTTTTGTAATGTGTGAAACAATAAGATAGGAGAAGTTGTTTCCCTTTATCTGTTAGCTGAAAGATTAAATGTAAATAAACAAGTTTTCTGAAAGAATGTCCAAAGTTCTGTATTAGATAGAATTGTTTTCAGAAGAACATGTAATAAATCAGTTTGTGGATTAGATATAACTAACAGAGCTGTTGCAACTTGTCTTGTTAAATAGAACTGATGGTGAATGATATTTAAGTTCTGTGTGTGTGTGTGTGTGTGTGTGTGTGTGTGTGTGTGTGTGTGTGTGTGTGTGTGAATAGATTGAATAGTCTTTGTAGACGCGTGTGAGTTGCGGAGTTCTACTGAGTTCTGCTTCTACTGGTTATTTTTGGAACGAATTCCGGTTTTTATAACTGTGGGTAGGCTCCCAGAACGATGGCGGGAGAAATTTCGAGAGTACACGAAAAATATCTGATTGGATGAAAAATTACCCAATCGGTGATTTTATAACAAAAGCATGTTTGTGAATTAACAGTAGGAAAAATTCAGTGTGGTGAATCCGATCAGTAAATTGTCCCGTGATAGTTAGTATTTATTATTTGTCCAATCACAGTTGAGAAAAATGTAGGCGCGTCAAACATAGTAGTAATCGCTACACTGCCATCTTGCTGATGTTGTGTCCTATTTATTTAAAACCGTAACTAAAGCAGAACGTAGAATACCATCAACGGATAAAACAAGTTTTCAGACATGAAACATTATTTTTTCATATAATCATCACCACTAGCAATAAGTATAAGCAATGAGCTAGAGCCTGCTTGGTACATTCATAAAGATATGTACCAGGCGAGGACCACTTTTTTTTAATAGCAGTGATGCTAAAATACATTAGCTACTTACCAACTGTGCTCACGTCCACAGTTTGGTCGCCGCAAAATTTCAGCAAGCGTCGCTGCTTTGCAATCAGTTTATTTTTCCGTAAAGAAGGCATTTTGCCAAACTGCCGTTTAGCGATTATCTGTAACATATGTGTTATATTGGCAGGAAATTTATCTTGACTCCAATAGCCACTCCCCAGAGCATTCACCTCTAAAATAATGATCCAACATAATAAAATAAGAGGCACTAAATAGGAGTGACCAGGATTTTATTTTGCAACATGTATTTAGAAACAGAAGTTAAAATGTCGTTAGGTTTTCAAAACATGAAAATTTAAGAACGTTCAAAATATTCTTCAGGCCAATTGCGGAAGTCAAGGTAAGCTATGGAAGATGCTAAGTGATTTAATTTAATGCCTAATAAACCAGATGGAATAAATGTTGCTATTGTTCCTGTTGAATTTTATTTGTAATTTGTTTTTATTTATTTACTTTTTATTTATCTATTTATGAATGTAATTATTATATAATCTTTTTTAAAATTTGATAAATAATTCATGCATTTATTTATTATTTTAAATGAAACAAAAATCCTTTCATTATTCAAAATAAATAAATACATAATTTTAATCGGTTTCTTTTAACTTGATATTATTTTATAGTCACATATATTGGCTTGGGAAAGAGTATGTGTTTTAGGAAAGAATCCGTAGCGCAGGTTATTTTTGAAAGATTCGATAGCCGCACTTTCCGTCTATGTAAGTGATTTTTTTTAATGTTACTATGATTAAAATTATATTTCTTATGCGAAACGTAAACAAAGCAGTTTGTAAATTTCTAAGTTCTTTATATTTTCTAAAAATTTCAAAGTTCTTTATATTTAATTCGATATTTTTATCCCTACAAAAGTTATTTTTAGTAGATACCAATATTTGAAATAGACGACCCGTTTTTTACGTTCTTTTTTTTTAATTACAACAAACTGTATTACGAGTATCGGCAAGCACATTCGAGAAAAATACTTTCTCTAATAGGGTTCGAACCGACGTACCACTTATTAGGAGAAACCCAGAAAGCTTATAGTTTCTCTTTTAAGGAATGCACACACCCTCGTTCAAATTATCTATCTATCTATGCCAATCAATCTATCTATCTATCTATCTATGCCAATCTATCTATCTATCTATCTATCTATCTATCTATCTATCTATCTATGCCAATCTTTCCAATATCTATCTATCTATCTATCTATCTATCTATCTATCTATCTATCTATCTATCTATGCCAATCTTTCCAATATCTATCTATCTATCTATCTATCTATCTATCTATCTATCTATCTATCTATCTATCTATGCCAATCTTTCCAATATCTATCTATCTATCTATCTATCTATCTATCTATCTATCTATCTATCTATCTATCTATACCAATCTTTCCAATATCTATCTATCTATCTATCTATCTATCTATCTATCTATCTATGTGTGTGTCTGTGTGTGTCTGTGTTTATGTACGTGCGTGTATACATATGCAGGGTGCGATGGGTAAATTGTCGCCATTTTTAATTTGTAATTTTGTCGATTGAACAGTATATTGGGGCCAGTTGGGTACTGTCTGTAAGAAAAAGAGCACCATGACACAATTCACTCCGCCAGTGTCAATCTGAGCACCGTGCATAGGATTCGGAAAGAGTTGGATGAGTCTAATGATGATTACGAATGTGCGTCAGCACGGAAAACTCACTCTGATCATTCTGATCAGAAAAGAACACCTGAATTTGTTGATGAGGGCCTCAGACTCAATACAGCGGCCTATATCAAGTGCCTTGGGTCAAGAGAGTGGCTGCTGGAAGACCCTCTGTCTGGCAACAAGAGTCTGCTCCAGTTGATCGAGATAACAACAAAACTCCTTGTAACACCAAAGATGAACAGAAGGCAAGGATTATGGTAGCATTCACCAACTTGAACAAGGAGAACGTTCAGAAGAGTTGCAAGAGATTCCGAAGTTGTCTTGAGGCCGTGGTTGAAGCCAATGGCGACTTTATGGAAAACTTACTCTTTATTTGAAGAAATTGTTAAAATGAGTCAGTGTTATTTTCAAATTTATGTAATTTAGACGACAATTTCTCCATCGCAATCTATATATAAATATATATATATATATATATATATATATATATATATATATATATATATATATATATATATATATATATATATATATATATATATATATATTGGTTGATGAAAAGTTATCAGTCTGACAGAAAAACATTTGATTTTTGATCAGATGTTGGAATGTGGACCTAGTTGAGAAATTTTCAGTGGTCCTTCATCCATATGTGCAGACACAAAGACAGACACACAAACACACACACACACACATATATATATATATATATATATATATATATATATATATATATATATATATATATATATATATATATATATATATATATATATATATATATATATATATATATATATATATATATATATATATATATATATATATATATGAATTGAGAAAGCACGGTAATGGATAGCGGCTCGGATTGAGGAATCAGAGAGCCGAGTTCGAATTCAAGTCAAATCCATTACATTCACTTACGTACTAATACCCTTGGGAAAGGTATGAATCCTATTCTTCAATCTCTAGCTATGCGTAAATAGCAGGACAGACTGGCTCTATAACCTTGGATGGCAACTGGTCCAGGAGAAGCACAACTCTGAATTCAAATTCTGAGGACGGTCGTTTGGAGATCTTGTGGCCCGGTCTCTGTCTTCGGCCCTTCAGAAAGTGTGAGTGGTTCTGCACTAAAACCTTCGCCACTATAATCAAATCTTATGTGTTGGTGTGGGGCTGTCGGTTCCTAGGAACTGATCTTCTTGACCCTCATACGACGGGAGAGTCGAATATATATATATATATATATATATATATATATATATATATATATATATATATGTATGTGTGTGTGTGTGTGTGTGTGTATTCTAAAGAATTAATGGATTTATTTTTAATCCGATATTTTTATTACTGAATTATTTTAGATTATTATAGATGAGACTTCGTATTTGAAATAGACGCCCTACTTTTTACTTATTAAATAGTTTGTATTAGGTCTATCCGTTTGCGCATTCGACTAATCCTGGTAAAGAAAATACGTTCTACGTCAGGGACCGAACCTGCGTCCCCTTACTTAAATGGAACCAGCGTTTGATTCAGTGTGCTTTACCGCTCGGCCACGGAGGACGTCGAAGAAACCGGGGAATGCATTTTTACAAGGATTTCTCGAATTCACAGGCCGATAGACGTCAAACGCAGTTTAATAAATTAAAAAACAAAACGAGGCAAGGGTCTCTCTGGATTTATGATACGCCCCCTCTATACAATATCTCCAATTTTATAATGTAGTATTCATCTATAAAATACATATCTTATTCTAACCTAATTATGCAAAATACTGCAATATAGTTGAAGAATTCAACTAGAAAAGTTAAAAACAAATACATTGTATCTAAATACAAGTTAGAGACATGTCATAATAGATCATTCCATCTTAAATAATTAGAGACATGTCATAATAGAACATTCCATCTTAAATAATTAGAGACATTTCATAATAGATCATTCCATCTTAAATAATTAGAGACATGTCATAATAGATCATTTCATCTTAAATAATTAGAGACATGTCATAATAGATCATTTCATCTTAAATAATTAGAGACATGTCATAATAGATCATTTCATCTTAAATAATTAGAGACATTTCATAATAGATCATTCCATCTTAAATAATTAGGGACATGTCATAATAGATCATTCCATCTTAAATAATTAGAGACATTTCATAATAGACCATTCCATCTTAAATAATTAGAGACATGTCATAATAGATCATTCCATCTTAAATAATTAGAGACCTGTCATAATAGATCATTCCATATTAAATAAATCAACAATGCTTTGTGGCAATTTTGACATCAACTTGGGATTTTTCATGTTAAAATGTCGAATAATTTTAACATATTCAATGATAAAGATAAAGAATAGTGAATTTTATAGTGTTTTTTCGAGAATGAGAGCCTGAGCAAATGTATTCACGACTTCATCACAGTCGACGAATGGCACACGTTCATTTTTAATGGAAATTCTTGCTAACACAGCTAACCTTTCATTTCAGATTTCTTCAAGCAGTTAAAATGCCATTTTAATATCTCAAAAATTATTTTGCAGCAGTTTAAAATTTCTAAACTCATTTCGATAAATTTTAAACATCTTAAGATGAGTTCTGTCAAGTATTTAAAAAATAAATTTAAGTTCTTGAAGTGTCCGAAAAATTCATGGAAAATACCAGAAAAGTTAATTGTTTCTTTTTTGTTTTTCAGATGTGCATTTAAACAAACATTTACGCCCATAAAAACGTTTTACAGCTATTAAGTATAATTTTCATTGTAATGTGTACAGAGTAATTTTGATTTGTCTATCGAAATCCACTGGTGCGTGACTTTCTGTTAGGAAACACCGGTTCGTTACGTTCATTTCATGACTATTTTGTCAAACCAAGTCTGCAGTGGACGCTTTAATTATGGAGTCAGCGTTAGTCAGAAAGAATGAAACAGAAAACAAATGACTTCCATATAATTTTCACATACAGGCGAAACACGACCCGTGAAAATCTCCATTTCTTTCACTCTCTCTCTCGTACACACGCACACGCACACACAAATGCGCACATATACCTGTTGCCAATATATATATATATATATATATATATATATATATATATATATATATATATATATATTACAGAGGCATGTGTTTTTAAAGGCTACGGAACTTTTTCGCTTAATAATTTTTCTTTCGATTTTTGCGCAAGTTTTTGGGTTTAAGTTGTTGGAAAAAGACCCAAGCCTCGGCGTTTTACCGGGCACTTTCGGTTGTCGTCAACCGTCATCATCGCTGTATGCATTTGGTTTGAAGTAGGTTGCTTTTTATTTTATAGATAATATTTTTGAGTATTCAGGCCGTTTTATTCAGGCATTGGATTAGTTCTTTAGCAGTTGGGGGGCATTTGGAGAGTAGTTATTAAATATGTTAAAGATGTTTCTGCCGGTATTAAATCTTATTTTTATTTATGTTAGTTTTTTAATTGTGATAGCTTCGAGGATTTGTAAACGTTTTCTGCAATTGTTTTTGTAGAGAATTTTGGTATTGTGTACTCAGAATTTAAAGTTTCTTTTTTAGAATTGTAGTATAAGACGACCCCCAGATTTTACATTTCAGCGGACACATTTACAAAATGTGATCTCTCGCTGAGATCTACTTCCCCCTCCCCCTGTGTGAAAACTCCATGAAACACGCACACACACATGTAGGTACGAACATTCACCAATATACAAACTCTTTACGTCCACACACAAACACAAATGTTGATGTCTTTGTCACTTGTAAATTTTGTTGTTTAATACTGTTGTGGATTCCGGGATGAAATCCAGTATCAAATAATAACAAACGCCAAGAATGAATATAGGAAAATAAACGTATTAACGTAATAATACAAACTGGTAATACAGGTTAGTAGTTCCAGGAATGCGGGGTTAGTAGACAAATAAATATAAAGTCTTTGGTATCGACGTATCGCTGTATGACTTCTTACTGAGACTACGTGCTTGTTACTGTGACTCTTGCCGCTACGTTATTCTACCAACCGACTCTACTCGACTACTACTACTGTCTGACTTGACTTAACGTACTACCGGGTATTCACTGGCAGTAGTATATGTATACCAAGGGTGAGTCCATTTGTTTGAAAATGCGAGATCCCTCAACAAATACATATACTTGTTTGTATATATATATATATATATATATATATATATATATATATATATATATATATATCGGTCTTATTGGTTTTCTTTACACTTCTTTATGGTGGATTCAATCTCTGAGTCCGCCATGTTCTTGTAGTGGACCTTTTAATATTCTATCAGGAGTGAACGCACGTGTTCCTAATTTAACAACACGCAAACCCACGGTCCGCTACATTTTCGTTATCGAAAATGTGAACACATTTTGGTGATAGCGAGCTAGTAGACATTATCCGCATATGGATATACATTGACGATAATTTTATTTTAATGAACGTCTTTTTACAGCAACATTTAAAGAAACAAAAAATGGTCGGGTTGTAAAAAGAGCCTTTGTGAGTGCCATTCGCTTTTGATTGGCGCAAATAAATCTTGTGACCATCAGAGAATGCAGCCATGTTAAAAATGGCTGTTTTTTTAAGAGACGCGAACCCACTAACAATGTGAATGCTTCCCCTTTAAGGGAAATAAAGATTTTGTATGTATTGTGCATAAAACAATTTCTAAACATAAAAGATGAAATGAAAGTATACTTGATAATCAATATTTTATGAACCTATATCCCCTTAAAGTCATGTACGTCATTGGTTATCGTAGCGAGGCAGAGGTTAGCCTAGCAACAAACATCACTCAGAATTTAAGGTTTCTTTTTTAGAATTGATAGTCAATTATCTCCTTTGAAGTCAGTTTAAACTGACTTATCCTTTTTTCCATATATTGTTTAAAATTTGTATTTTATTGATTTCAGATGAAAATTTGGAAATTTCCAATATATTTCAGTGAACTTTTCACTTTCAAACAATAGCTTCTAATGTTAGTATAGATATACAGAAAGAAAAGTTGTCAGCTTAAATTAGCACCACAAAGATTTATGGTTATACAAATACAGACATTTAATACAGCAGTATTAACGTAACACTGAAATTTGAGTAAAATCAATTTAATAATCAGAAAATATTTTTCACAATTACTTACACCGCATCCAGGGTTATTAAAAAAGAATGAACCGATTTCATTACGCAATATTTTAATAAGGAAAAGCAATAGAAAACTCCAGCCAAATCACAAGTATTCTACTCACAATCAACTTTTATTCCCTGTCTGACAAGTGTTCAATGTGGCCACCACCTGCAGCACGGGCAACATCAATGCGATAAGAGAATTCCTCCCAGGCGCGTATCACGATCCACTGAGTTGATCGCTGTTGTTATTTAATGTTTAAGGTCATCGAGGTTAGTGGGTAGCGGTGGAACATGAACGCGATCTTTTACGTATCTCTACAAGAAAAGAAATCACACACGGTGATGTCTGGGGAACTCGCAGGCCAAGCACAAAGAGCAAGGTCTTGGTAAGTACCTGAACGAGGCGTAGTCTGTAAGGTTTCAAATGTAGACGTATTCTTAGCACATGCCAGATAGTGGATTGAGAGATTGCAAGCTCACAGCTCGCTCGATTTGTGGACTTCCGTGGGAACCCCTAAAACGCTGCACGGATTCTCGACACGTGTTCCTCCGAAACTCGTGGTCATCCTGGACGTTTTACTTTAGACAGACATCCCTTCTCTTGAAACTGTTTAAACCACCGTCGAATATTCTTAGGAGAAGGCGGATTAATGTCGAATTGCCTTCGAAAACACACCGTGACAACCGTATTTGTTCTCGTGAAATCGAGAACGCAGAATGCATTTTGCTGGGTATTCGCGTTGTCTGTGTCGCACCAGAAGGTTATTCTCCTCGCCTGAGTGCATCCCTTAAAACTACAAATCAACCATTCGTCCATGCATGGAATGCTGTGCCACATATGGTCTGGTGCTCCCGCTGTTCATTTCGACGTCCTAGACAAAATCCAGAGACGGATATGCAACGTGGTTGTTTCTGATCTGGCATCTCGTCTACAGTCACTTTATCACAAACGTGCTGTGGCTTCCCTCAGCCTTTTCTACAAGTATTTTCATGGCAACTGCTCTGAGGAGCTACTTTCACTGGCTCCCAAACTGCATGAATTTAAGCGTGCTACGAGGTTGACCTCTCGGTCCCACCCTTTCACTGTTGAAACGGCTAAATGTAGCCATCCCTTCTACTCCAACAGCTTCTTATTTCGCACTTCCTGTCAGTGGAACTCCCTTCCTCTTACTTGCTTCCGTGATTGCTATAATCTTCAAGTATTCATATGTAATGTCAATCGACATCCTCTGATGCCTTGACCTTGATCCCTGTCCTTCTCTTTATCTTTTTCCCAAACAATCCTCTTTACTCTTACTCTTACTCTCTGTAACCCCTTGCATGCTAGTGGCACTCCCGCTTTGCTTGGGGTGAGTTTCTTAAAAAACAAAATTCCTGTTGCAGCCATTCAAAATGGCCACTGACTCATTTCTTGACAATGCTTGAGAACTAAAGCAATGCGTCATGAAATCGGTTCATTCTTTTTGAATAACCCTATTTATGTCGTCCTGGGTAAGACGATAAACTACACCTGCATCCTGGGTAAGACGTTAAACTGCATCCCACGCCAAGGCCTCTGATCAGGTTTTGAGGAGCGTGGAGCCACCTCTTAATTGCTGGTGCTACCAGGTCTACCCTAACCCGGGGTGGTAGCACCTGTTAGAGGCCCAGCTATGGGCAAATAGTTCTCCCCCAAACTGGGGTCGAAATACTATGAAAGTGTTAAAATAGGTTTTAATACCAGCAATACATTTTTGCAAAAGGTTTTTACCAGTAATGTATGTTTGAAGGAAAAAATTATTACCAGTCATACATTTTTTAAAAAAAATTATCAGCAATAAAAGTCTTGTCGGCATTAAATAACCCGTAGAGGTTGATATACCGTAAAACAAACCAAACCAAACCTATTTATGGAAAATATAGGCTAATTGTTTCCATTATTATTTAGAGGTAAGAATCTAGTGATTGAAGATATTTTGTTGTTTCATATTTATTTGCCTTTTCGCTAAAAACTAAAAGAAGAAAGAGAAATTGGATATATAGTTATAGTTTGTTTAATGGCATATCAAATTCATATGGGCCATTTAATGCCGAAATTTACTTTCCTTGAGAGTTTTGAAGTAATAATATGATAAGTTACTCTGCTTTCACAATTGAATACAAAAATAGATTTCTGGTAACTATTTTTTACTATGAAAACCTGTTGAAGGTATTTTTAGTATAAAAATGCATTTTTATACCTTCATAGTGTTTTAATTTTAGTTTGGGGTATCACTCTTTGTCCATAGCGCGTACCCTAACAGGTGCTACCACCACGAGTTAGGGTGAACCTGGGAACAACAGTAATTAAAAGGTGGGTCCACGCTACTCATCTCATAATCTCCTTGTCAGAGGTCTTGCTGCCGGACGTAGTTTATCGTCATACCCAGGACAGAGAAATTTGTAATGAGACGACCGGATTTGAAGTCTGAAATAGAATGCTTTATGTTAGAGTCAACCATATATATATATATATATATATATATATATATATATATATATAAAAGTGAACATAGAAGTCAAGTCTTAGAGGCGACAGTCTGTTTCATGCTAGTGCAATCGTCAGGCAGCTGCCTGACGATTGCACTAGCATGAAACAGACTGCCGCCTCTAAGTGTTGACTTCTATGTTCACTTTTATATTTACACACGCTCTATCTTTGATATTGAGCACTTTATCCCATAAATATAGCACACTTTAAGACTATATTTCTTTAAATATATATATATATATATATATATATATATATATATATATATATATATATATATATATGGGGGGAATTACGTCCCTTAGGGATGTTCTAATCTCCACGATTAGAAAGTTTATATCAGCTAAAAATTATGCATGTATGTTTTTTCAATGCTAATTGTCGACAATTTTTCTTTACAGTGGAGTTAATTATGGACACGTAAAAATATCTTTTTCTCTTGTGGTATGTTGCGTGTGTGAATCTTAACGTTCTTATATTTGTCTGGATACAATCCATTCCTTGTAGTTGTTTTCCAAGATGAAAAAAATTTGATTTCTTCGTGTGTATGCGTGAAAAAGAAGAGAACGTGAAGGGGTAAGTGTAAGTGTCCCGTAGCTTAGTGGGGAAGACGGTTGAATGTGTCAGGAAATTTCAGTTTAAATCGAACGTCGTGACCTATTGCCGTCTGTTACCAGTTGTCCCTCCTCTTGGTTTGTCTGTCTAGAAACTTTGCTTAAATACCCTTCAAAGTTATTAAGAAGCATGTTTTTTTTTTATTGTTGGCGGGAACGCGACCCGTTGGCTGAAACATGTTAAATATTTATTTTCAAAGCATTACTTTATTAACTAGATTAATACGCAATATTCCGACTTAGAAACCCACTTTTTTTGTTATTTGGTGTTTTCACTGAGTGTTTATTTCTTTCTTCGCTCCACAGGTAAATAAACGTATTCAATGAATTTCGTTCGGCTTAGAATTTATGAAAGGTATCATTTTGGTATAACCACTGAGTTTTTAGTCTTAAAGAAATAATTTGAGTATACTGGAATATTTGATTATAGACATAATGACTTGTCTAACAATATATTGGTAGGTTAAAACTTTCTTTCCTCATTATGCCCCCTAGAAACTTCAACTATTTCTGGTGCTAAATATAAGTGTTCTTTTTCTTTCTAGTTTCTCTAAAACTTCCTCATTGTTCACATGTTCAGTCTATGTTATTCTCAGCATCCTTCTGTACAACCCCATATTTACTGTCTCTAGTCTCTTTTGTATCTTTCATGAGATTGCCCAGCATCCACTGTCATATAGGAGGAATGATATTACATAATAATTAAATACTGATTTTTTTGTTACTTTGCTTAGCTTTTGGAAGGTATCTTTTGCTATTCAAATGCTGTCTCATTTCCCTTCCTCTGTTAAAACTCTTCCTAGATATCTGTTGTAGAGTTAATTCCTTAGTGGAAACTGTATTTGGACTAAATTCGCTCCTAAATAGGTTCAACGTACAAAAACGTTAGGAACTTGTAATAATAAGTATTACGCAGAGTAATCGAGTTGTGGTAGCTGACTACTTTCCGTATTCGACCCATGTCGACCCTCACTGACTCCTACTTATAATAGATAGGAGAGCCTATTACCTATAGACTAGGTGTCTTTCACCATAACAATATCTACATTTTTGTACTGGTTTGATTTTGGCTTTTCCAGTTTGTAATTCGCCGGTTGGATTCATTTTTTTTGTTGTTTTTGCTGACATCCATACATTCTGCCTTCTTACAACTGGTGATTAGTCCTTTCTTCTCGCTTTCCTTTATTGCAAGATTTTCTGTATACTGTAGAGTCGCTCGTTTGTCGTCTGCAAAAAACAAAGTTTTTTTTCTGGTTAGAGCTGACGAGTCTCGTGGTTTCACGCCCAGCGCTATTTATTTATTTATTGCCTGACATAAATTTCGGTTAATTTATTCCAGTTGCTTTGTTGACATATTCTTCTCGGTGCCCGATCCCAGAAAAACGAAAAATAGTTATGACTCATCAAGAAGGAACATTAAATATGACTAGTACTTGCCACATGTTGATCGGTGGTAAGAATATAAAATGGAAGCGGCAGCTCAAATGAAAGGGGTTGGGAATAGCAAGGATATTCGTGAAATTAACCGTTTTCATACAGAAAACATTTCGGATTCATTGGCCTAACATATAGTGTTATTGTAGGTAGACATTTGCAATGTCTTTTGGATCGTTTCTGTTAAGCCAGCACAAATGATGCAAAGTTACTTATCGCAAATATTAATTCACCGCAAGAAATAATATGAATTCACCACAAGAAATTATAAATTTTACATTAAAGTTTTTTTTTTAAATTTTGGCACTCTTTTGAAATTGTAAATTTTAAATCAAAATTTGTTTAGCTTTCTTCGCAACATCTCGTGCCGTCAGAATGAAAAAACACAAAAAGTCAGGGAGTTATTCACAATTCGTAAAGTGCTTATGATATTCGAGGTACACATTTTTTACATTAAAAAAAAAAATGTTTTTGTCTTGTTTATCGGGGTGAGCGTGAATGCTGGCCCCACCTTCAGAAATCGCGTACCCGAGTCACCCATATTCGGAGCGATCGCAAAAGGTGAGTTAATATTCCGGCGTGAATTAATATTTGGCGGTAAATTAATATTTATAGGTGAATTAATATTTGGAGATGAATTAATATTTATAGGTGAAT
This sequence comes from Acanthosepion esculentum, assembly GCA_964036315.1. Taxonomy (NCBI): domain Eukaryota; kingdom Metazoa; phylum Mollusca; class Cephalopoda; order Sepiida; family Sepiidae; genus Acanthosepion; species Acanthosepion esculentum. The sequence continues at coordinate 14,010,847 of OZ038505.1, read as the reverse complement.
TAATATTTGGAAGTGAATTAATTTTTCGGGGTGAATTAATATTTGGAGGTAAATTAATATTCGGTGGTGAATAAATATTTTGTGGTGAATAAATATTTTGTGGTGAATTAATATTTGGAGGTAAATTAATATTTTGGAGGTGGATTAATATTTGGAGGTAAATTAATATTTGGAAGTGAATTAATATTTTGGAGGTGAATTAATATTTGGAGGTGAATTAATATTTGGAGGTGAATTAATATTTGGAGGTGAATTAATATTTGGAGGTGAATTAATATTTTGGAGTGAATTAATATTTTGGTGTGAATTAATATTTTGGTGTGAATTAATATTTGGAGGTGAATTAATATTTTGGTGTGAATTAATATTTGGAGGTGAATTAATATTTGGAGGTGAATTAATATTTTGAGGTGAATTAATATTTTGGAGTGAATTAATATTTTTGGGTGAATTAATATTTTGGAAGTGAATTAATATTTGGAGGTGAATTAATATTTTGGAGTGAATTAATATTTGGAGGTGAATTAATATTTCGAAGTGAATTAATATTTTGGGGTGAATAAATATTTGGAGGTGAATTAATATTTGGAGGTGAATTAACAGAAAAAAATAATCTATTTTGTTTTAATGAAAACACTTCACAAGTCCGCTGTTATTAGTCTGTCTAGTATTGATACGAAATTTCATTTTAAAACTGTCGTTTTTTTTTTTTTTTTTTTTTTTTTTTTGTAGTGTGGCAAGTTATCAGCTCGATTATGTTATTATTTTCTCTTCGGATTACATATTCTATTCATTTCTGATGCAGCTGCTATCGGAAATCTTCAAGGGATGTAGTTTTTTATTATTTGATATAGCTTTTGTCTGGGAATTTGTATCGACGCTCTATAAGGTCAGATCAAAGATATTTTTTAAAGATTTAAACAAATCATTCGTTTGTAGTCATTTAAGACATTGACCCGAGTAAACTGTTAGATATACAGAGTGTCCCACAAGGATCGGACATAATTTATATGCAGGTATCAGAAAATTATCCGGGGATGCCTTTGTCTAGGGACGCAAATGTCCAGGGATGCAATTGTTTAGTACGCAATTGTCCAGGGGGCAAATGTCCAGTATGCAACTGTCCTGGAACTTTCTGCACAGTCTCCAACATAAATTAATAATCCCATTAGGCTTAAATCTCCAATAGATTTGTTTCGTAAGAATGGTTCATTTTTTAGTATTTCTTGCCGACAAGTTTCATATTTTAAAAATGTCTTTTTAATGAAATCTTAAACTTAAATCCTAAATTTGTAACACAAATGATGTATTTACAAGCTTACTTAATCTCTGGCTAAACTGGACGGTAGGTATTCTATAATCTCCGCTTACACTCTAGGCAAGGGATAGTTCCGCTATTGGCTATAAAGTATTGTTAAACGGTACCAATCTGTTGCGTGGTATCTTTTAAATCATCCAGCTGTGACTAATTACAAGCTTTACTTTGAGGATTTCAGAAGTATATTTTTGGTCAACCTCTGGTAAAAATGTGTCGTTTGACTAAGTCATTGTTTCGGAAGGACTCCATGGATAAAATATGTACTCTGCATTTAAAATAGTTCGATAGACCAGACTGTATTCTTGTTGCTATCATTGTTGGTCTCTTTCTGTCAACCTCTCACCAAAATTGCTTTTTTTCTTTTCCTTATCCCTCTCAAATTGAAATGTTTCTTTCCTCCTCCAAGCTCCTGTCATTCTCTTTTTTTTCTCTCTCCCTTTCTCTTCCAACCTCATTATTTACTGATACTTGTTTATTAGTAGTTTAGCTTCGTCTGACACAAAACCACCTGTACAGTAGCTAGTAAAGATCTATCACAGCATTGGTATGCAAGACTAGCTTGTTAGCCATAACCTCACAGCGCGGCGTTCAAGTCAGGTTTTAACTTATTTTTGTAATCATCGATATAGCTTTGTTTGTTGCACCATTTAAAGCAATATATATATATATATATATATATATATATATATATATATATATATATATATATATATACACACACACACGCATACACACACATACATATATATATGTACACATGCACACACACACATATATATATATGTATATATATACACATACATATATATATATAATTATTTATTCGAAAATTATAACATAAATATGTTATAAAATCAGTACAAAAATAGCCATTTTGTTTCAACACTTCTGGTGTCTTATCAAGTGAGGATGTTGAATGTAGAATAAAGGGTTTAACCTTTTAAAACCCTTTATTCTACATTCAACATCATCACTTGGTAAGACACCAGAAGTGTTGAAACAAAATGGCTATTTTTGTATTGATTTTATAAGATATTTATGTTATAATTTTTGAATAAATAATTATATTTGCTGTACTCTGTATTGAGCACTCTTTTAAGAATAGTATTTGTTGGTTAATGGAATTTATTCCGTATACACCAATCCTATACTTGTATATATATATATATATATATATATATATATATATATATATATATATATATATATACACATACACTGATTTTCTAAGCGTAGCTTAGATGTGGCACAAGGCCGGAAGTATCGGGCATACAGTGAGGATCGAACTCAAGGACACATGGCACAGTGGATAATGGCGTTGGTTAGATCCAGCGACAAGACCCAAACAGTGTGAGTTCAATGCCCGGTTAAGACAGTGGAGAACTTGAAGAGGGGAATTAACAGGAGATAACTGACATCCATTAAACATGGCACGTGGAACTAGAACAGTCTACCCCAGTGAGCGAAATAAAGGGTTCAGTTCGACATTCCAACCACCTGAAGAAGGTCGGATTTTACAACGGCCGAAACGTTGTAATAAATATGGCGATAAAGATGAGGACCATAGTCCTAATAATGTAAATAGTGTACATAATAGCTCATCTCATATATATATATATATATATATATATATATATATATATATATATATATATATATATAAAGCAACAACAGTAAGATATAAAATCCGGTGTACTTATAGATATTTTTATTTTTACACAATAGTGCTCAATGTAAATTTACAGAGCATTAATATTATAAATTAATTGATTTAAAATATGGGTTTTTCGCTACACAGTGATAACCCTGTTTCAGAAATGGAAGCTAAAGGTTTTTGAATTTAATTTTGTTATTAAACCTCCAAAATTCGCTTGACGAGGAAATGGAACTAATGTCTTAGGTTTAATAACAAAAATAAATTCGAAAGCTTTAGCTTCCATTTCTGAAACATGGTTATCACTGTGTAGCGAAAAACCCATATTTTAAATCAATTAATTTATTATATATATATATATATATATATATATATATATATATATATATATATATATATATAAGTGATAGAATTTAGGAGGATTTGAGATAATTATAATTAAGTAATTCATTGAGTCTGAAAGTAACCTCAACAGAATGCAGAAAGCACTGGACGGCCGTTTCATCCTATATTTGGAACTCATCAGCAGTGCGCATCCACTGCCGAGAATTTACTGTAAGCGCTTAAAATGTATACTCTCTTCAGTTCCTTATTTCTTTTTTGGTCTCTTTTTCTTTTCTTTATTTCTTGAACCCTTCTCTACTAGGCCTTCTCCTCTTATGTATTTCTTGAACCTTACTTTCCTGAATTTTTTATTGAGCCATTCTTTCCTAGCTTTTATTTATCTGTTTTATTCTGCTACCAATTCTTGTCACTCTTCTCCTTCCATATTTTTCGATGGCAGTTGATGGAAGTTTCGTCTTTCTTTCCTAAGCCGCCTTTTTCTCTTTTTATTTTACTTCTTGTGCCATTCTCCCTATATTTATTTTTTGATCTCTTCTCACATTTCTCTCTCTTCTTTCCTTTTTCTTTCTTTCTTGAACGCTTCTCTCTTTTCTTCTTTTCTTTATCCCCTCATTCATTTCTTTAGCCTTACTTTTTTCATTCTTTCTTTCTTTCTTTCTTTCTTTCTCGCTTGAAAAAAAAAAAGAAAAAAAGAAACAAAAATCAAACAACAAAAGGCCCAATTAAACAAACCAACAAACAAAAAACCCTGCACCAGTCTTGATACAGTGCGTGTTAACATTATAATTCATTTCGTGTGAAACAAATTGATTGATCAGAAATTTTAAGTGGGCGTGACGAACTGAGGTTTTGTGTTACACAACTATAAAATCAATATCTTATCGACATGGGGCTCGTACGTAGCTGCAGTAGTAGTTTCTTCTAAAATTTAGCTTAATCTGGTAGAGGGCTACAGAAATTGAGCTTTCAGTGAGGATAGAATTCACTACACGTGGGGATGTTCTAGAGAGATACATTTGCTAACTGGGAACACTCAATAGGAATAAAGGTAAAGAAAGAGAGAGAGAAAAGGAGAGAGAGAGAAAAGGAGAGAGAGAGAGAAAAGGAGAGAGAGAGAAAATGAGAGAGAGAAAAAAGGAGAGAGAGAGAGAAAAGGAGAGAGAGAGAAAAGGAGAGAGAGAAAAAGGAGAGAGAGAGAAAATGAGAGAGAGAAAAAAGGAGAGAGAGAAAAGGAGAGAGAGAGAAAAGGAGAGAGAGAGAAAAGGAGAGAGAGAAGGAGAGAGAGAAAAGGAGAGAGAGAGAAAAAGGAGAGAGAGAGAGAAAAGGAGAGAGAGAGATTAAAAAGGAGAGAGAGAGAAAAAAGGAGAGAGAGAAAAGGAGAGAGAGAGAAAAGGAGAGAGAGAAGGAGAGAGAGAAAAGGAGAGAGAGAGAAAAGGAGAGAGAGAGAGAAAAGGAGAGAGAGAGAAAAAAGGAGAGAGAGAGAAAAGGAGAGAGAGAAAAGGAGAGAGAGAGAAAAGGAGAGAGAGAAAAGGAGAGAGAGAGAAAAGGAGAGAGAGAGAAAGAAAAGGAGAGAGAGAGAGAGAAAAGGAGAGAGAGAGAGAGAGAGAAAGAGAAAAGGAGAGAGGGTGAGGAGAAATAAGGAAAAGAGAGTTTTGATAGAGAGATATGTTCGATTTATTTTACTGAAGGAAAAATAATTAAAAACTTTAAGATAAAAATAAATGATAAGAACGCGAATTCGCTGCAGAAAAACAAAAATATTTATAATGTCTACAATTTTGAGAAGAGTTAACAAGCCTCTAAATATTATTTGGATAATTCCATCCCTTCTTCGTTTATTTATTATAGCTTTGTTTTTCTTTGGTCTGGTACTTCTGCTCTGCATCTTGAGGTTCTTGACAAGATCCAAAGAAGGATCTGCAATGGTCCACACTTGGCAGACGTGATGTGGCTTCTCTCTGTCTTTTCTACAAATATTTTCAGGGAAACTTCTCTGACAAGCTGGTGACCCGACTACTTGAATTTAAACTAGCTACTTGATTTTCAGTTCAGTCATGCGTGATATACGCTTAGACGATAATGTATCTTTCGATACATGACTGACGAGGCAATTTTTTTCCAGCAGTAGGTTGCCATTTCTTCCTGTGGTAGACCAGCTGGCTTCAAGGCTATAGAACCCGGTCTGTCCTGCTATTTACCCATAGCTGGTTGGGGGAGAAGAGGATTCATACCTTTCCCAAGGGTATTAGCACGTAAGTGAATGTAATGGATTCGACTGGAAAGTCAGTCATGTGCCATGCGTGATACACGCTTAGGCGATCATGTATCTTTCGATACATGACTGACGAGGCTGATTTTTTTCCTGCAGTAGGTTGCCATTTCTTTCTGCGGTAGACCAGTTGCAATCCAAGGCTATAGAACCCGGTCTGTCCTGCTATTTACCCATATCTGATGGAAGAATAGGATCCATACCTTTCCCAAGGGTATTAGCACGTAAGTGAATGTAATGGATTCGGCTTGAAAGTCAGTAAATCAGTTATGTGCCATCCGTGATACACGCTTAGGCGATCATGTATCTTTCGATACATGACTAACGAGGCAGATTTTTTCGCCCACAGTAGGTTGCATTTATTTCTGCGGGAAACCAGTTGCTGTCCATGGCTATAGAACCCGGTCTGTCCTGCTATTTACCCATAGCTGGGGGGGGGGGAGAAGACGAGTATCCATACTTTTCCCAAGGGTATTAGCACGTAAGTGAATGTAATGGATTCGACTGAAATTCGAACTCGGCTCTCTGATTCCTCAATATCAGCCGCTGCTCATTACGATTAGCGTCTAGCAAATAGCTAAATGCAACCACCACTACTAATCTAACAGTTTTTTTTTCTCGCACTTCCCACCTGTGGAATTTCCTTCGGTTTACTTGCTTCCTTGATAAATACAATTTTCAAAAATTTAAATGCAACGTCAATTGCCATCTTCAATCTTCTTGAATCCCGTTCATCTTTTGTCCTGTCCTCCATACTCCCAATTCTCAGTCTTCTCTTTCACTTTTCACTCCCTGTAAACCCCCCTGGGTACTAGGACATTCCTGCCTTGCTTGGAGTGAAATGATTAAAACAAAAGACTAGAAAGGAGGAGGTCAGTTGGAGTGAAAAATATTTATATTAACTCATTTCGGGTAACCCTTGATGATAGGATAATTATCACAGGTTGGATTTGTATGTAGAAAAAAAATTTATTGTACTTTTAGAAAGGAACATTTAGCTTATAACAAAGACATTTAATTTGATTTCTTACTCTATTCCTTCAATTTGTCTTTAACAAAGGTATTTTATATTTTATCTTGTTGAACTTTGGATGTCGTCAATCTTACGTGTCTTGACGTAGTCACCTGAATGTGATTTTTTTTCATGTACTTATTCTCATTGCTATTTGGTTTTATGGAGTGGCACAGGTGATATTGATTAAAAACAAGCAAGCAAAGGCTAATCAGGAAAGCAGGAACGGAAACAAAAGAAAAGGAAAGAAGTAACAAAAAATAATACGTCTTTAGCTGAGATCAAAATAAAAACGGATATTTCAGAATTCATTATTCCCAAATCTGTTTTTCAGAGCTATGATTCTGTTTTACATCATTTTAAAGAAACTGTAAAGAATTATATAAATCATTGGAGAATATCAAGCATTTAAAAAAAGACACGAAATATTTGTCGAAGCCGTAAGGATCTTTAGTAAAATAGAAATTGGAATAGAAAATCATACAACGTTTGTTCTGTATGAGAAGAAACATATGGCAACAAACGGAACTGAACAAAAAGCAATAAGAATCCAGCATCATTAATCAGAAAGAGAGAAAAGAAAAACAGGCCGTATCACATTGAAACAGCAGCCCCACTACGATCACCGAGGTTAAGCAACGTCGAGCCAAGTCAGTAACTAGATGGGGGTGGCCACTTCGGAATACCAGGTACTTTAAACAATGGGTGGATGTGTAATGGATAATGGCTCGGAATTGTTAATCGGAGAGGCGAGTTCTAATTACAGTTAGGTTCGTTATATTCACTTATGCACAAATAACCTTGGGAAAAATATAAATCCACCTCTTCTCCCTCAGCGATGTGTCAATTAGTAAGACATGTCTCACTAAATCATTAATATCGCCCCCCCCCCAATTATCATAATCTAAAGATATTTTCTGGCTTTAGACAACCTGCAAAGTGTTGATAAACCGTAGGAAACGATTCAATCAATCAATCAATCAAGCAATATATATATATATATATATATATATATATATATATATATATATATATATATATATATATATAAGGGGAAGAGGTTATAGTAGTTCCAACGAGAGAAAAGTGTGTATATTAAAAAGAATAGAGAAACCGAAAACGTTTTTGGTTGTAATGTGGATTTTTAAAAAATATTTTGCTTTATTTTCCATAATTTTGCTACACGGGTTTCCAGTCGCGCGACTGTCATCAGGCAAAGCGTGGAAATTTCCACATATTATTAAAAATAATTAATTTTTTTCTTTATGTTTTTCGATCTTAAATATTCTCGATATGAGATATTCTCTTTTTTTGTTAGTGATCCAAACGTCTTTCTTGAACTGGCAGTGAAAAGTTGTGCGTTAAGGGTTATAAAACAATTAAGATTGGTCCGAGAAATGATGGAGTAGTTATCGGCATGCTTATCTTTTAATGACCCCTGTGTGTTCTTAGGTCTATTTCCATTTTCGTGTGCTTTTCTCAGCATGCGTGTATATATGTGTATATCCCCTCTCCATACATACACACTGTCTCACTACGAGGAATCAGTAAACACATCTGTACACCCACCCACACATACACACGCACATACACCCACACACATACACAAACACATACCGTAAGTGAGAACAAATTTGAAAGTCAAAAAAATATTCAGTAGAAGAAAATTAGTATATTTTCCAAAGGATTTCTACACGTGTTCAACTAAGAAAAACACATCAGGCAGCTTTCGTTCATGCAGGATATCGCATCTTTGATGGCAGCCTTCGATGAGTCATTGATATTTTGAGACCGGTGACTGGTCTCCTCCTCGATGACGCTCCCGACATGCTATTCCAAGGCGTTCAAATCGCGAAAAATAGAAAGTGTTTGAAGTGACACTCTCGAGACACGTAGGCGTGAGTGAAATCATTTTGCAACACGTACGGCCATTCCCTTGACACAGAACTTAACGTGTCTCGTACCTCGATGTAGGCGATGGCATTCATTCTAGGTCTTTATGGGAAGAAATAAATTTGCGTCACATTGCCAACTATTTTTTTACGGCTACCAAGGCCTTCATAGACGTCACAAACTCGTGGATCACCGTGGGTGACTATAAAAGAGTACAGAAATATTAGAGGACATGGTATTACAAGAAACTACAAGAAAGGGTTTATGCCCTTATCACATTGAAACAGCGGTTCTTGTCCGATCACCGAGGTTAAGCAATGTTGAACCTGGTCAGTGCCTAGATGTGTGACCGTTCGGGAATACCAGATGCTGTACGCTCGGATGTGCAGTTGGTGTAATGAATGAAAACTAGTCGGGTCGTTATAGTGGGAATCCACTGTAAAGGTTGATAAGCTGGTAAAAAATGAAACAAACAAAACTATGTTATATTCCATGCTAAGGGAATAAACACATAACACCGGGTGGATAATAGAAGAAAGGTTTATTGTACACAACAAGTACAATATGAAATACGGTACAGTTATACACACAGGTCAATCAAGTAGTGAGTGCCACTAATTGAAAGTTCCGACGTGCTTGCATCTTCTCACTCTCACTCATCCACCAGTCTCTCATAGACAGTCGACTTTATAGGTACTTACTACCTATAGTGTAATCATTCATGGGGATGCTTGGTTATTCCATTACATCACTATTAATCAGGAAAACCTGTGAAAATACTATGGTGAGTGGTCAGGATTTGAGGAGAGTGGGAGTTTCGAGTTTCGAGTGATGTGTGTAGAAAACAGTTCATATGTGAAAAGATATCGCAACAATAATAATGTCATCAGAGAGAAGAAGAAAAAGAAGAAGAAAAAGAGAAAAAGAAGAAAAAGAAGAAAAAAGAGGAAAAGGAAAAAGAAGTAGAAAAAGAAGAAAAAGTAAAAGAAGAAGAAAAAGAAGAAGAAAAAAGAAGAAAAAGAAGAAGAAAAAAGGAAGAAAAGAAGAGGGAAAAAAGGAAGAAAAAGTAGAAGAAAAAAAGAGAAAGAAAAAAGAAGAAGAAAAAGAAAAAGAAGAAAAAGAAGAAAAATAAAAATAAAAAGAAGAAAAAAGGAAGATAAAACGAAGAAAAAGAAGAGGAAAAAAGGAAGAAAAGTAGAAGAAAAAAGAAGAAAAAGAAAAAGAAGAAGAGGAAAAAGAAAAAGAAGAAAAAAGAAGAAAAAGAAGAAGAAAAAAAGAAGAAAAAGAAGGAAAAAAAACGAAAAAGAAGAAGAAGGAATGAATGAACAAATGATCAATAAAAAACGAAGAAATGTTTTTACAGCTTATCGACCCTTTTAAAGGTTATTTAAGACCGGATTATATTTCGGCTTGTGATATGTAGATTGTGCGTCTTTGTAGGATCGATGTTAGGATTCAAAAGAAAAGACAAAGATGAGACATAATAGAAAAGAGCTTTATAGACGACGTGTTTCGCCGAATGTGATGTGTGTGATTATCAGCTTCTTCAAGTCAGAATGAAAAATAAAACTGTGTGTAAGGAAAATGCGTTGGGATTTAGGAGGGATAAAAGGGACAATAAATTACATTATCAGATCCGACGACCAAAAAGCAGAAAAAATTTCATTTATATATATATATATATATATATATATATATATATATATATATATATATATATATATATATATCTGTCTATATTTCTGAGATAAGATATTATGTACGCTATTTACATTATTCGGACTATTGTCTTCATCTTTGTCGATATATTTATTACAACGATTTGGCCGTTGTACGCTCCGGCCTTCTTCGGGTGGTTGGAATGTCGAACTGAACCCTTTATTTCGTTCACTTGGGTAGACTGTTCTAGTTCCACGTGACATGTTTAATAGATGTCAGTTGTCAGTTATCTCCTGTTAATTTCCCTCTCCAATGACACATGGCACAGTGGATAAAGGTGTTAGTGGGATCAGTGACAAGACCCGAAGAATGTAGGTTCAATACCCGGTTAAGTTTGTGGAGAACTTGGAGAGGGGAATTAACAAGGTAAATAGTATATATTTATATATATATATATATATATATATATATATATATATATATATATATATATATATATATGGAAAAATATGAGAAACTGAAAAAAGATTTTTTCTGTTGCGTTTCACCCGTTAAGACTTCAACGGACTGGGCTTTGTTGACGCTGCCACGTCTACACATGCGCACGAAACGAGAGACGCAGGTAGTTTATATATATATATATATATATATATATATATATATATATATATAAGTGCTATGCTAACAGTTTAGTTTCTTGCACTTCCAGCTTGTGGAACATCATTGCGGGTCCGTACTTTCTAGTTAACTTTAATCTTCAAAAGTATAAATGCAATCTCAATCGCTATTTACTACTTTGATTTCTCTTCTTTTGTTCTCGCACCTTAATAATGTTTCTGTTTTCTAATACTTCCACACCCAGTAACCCCCTTGTAGTGGATTTAATGCCTTACATAGGGTGATAGCGATTAATATATATATATATATATATATATATATATATATATATAGATAGATAGATCGATAGATAGATAGATAGATAGATTCCTGCCAAACCGTGTAATGAAGCTCGTGCTTAACGGATTCTCCTCCAGTTCCTTTCCCACGAACGCAGGTGTTCCCCAAGGCTCTATTCGGGGCTCTATTCTGTTCCTTATCTTCATTAACGATCTCCCCGATGTCATCAGTTCCCAAGTAGGCATCTATGCAGACGACACTACTATTTACTCCTGCCTCAAAAGCAAATCTGGTATCGCTGACAAAACTAGCCTGGCCGTTAGTCTCGAAAAGGACCTCCAATCGGTTGTAGACTGGGCAGGAATTGGCTGTGTAACTTTAATGCCTGAAAAATAAAACTGCTTTCTATTACTCACGACAGGGAACCATCTCTGCCTCCCATTAGAATGTCTGATGCTCAACTCCACGAGAGCACCTCGATTTTCATTGTTAATATAAAATGACCGCAACTTGACAGTTCTGTTTGTTTTGGTACCGATTTCTGGTGTGTAATATAGACCTTCCTATATGACAGTGAATCATGTATCATGTGTTAGACAAATTTAAAATATCTATCTGAATTTCTGGAATGAGGAATTATCATTATTTACGCTATTTATATTGCAAAATTACAGCGAAGAATCTAAGCATTAGAAGCTACAGGACCATCCTCGGCATCTCTTACGTCGAGTGCATTATAAATGATTCAAGGTAGGAGACCATCAGATAAGCCGTCAAGGAACAAAAGAGCCAGCTATTTTTCGACTGCCATCATACAAAGGACTACTATAAGCAAAAGGAGAGGTGACACACAGGGGATAAAAATAGCTTGATGAGGTCGAAATTGATCAGATCACTGGAAATGTACGTTTGCCCGATTTTCATTGTTCATATAAAATGACCGCAACTTGACATTTCTGTTTGTTTTGGTACCGACTTCTAGTGTGTTCGAGATTGAAAGCTTCCATTGTTCAGCCGTGAGTCAGACTTTGTTGAAATGTTGATGTTTTCTCTACAAATGAATGCCTTTAAGATGGAGGATGAAAAGTCACATTTTCGCCATACGCTCTACGAATTTCGGAAAGGAATAATTATCGGAACTGCGACAAAAAACATTCAGATGGTTTATTTGGATCGTGTTGCAGCTCTTTGACTGTAGTTTGGCAGATTTCGTTAGGACGATTTCAACCTAAACGACCAGCCAAAGAGACACAAAGATTGGCATGCAGCTGAGAAATATGGAGAGAATTGGTCAGTTATTCAGGCGTTCAGCTACCCTATGACCACACCCGGTCATTAGACCCATGATGATGATCATGATGAAAAACCATAAACCCACTAAACATTCATTCTGTCGACACGAAATATTACTTCTCATTTTGATCGTACATTGATGTTATGGTCCAGGTTAGGACCAAGGAAGAACAACACGAACACAAGAGTAGAAATAACGAAGATATATTACACGGGATAATAATACAAGATGTGGAAGGTGTTAGTATGACTGTCAGTCTGGTTTGGAGTGAACTACTATCGGCTCGACTCGATTCGTCTCGCTCTCTCTCTCTCTTGAAAGGCGTAGTATACATAGTGTTAGGAAGAATTAATTGATCCATAGCACCCCCTCCCAAGATTTTACCTCGCAGGGGTCTTTAATATTTTTCCTCTTCGGATTAATCATCAAAGGCTCTGTAAATTTTCTTTTTCTGCTTGATTTCCGCGGTTCTGAAATTGCTTGAGGCCTTTGCATATTGAATGTATCAAATATTGTGTCTATTACTTCCTCCTCTTCCTGAGGTAGACCGTTAGAATCCTCTAACAGCCTCTTTCTGATCTGATTTAAGTGCCTTTTATGCGAGAACTTCGAAACCTGAATTATGTAAATCACGTTCCTGATTCGTTTCTCTATTGTACCTGGCTCCCAATAGGATGTGTTGTTTTTGAACATTTGAAAAAAACTTTCTCCCTTGGGTTAAATTTTCTTTTTGGTACAAACGACGTTGGTGGTTGCTTTGTCTCTTTTGGCAGTAATTTGTCGAATACCGATGTAATTTTTCGGGCGAACATTACTTCCGCCGGCGATAATGTCGATGGCATAGTACTGTTCGGTGTAATTCTATACACTTGCAAGAATTGTTGTAAAACCTTTTCTGTTGGTACGTCATAAGCTTTCGTTAGTGCTCTTTTTAATGTATCTACAAACCTCTCCGCTTGATCTTGGGTGATATGGCGGGGATTTGATGTTTTTCACCTGAAAAGATTCACAAAATTCTTGAAAATCCGCAGATGTAAATTGTGTCCCATTATCAGTGACTAAACAATCAACCACACCGAAACGAGCAAACAGCTCGTGAAGGCAATTTATTGTAGTCTCAGAAGTAGGTTTTCTACAACGAAATACTTCTGGCCATTTGCTGTAACTGTCTACTACAATCAACTAGTAGAAACCCTCTAATGGAACTGCGAAATCTACATGGATTCTCGACCACGGTCGATCTGTCTTAGGCCATGGCTTATGAGTGATCGGAAGTGCCTTGGCTACTAAGGAACACCCTTGCATTTGTCCACCATATGTATAATATCTTGATCTATGTTTGGCCAGGACACGTAACTTCGCATTAAGGATTTCATCCTGTTCTTTCTTGGGTGGCCCATGTGAAAATCCTTGAGGATTCGCCTTTGTAGCGTTTTCGGGGTTACTACTCTTTCATTATATAGCAGAACATTATCACATAACGGAAAACTGTCTGATATATGCTTATCTTTTCCTACAATTTTTGTTTTCGTTTCCTTTATAAATTCGTCATTCACTGCTTCGTTTGTATTTTCCCTGTAATGTGACGGGGAGGTCTCGAATTGTACTACATAATGATGTTCTAATATCTTCCTCATATCGTAGAGCTGCAATTACGGAATCTTCTAATGGCTCCGTTTTCTTTGGTATTAGTCTCGAAAGACCATCTGCATGCCCGATTTTGTTTGATGGAAGATACTCCAATTTAAAGTTATAGCTTAATAAAATCTTCCCCCATCCCAGCAATCTATTAGCAGTGTAGACCTTTCTTTGATCCAAATATTGTCCGTAAATATATTTGTGGAATCTCGTAACCGCAAAAATAATCCCCAGCGCTTCTTTTTCGATTTGCGAATAATTTTGTTCGGCTGGTAGTAAGGTTCTTGACGCATGCGCCATGGGTTTTAGTGTCCCATCCGGCATTTTATGAAGTATACATGCCCCAACACGATAGGCACTCGCGTCACTCGCGGCTATTATTTCCAATTTTGGATTCTAATGCACTAAAAATAAATCTGCTGTTAGAGTCTTAATGATTTTGTCGAAAGTTTTCTGACATTCATATGACCATTCCCAAACTTTTTCCTTTTTCAACAGTTCGTTTAGAGGTGCGCGTAATTTGTGCATGTTAGGAATAAATTCTTGTTAATAATTTACTAAGCCCAAGAAGCTTTGTAACTCGGCTAAATTTTTTGGAGCCGGCATTTTTTTTTATTGCCGTGGCTCTTTCTGGGTCTGGTCTTCTTCCTACTTCGTCAATAATATGGTTCAGATATTTTATCTCCTTCATAAAGAAGTCACATTTATTTTCCTTTACCGTAATTTTGTATCTGCCTGAAAACCTCTTGAACGTGTTCCCAGTGTTGTTCAATATTTTTGCTATTTATCAGGATGTCATCAAGGTATGCGATCGTGAAATCCAGTCCGCCTAGCATACTGTCCATTATTTGCTGAAATATTGCCGGCGCGATCTTGATCCCGAATGGTAATCTCTGAAACTTATATAACCCTTTATGTGTGTTTATGCACAACAACCTCGAGCTTTCCTCGTCTACTGGTACTTGTAGGTATCCTTCGCTCAAGTCTATCTTTGAGAAAATTTTTCTCCGTTCAACTTTGTGAAAACTTCCTCTGGACTAGGGAGAGGATAGTGATAATCCTTAATCGCTGCATTCAATCCCGTCGAGAAATCAGCGTATACTCGTATCTCACCCTATTTCTTTTTCACATAAACCGTAGGTGCGGCCCATTGACTATATTCCACCTTTGTCAATATACCGGTTTTCACGAGTCTATTCAACTCTTCGTCTATTTTTTCTAATGACGCGAAAGGTACATTTCTTTTCTTCTTGAAAATGGGTTGTACATTTTCTTTTAGTTTGATTTTGGCCGTCATTTTTTACACCTCCGGAGGCTTGCTGAAAATACGTCGGGGAAACTCTCCTTTAATTTCTCCTTCAATTTCTATGCCTCGGTCGATAACCTTTCCACTTTTTGGCAGAACGTATTTATCGGTAAATTCCAGAGGTCAAATTTATGCATCCAGTCAGTTCCAAATAAATTTTCCGTATTTTTTAGAACATGCATCTTTAATTTCTTGGTCATCCAGTTGAACGTCACGTTTGCGATAATCTCCCCCATAAATTTTAATTTTTCTCCTGTTATCGACCTGGCTATTTTATCGGTTCTTAACATGGTCGGTTTGTTTAATTTCTTCCACGTCTGTAAGCTAATAATGGTTAAATCTGATCCGGAATCTAATTGTAATCTGATTTTTTTGTTTAATATTTCTACTTGTACGTATTTTCGTATATTTATCCCGTCCGCTTGGTCAGTTCTAGTGACTCTTACTCGGCTTTTGTTTTCTTTCTTTGTTCTACAGTGCGAACTTTTATGTCCCACTTTATTGCACGACAGACAAGTCTTATAGCGGTATGGACAATCTTTGTACCAATGCAAAGTCCCCAGCGATAGCATGTACTGGGTGGTTGTTTCTTCTGAGGTTTCATTTGACTTTTTGTAGTAAAATAATTTGTTTGGTTTGTTTTTGAGGAAGAAGAAAAACGTATTTGTCGTTGTACTTTTCGTATGTGAGCGACGCCAGACTCTTCGATATCTTTCGAGTTCTTTTTTACGCTTATACATCTCTGACAGTCCTCAGCCAATTTTTGTAGCGTCAATTGTTCACTCTCAAGTTTTGTTAGAATTCTCCGTCTGATCTCCGCATCTTTAGTCGAAACCAGGCCTTGGGCGAATATCAAACATTTAAAATTGTCAGGGCTGAGTCCAGATAACTTAAAGTCATCGCGGTGTTTGTTTACTACGGAAGCGAATGTTATATAGTCTTCGCTATCCTTTTTTGTTAAATTTAAACCTTTTGTGGAATAGTGAAGTGTTCGGACTAAATAATTCCGTTAAAAGTTTCACGGCTTCCTTGAAAGTCAACTCATTCGTTTTCCTCAGGAGGATGTAGTCTACGAATTTAGTGTATTCGCTTGACCCTAGTTTCCTCAGTAGTAGACGTACTTTTTCGCGTCTGACCAATTCCCGCAATCAAACTCATACGAATCTTCATATCTTCTGAAGTAAGCTGCGAAGGTTTCGTCTTCGTCCGGTGCATAAGTGAAGTCTTTGATAGAGCTCCATATAGCATTTTGCGAGAATGCCGCTTCATTTCCAGAATGTTGTCCTTTATTTGTTACTGCCCGTAGTAGTAATTCTTGTAATTCGTGTTGCTGCTCTTCGTTTTTCTGTTGAATTTCTAATTCTTTTTCTTCGAGCCTAGTCTGTCTTTCCTCATTTTTTTGTTGCTGCTCGAATTGCATTTTCATTAGTTCCAATATGGTTGCCTTAAAGTCGTCCATGTTTACACCGTAATTTTGTGTAATGATTTTTCCTTTTTTCTTAGTGTAGACTTCAGGTCTTTGTCGCCTGTTGTTCTGGAACCTTAGTACGAAAAGATTTTCCTGCTTAGAATTCGATTCTGTTCTGGCTGACAGGTAAAATTCGTGTCTTTGTTACCACTATTAAGGTTGGTATCCAAATAAAAAATTTGTTTTTCTTTTTTTTTATCTTCGCGTAGAACTTGTTTTTTTTTCTCAATACCTCCGTCGCCTCTGTTATGGACGACCGATAGCAAAAAGGTTTTTTCTTTTTTTAGATTCTCCGCGTAGAATTCGTTTTTTCAATATTCTCGTCGCAACTGTTATGGTCCAGGTTAGGACCAAGGAAGAACAACACGAACACAAGAGTAGAAATAACGAAGATATATTACATGGAATAATAATACAAGATGTGGAAGGTGTTAGTATGACTGTCAGTCTGGTTTGGAGTGAACAACTATCGGCTCGACTCGATTCGTCTCTCTCTCTCTCTTGAGAGGTGTAGTATACATAGTGTTAGGAAGAGTTCATTCTGTAGTTATAGGACCCATAACAATTAACATTTGCATTATTTTTTGTATTGTAAGGTTCATTGGGATAGCGAAAGTTGCCTTCCAAAACTAAGCAAAGTATTTAGAAACAGAAAAATCGTTAGAAACAAATAGACGTGTACTGAACTTTTATGTAATATAAACCTTCCTATGTATCATGTGTCAGACAAATTCATAATATCTATCTGAATTTCTGGAATAAGGAATTATCATTATTTACACTATTTATATTCAGTCTATGTTCTTCACCTTTGTTTCTATCACAGTGATAACAATGTGATAACGACAACAAACCATAGAACAATAGACCGAATATAATTAGTGTAAACAATATATCTATATAAATATTTTATAAGTTTTGATAAATAAAATTAAAAAAAATATAGGACTTTAGCACGAGAATCGTGTTCAAAATAATGTTTTAATATTCATATACTTCCCGCGTAAATGTGTTTTCCCGCCTTCCAAGGACAATGGATGTACGTTCCCGATCGATTGTCTGACCCAGAAATTCGCTATTGTTACCGCAGTCGATGTATTGTCTTTCATTCTTGGCCAGTATTGAATATTCAGTTTGTGAGCCAATCGCCATCAATAGTTTGGCTTGATATAAAATCTGCATAAGCTTTCTGTTCGCAATGTCATTGGGGAGGAAATTCAGGTTGCAAATTCTATCTTCGGACATACCGAGAAAGTATTTTTATTTTATGGCAACATGCTAGTCACACAAAAGTGTTTATTCTCATTTGCAAAAATCATACGCTTGTACCAGGCTAGGCACAGCTTGATGTTGCTTTTCAGTTATCCCAAGTTTTAAACTTTATAAAAGATATTCTCCACTTGTAGGAATTTACAAAATCACACCATCTGAACGTTATGTGTTGATTAGATGCTGCGGCTTATACACAAGGTTTGTATTTTTATTCCATTTCTCAGGTATAAAATAAGGGTTCCGGCTTTTATTCGGATCGGCTTATACGCGAATTTATACGATAAACTGCAGTCAACTTCTCGTTCAGAATCGTAGATTTGCTAGTCGATTGCCTCACCTCAATCAGTTGGGTATCTCCCCTAGAGGTGGGGTCTGATGCACAGTTCATCACTGTTCATCAGTGGGAGTAGCTTGTAAGCATTATAGCCACGTGTCGAGAGTTTTTTTTTGTTTGATGGATAAGGCAGACAAGGCGACTTGGGAGACGCGTCTAGATATTTGCGAACACCCTCAATCGGAAATCTCCCAAACGGATTAGGTTAATCAACCTGGATGTGTTTTGAACTGAGCACCTTCTACAATATCTGGGATATCCTTATTAGACTGAGTCTCATGATGAGTACATTGGCCATCGTATATTTGTACCCCAGCATCACTTTGTTGGTGTACTGCTCTCTAACTCAATAATAATAATAATAATAATAATAATAATAATAATAATAATAATGAAAATAATAATAATAATAATAATAATGAAACTAATAATAATAGTAATGAAAATAATAATAATAATATTAATAATAATAATAATGAAAATGCTAATAATAATAATGAAAAGAAAATTATAATAATAATAATGAAAATAATAATAATAATGAAAATAAAAATAATAATAATGAAAATAATAATAATATTAATAAAAATAATAATAACGAAAATAATAATAATAATAATAATGAAATGAAAATTATTTAATAATAATGAAAATAATAATAATAATGAAAATAATAATAATAATAATGAAAATAATAATGAAAATAATAATAATAATAATAATAATAATAATAATAATAATAATAATAATAATAATGAAAATAACAATAATAATAATCAGTGGCTACGTAGTGCAGGGTTGAAAGCTGAAACTGAAGGTTTTATCCTTGCTGCACAGGACCAAGGCTTGTTAACCAGGAATTATCAAGCACATATACTAAAATATTGTTTTAGCCCAAAATGCAGATTCTGTGATAAATATCCAGAAACTATTGATCATATTGGATCAGGTTGCACGATATTGGCCCCCACTGAATATAAAAACCAGCATGACAGAGACTAATTGAAGGGATTTATGGAAGCCCATGCCTCAAAGCGATACAAAAAATTGTTCTGACAAGTACAGCCCACACTTTACAAGTACAGTCCACAGATGATGTTAGGCAAGCTCTAACGAAATCGCAAAAATAGAAATCCCCAGGAAATGACAAGGTTCCCAATTTCTGGCTTTATCATCTCTCGTCTATCCACAAAATACTTGCGAAAACATTATCAACGCTTGTAAATAATCCCAATAAAATCCCGGAATGGATTACTGAAGGTATTACATACCTCATACCAAAAACAAATGAAACAGATGACCCGAAAAATTATCGACCGATAACATGTCTCTCCACAACGTATAAGTTGATCACGTCTGTCCTGACGAACCGTGCTTACTCCTTTTTCGAAACAAACAGCATCCTTCCACTGGAACAGAAGGGATGCAGGAGGGGTTCATATGGCTGCAAAGATCAATTACTGATAAATAAAATGATTCTGGAAAATTGCAGGAGCAGACGTAGAAATCTCAGTGCGGCGTGGATTGATTATCGTAAAGCCTTTGACAGTGTTCCACATTCTTGGATCATTAAGACTTTGGAAATGTACAAAGTCTCCCCTGTGGTATTAAATTTCCTTAAGCACAGCATGGGAATATGGAACACCAAACTATATCTTAGTCACACCAGGGGCACTGCCATATCCAACCGACTAAATATCCGACGTGGAATCTTTCAATGAGACTCTCTGTCTCTCCTTCTGTTTTGTTTGTCCTTAATCCCCCTTACACATGAACTGAACAACAGTAGCTATGGCTACAAAATAAATAACAAATTATTCAATCTCCTACTCTACATGGATGATCTCAAACTCTTTGCCAAAGACGACAATGAGTTGAAGGGCCTCCATAATATTGTAAAATACTTTAGTGACGACATAGGTATGAGCTTCGGATTAGATAAATGTGCTAAAGTAACATTCAAGAAAGGTAGAATTTTAGAAGCACCCTTAATAGATTTAGATTTTGCCACGAAGATTAGAGAATTGGAGCATGATGAAGCTTATAAGTACCTAGGAATTAGTGAGGGAGATGGCATACAACACCCCCAAATGAAGGAGAAGGTAAGAAAGGAGTACTACAGGCGTGTACGCCTGGTACTAAATACCGAGCTAAACTCAGAAAACCGAATATCAGCCATAAACACCTTGGCTGTTCCTGTGGTGCAATACAGCTTTAATGTCCTTAACTGGACCATAGCTGAAATTAAGCGAATGGACGCCAAAACGAGAAAGCTCCTCACTTGCTACCGCATGCATCATCCCAAAGCTGATATTGATCGCCTGTATGTGCCCAGATCCGAAGGAGGCAGAGGACTAGTTCAACTAGAACTATCCTACAAAAGTACAACAATTGGCCTCCAAAAATACTGGATGATGGTATGTGTCAAGCAACATGAAAGTAGTAAGTGTCTTTACTCTGTGTAAAGGAAGCCGACAAATTCAAAATGGAGTTTTAAATGGGCACAGAAATACAAGTACAGCACGGTAAACCGGCTGAAACTGCAAAATACTTAAAAAAGAATGCAAAGACAAATGCGACCGACCAGATAAAGAAACAATGGCAAGATAAACCGCTCCACGGCCAATACTCTGCCCGTACCAAACAAGCTGACGTCGACAAAACCCGTACCCATCAGTGGCTACGTAGTGCAGGAAACCGAAGGTTTTATCCTTGCTGCACAGGACCAATGCTTGTTAACTAGGAATTATCAAGCACATATACTAAAATACTGTGTTAGCCCAAAATGCAGATTCTGTGATAAATATCCAGAAACCATTGATCATCTTATATCAGGTTGCACGATATTGGTACCCACTGAATATAAAACCCGGCATGACAGAGTGGGCCAATATCTGCATTGGAAAATTTGCAACTCCGATGGGAAGGAAACTGAAAGAAACTGGTACGAACACCACCCAGACCCGGTTACGGAGATAGGACCTGTTACAATTCTATGGGACTACACAATACACACTGACAGAACAATCAAAGCCAACCGCCCAGACATTGTTTATTAGAGACCGCAAACAAAATAAGTGCCTCCTTATTGATATGGCAGTCCCTGCAGACTGCAATGTATCTTTGAAGATATTCGAAAAACTGTCAAAATACAAAGTCCTTGAAATAGAAATCTCAAAAATGTGGCACATGGGAACATCAACAATCCCTGTTGTAGTTGGAGCCCTTGGACTGGTTGGAAAAGATTCCAGTAGGCTGATTGAAGTGATCCCCGGAAGTCCATGCCTCAAAGAGATACAAAACATTGTTCTGACAAGTGCAGCCCACACTTTACGAAGGGCTTTATGTATGTAATTATTTTTTTTTTATTTTTTTATTTTCAGTGGAATGTGTCATGATGCCATTTCTAACCTTAGGTCCCTGGGCAGGACCCGGAAAGAAATGTGTAAACGCCAGATATCAAAGGAAATAATAATAATAATGATAATAATAATAATAATGAAATTAATAATAATAATAATGAAAATAATAATGAAAATAATAATGAAAATAATAACGAAAATAATAATAACAGGCGCGTACGTCTGGTACTAAATACCGAGCTAAACTCAAAAAACAGAATATCAGCCATAAACACCTTGGCTGTCCCTGTGGTGCAATACAGCTTTAATGTCCTTAACTGCGCCACAGCTGAAATTAAGCTAATGGACGCCAAAACGAGAAGGCTTCTCACTTGCTACCGCA
The DNA here is from genome assembly GCA_964036315.1 of Acanthosepion esculentum. Classification (NCBI taxonomy): domain Eukaryota; kingdom Metazoa; phylum Mollusca; class Cephalopoda; order Sepiida; family Sepiidae; genus Acanthosepion; species Acanthosepion esculentum. The sequence continues at coordinate 13,988,744 of OZ038505.1, read as the reverse complement.
TTCATCATCCAGAAGCTGATGTTGATCGCCTGTATGTGCCCAGATCCGAAGGAGGCAGAGGACTAGTTCAACTAGAACTGTCCTAAAAAAATACAACAATTGGCCTCCAAAGATACTTGGAAACTACAGAAGACTGGATGATGGTATGAGTCAAGGAACATGAAAGTAGTAAGCGTCTTTACTCCGTAATAAAGGAAGCCAACAAATTCAAAATGGAGTTTCAAATGGACGCAGAAATACAAGTACAGCACAGTACTCCGGCTAAAGCTGCAAAATACTTTAAAAAAAGAGCAAAGACGAATGCAACGGACCAGATACAGAAACAATAGCAAGATAAACCGCTTCATGGCCAATAATCTTCCCGTAACAAACAAGCTGACGTAGACAAAAACCGTACCCATCAGTGGCTATGTAGAGCAGGGTTGAAAGCTGAAACTGAAGGTTTTATCCTTGCTGCACAGGACCAATGCTTGTTAACTAGGAATTATCAAGGACATATACTAAAATACTGTGTTAGCCCAAAATGCAGATTCTGTGATAAATATCCAGAAACCATTGATCATCTTATATCAGGTTGCACGATATTGGCACCCACTGAATATAAAAACAGGCATGACAGAGACTAATTGAAGGGATTTATGGAAGCCCATGCCTCAAAGCGATACAAAAAATTGTTCTGACAAGTACAGCCCACACTTTACGAAGGGCTTTACCTATGTAATTTTTTTTTTCAGTAGAAAGTGTCATGATGCCATTTCTAACCTTTGGTCCCTGAGCGGGACCCGGAAAGAAATGTGTAAACGCCAGATATCAAAGGAAATAAATGATAATAATAATAATAATAATAATAATAATAATAATAATAATAATAATAATGAAAATAATAATAATAATAATAATAATAATAATGAAAATAATAATAATAATAATAACGAAAATAATAATAATAATGAAAATATTAATAATAATAAAAATGATAAGGATAATGAAAATAATAATAATAATAATGAAAATAATAATATTGAAAATAATAATAATAATAATAATGAAAATAATAATAATAATGAATCTAATAATAATAATAATGAAAATAATAATAGTTTTCATTTCATAATAATAATAATAATAATGAAAATAATAATAATAATAATAATAATAATAATAATAATAATAATAATAATAATGGCAGAAATAATAATCATAATAATTATAATAATAATAATAATGATGTCAGCATGGAGAAATGAAAGACAGGTTGTTTGAGACGAAAAAAAGAATTAAAATAAAAGAGTAGATAAGAGGGGGTCTCTGTGACGACTGGTTGTATCCAATCGACCACCGACTGTTGGATAAGGAATGCAGTTAGTTAGCAGACGACAACAGCCACCATAACAAAAATCCACGTCAACTATTTTGGCTTCGACTCACCCCCACCCTCAGCTTTATAACAAACACGCTTACTTCCATCCACTCCCGTTTCTAAACAAGCAAAAACCAGTCGGGGAGTCTATTTTTATAAACAAAAACGTGTGTAACATTCACCGAGCACTTCTCTTTCTGATCAACGGGCGTTTCTGGTGCATCACGAAATACTAATTCGGTAAACTACAGTTGCCCAGGATAAGTCTAGTGGTGAATATTTAGGTTGGGTCATAAATAATTTCTGTTTTTCGTTATAAAGTTCACTCGTCAAATAAAGCACACGTACATTTTGTTATTCAATGATATATTCCTCAACGTTATGTGAAAAGACTTGTGAGCAGATCTCTTCGATATATTTTGAGTAGAATTCTGCAGGTTTTGATGTGAAAAGCTTTCGACGAACTCTCGAATATTAGGGTAAGCTCTCTCCATCAAAGCCTTTTGCAGTGATTGTTAAAGTTAATCGATTAACCGGATAGGGTGGGGCATTTTAGAAATAATCAACCGAACTGCAAAGAATATGAACTCACAGGACATTATTTACATTATTTGCATGTGGTGGGCTATTGTCCTTTTGTGATAATCAACACTTTTCATAGAGATTTGGACGTTTTATAGCAGGCAGCTCCACAAAAAACGAGATACCTAAGGTTTAAAATTAACTTTTAGAAATGAAAAATCTTATTTGACGCTTTTATTTTAGTTTTCATTTCAAACTAATAGAATAAATTTAATATTTCCAATAAACAAAATGCTTTGCTATATTTCACAAACTAATTCAAATTGACGGCAAGATTTTTTCGTTAAAATCGTTGATTAGCGCCCTTTTTTTAGTCGTCTTTCATCGCAATGTAATTCTCTTTATTAAAAAATCTTGCAAAAATAAAATATACTTTTTTGAGACTTTATTTGAGGAACATTAGCTGATTTAAAGTATAATTAATCTGATTTGAAACAAATATTATTTATTTTAAGTTGAAAATAACACAGAATGGATTTTTAAAACAAATAGTAGCTGTGTTTATAACTGACATTACCATGTTTTACGTGATTGACGAGGCAATGACAGATGATGACATGATTGATCGTTCTTCTACGGAGACTATCTGTAAAACATAATTCAAGAAAATGACGTGAGCATCATTTTTTTTTATATAAAATTGACTGAAAAGAATTTCTTCTTTTTCTTGCTAAAATACCTGATTAGCGCCCTTTTTTAGTCGTCTTTCATCGGAATGTAATTCTGTTTATTAAATATCTTCCAAAATTAAAATATACTTTTCTGAAACTTTATTAGAGGAATATTAGCTGATTTAAAGTATAATTAATCTGATTTGAATTAAATTAGGTTTTAATATATCACAGAATTTCATTTTTAACACGACAGTAGCTGTTTTGATGAGTTGATAGCCTGATGATAGATCTAATATTGTTCTACGGAAACTTTATCTGTGAAGCATAATTGAAAAGAAAGTGACGTGAGCGCTTTTTTATATAATTTTTAAGTATTCAGTAATCTTAAAAATTTAGGAAAATATTTTTCGTAATCTAGTATTTTATTGAATTTTAGAAATGTTGACTTTTAACTTACTATAGTTATCGCCCTTATTTTCTGATAATGTGTTAAAAGATTTAAACCATAATAATTTTTCTAATTAAAATTCAAAAAAGTTAAAACAGTTCTAGTAAATATTCATTATTCATCGATTTTTTTCTTAAGACAATAGTGACCTTCATATATCTAATTTATAAAAGTAATTAAATAATATAGTTTTATTGCATTTTCAGTTTTATGATCAGAACAGATTTTCAGTAAATGGTGTTTCTGTTTGACAAAAACAAATTGATGATTTAAAAATTCCTCAGTGAGTCTTGTTTATAACTAATATATATTTGTAGTGTTTGAAATTTTAATTTCTCGAAATTTCATAAAATTAAGTAAGTGGGTGCAACAAGTGTAAAAAATAAATATTTTCCCAAGATTTTCTAAGAAAAATTTTTTAAAAAAGATAATTTAATTCATTTGTCAATAAGTTCTGAAAAATTCACTTAAAATCCGACAATTATTTGATTTTTGCAAGAATTTCCTGAACAAAGTGATTTTAAAGTAAAAAACGACGCTAAAAATCTTAATCTTTTGACTAACCGCTGACACAAGGAAAAAAAAAATTTAAACAAAATTTCGAACGTGCTGGATAGGATTAAAAAAATTAATAGAATAATAAAAAAAATTAATTTAGTCTTTCTTCTTAATAATAACATGAACGATAAAACTTTGTTTTTATCAAGTCTAGGTCCTTTTTTCATCATAGTATTTTGGGAGTTACCTATTTTGTAGTAATATTTATGGACATCTGGATCATTTGTCTCGCAAATGATAATGGCGGACTTACCTATTTTGTAGTAATATTTATGGACATCTGGATCATTTGTCTCGCAAATGATAATGGCGGACTTACCTATTTTGTAGTAATATTTATGGACATCTGGATCATTTGTCTCGCAAATGATAATGGCGGACTTACCTATTTTGTAGTAATATTTATGGACATCTGGATCATTTGTCTCGCAAATGATAATGGCGGACTTACCTATTTTGTAGTAATATTTATGGACATCTGGATCATTTGTCTCGCAAATGATAATGGCGGACTTACCTATTTTGTAGTAATATTTATGGACATCTGGATCATTTGTCTCGCAAATGATAATGGCGGACTCATGTGAGTTTGGGTAAAAATAATGTGTAAAAAAGGGGGAGATTTCAAACAAACGATAATTACTGCATGTTATTAACAAAAGGAATTACATGTGTACACAACTGAAATCAAAGGAAATACATTCAATTTAGCTATTTTTTTTGTCTGTGTGTTTTGTTTTGTTTTCTTAATTTTAATATTATTTTTAAACTAGTAATCTCCCATTATGCTTAATATAAAATTAATATTCATAACTTTAAATAATTTTCTTTTAAAATATATATAAAGTATAAATCCCGTTTATTTTAAATGCAAAATAAATTTTTTAAATAAAAAAATAACTGTAATCCCCGTATAATGTATGGACTGTCCCAAGATGGCGATAACCACAGATATTTTTATAAAAAAAATTATTTACGTAGCGCTCATTCTATACTC
>OZ038505.1:13869185-13981685 GCA_964036315.1 Acanthosepion esculentum | reverse complement strand
TAAGATTAAAGCAATTGCTGGAAAGAAAGAAATGAAAATTCAAAATTTACAAAGACAAATAATCATTTGAAAGACCAAAATAGGAGTAACATAAACTTTGGACGAAAGAGAAATGGCGGCCTTTTATTCTTTTCTTTTTTTCATATAAGAAAAAAAGGGAGCAAAAAAAAAAAACAGTTACTGGAATTTTTAAAAATTGTTTCCCACACATGCAAACACTTTGCACATAATATTTTTTAGGGACACTTGTAAATGAATTCATTCTGTTCTTTTCCACAAAATACGGCATTTTTTCGGTTGATTTTTCGGAACTGTAACCATATCGGCATTTTCCACCGGTCCCGGCAATTTTAGCCGGTGTGTGCCTATATTATTTATTCAACAGCGACCCTTGTTGTATCTAAATTAACTGGGGAGGGGGGGGGTCTAAAATGTTAATTTCACTAAACAAACAAATACAGACGATCAGATGATTGCGTGCAGTAGCACGTAAGAAACCAGTACTTGCAGTTGGTTGAGTGGATGCCGGATTATAATATATATATATATATATATATATATATATATATATATATATATATATATATGTGTGTGTGTATGCATGTATGTATATATCAAAAATGTGGTGCAGTTCAATTTATATTACAGGAATCATTCATACAAAAAGTAGATTAGTAAAGTTAATGATATAAATGTCAAAAAACATCATCGCAAACAAATTTATTAAAGTTACATTAACCCACGAACCTCTTGATGAATGTTATGATCCTTGTTTTTAATAACTTCAAGTTGTATAAGGTCTTTTTTTATTCTGCTAGTACGTTCGACTGTACATTCAGCCATCCTCAGGCATGGAAATTAATTTGTTTTTTTAGTAAATCCAGGTAGTAGCGGGTCACGAAAGATTAAATGCGAATCGAAATAGGTTTTTTAAAAATGTGTTATTGATAACGGATAAGAAATTTTGGAGCGTGCAGTCGCAACGCTAAGGTTGAATTTTTTTTTAAATTTAAGAGGGTGCGTTTTTTACTAATATGGTAATTTGAGGATGGCTGTCTGTACAGCTGAAAGTGTACTAGCAGAATAAAAAAGGACCTTATACAACTTGAAGTTAGTCTCATTGTTTTATTGCATTTTTTATTTTACGAATCGGGGCAGATTTTCGGGAAATGTGTTTTTTTAGTTTGAAAACAAAAATGATCAATTTACACAGCATTCTCCAAGGAGTCCTGCTTTTTTTTTTTTTTTACTAATAAAAATAATTTTGAGGTTTCATTTCTTGAAGTGGTGGGTAATTTTGAATGTTCTAAAGAGGAATAAAAAATTTAATTAAAAATAATCAAAAAATACTTTGATCGTTCTTCTTAATATAAGATAATTTGACGATAAAACTATATTTTCATTACGTTTAGAGCAGGTTTTCATCACAGTATACTGACTTCTTTTTAGGGTTTTCGTGGCGTCACCCTATATTATTGGGTGTAACAGCAATTGTCCCCATCGTGTTACAGCATGGGATGATTGTTCATCTCATAAAATGTTTAATATCTAAAAAACTAATCTGATTGAGTTTCTTTTTGCCATGTTTTCACATAAGATGCTTAGCTGTCTTGACAGCATTTGTCTGGGTTTCATGCTATTTGCGATCGTCAGACAAACAAAACAAAACAAAATAGTTTGTCTGACGATCGCAAATAGCGTAAAACCCAGGGTCACAAACTCACATCAATCCAACTAAATATCTTAGCTCTATCACTGATATTGAGCGCTTTCCAATAAGTACCACGCATATATAATATATAAATAATATACGCCAACGTGACCGAATCCCCAAAAAGGGAACGCTGACTTTAGAATTTCAATTGTTCTGTTTCTGATTAACCTTCTGTCTATCGTCTCTTCATGTTGACTTAAACATCGTCTAATCCTAAGTATGTTTCTAATAACCATGTCCTGAAGATGGTCTACTCGACCGAAACGTTTGACTTCGACAGTAAAACAACATTAAAACAGTAAACTTGCATATTCGGATTTTGTTTTGTCTTTTCCATATTTTTCATCATACCGTCGGATCTACATCCACATATTTGCTTACGTAAATAATATACATAAAAATTGCATACATATATATTTATAGTTATATACATACACATTTTTGCGGTGCTAACTACATAGGGAGGACAACACAACGACTGGACATGGGAATTAAGCAACACGTTCCCACAAAAATCAGGAACCATACCCTGCCGCCGTTTGATGGACTCGTCCCGAACGCCTACAGTTCAGCCATTTGTGAGCATCTATTAAAGAACAGGTGTGCGGCTAAATTCAGTGTGGATTGGTTCACCGTGTTGTCCCGTTCACACTCTTCATTTCATCTAAAGGTGCTGGAGTCAATTTACATCGGGTCCCGCAGGCCCTCCCTCTGTAAACAGCGTGAGTGTCTGTTGGGGCTCGCTGTCATTTACCTCTAGCTCCCTTTTTTTTTCTCCTCCTCACGCTCATTTCCTTTTTCATTGCATATTCTGTTTTTTATTTCACACACATATATATATATATATATATATATATATACACACACTTAACAGAGACACATACCCTTTCCCCTAATAAAGATAAATACGATGTATTCATATACAAACAACACTTGTAGAAAAAAATCTTTATGTATACAAGTACACATTTGACGGTGAAACAAAAGTGCCGAAAAACTTTTTGTCGTTGAAAAAGACCAGACGACATGCGTTGAACGGATGTCATCATTCGTTTGAAAAGGCACCCCTACCCTACCTTGACTTAACCTCTTTTCGAAAGTAACTCATAATTTAAATTAAATATATGTGTGAAGTGTTGAAAAGGAAATTTTAGCAAAAAAAGAAAAAAAAAAGTGAAGTGGTTGGAATGAGAACTTTTCAAATCTACATCACGCATCAGTTTAATTGTTATAACAGAGAAAATCAGTTAAACCTTTGTTTAAATTATCTCGATAAAAAGTGTAAAAGTAAAATAAATGTTTGGAGCAATATATAAACTTTTGATTTGGGGGCAAATTTATTTCTTACATGTGAAAAATAAATAAATATGTAAAATTTGAAAAGAGAGAAAAAAATTAGTTTATTTTTTATTAAATAAAAAAATAATTAACAAGGGAAATAACTCTTAAAATAATAATAATAATTATCTCCCTTATAGATTTCCTAATATGTCTTTGGACATATTTTAGAAGTGACATATTTTTTGAGGCGACGAACGGAAATTAACGTTTCCAATTGGCTGGTGTGGGGATTAGTTTCTACAAAATTTGTACCTTTATTGCTTACAGTTAATCTTTGTTGAAGTAATTCAGTACATCTAAAATTATATGTAGTTAGCTGCTGGGATGTGTGCTGACTTGTGATTAATGATGATAGTCAGTTGAAAATGTGATGCTATGATTTTGAAACAAGCAAAACTATCGCTGAAACAAATATTAACATTTCTGATGATGCATTCCATCTTTGCAATGTATATTGAACTATTTCAATGCAAATTATGAAAAATGGCTTGTTTGGCTTGAAGGAAAACCAAAGTTGATATATATGATTAACAATGAATCCTCAAAAATATTTGTTAAAATAATTGAACATTCTCAAAATAAACAAGTTAGACACATCGATTTTATATTTATATTTATCTAGAGAACAAAGTGTAAAATGGCTCAGAAATGGAGAAAAAAAATCCATTCTTCAGCAAACTATTAACCTTCTATTGAGAATGACAAAAACGACTAACAATCTTCTTCTATGTGTTGTGTCTCTTCATGACATAGGCACTCATGCCTCTCCACAACTTCCTATTCTTTCTAACTCTAAGTAAGGCTTTTTAAAAAAAATCTTGTTAGGTAGGTTATTCACTGCTTTCCTCTGTCCCTTTTGACTGCAATATGTCCCGTGGGTGTTAATTTCACTAAGCCCTCTATCCTCATTATGTGCCCTATTGATTGAGAAGGCAGAACTTGTTTGTGACCTGTGTGAAATTAAAAAGGTTGAACGTGTTCTTCCTTTGAGGTTGACGGGCGGAGCATTTGCTGTTTACCAACAGTTAAACTCTGAACAGTAATTTATAGATATTAGCATATTTCTGGAAATAAAAAAGGCCACATTGCTTCAAGACGTGGCTGATGATGATTCTCAAAAATTTCCTGTCTTTTGAAGCTGCAAGAAGTGATTGTTTTTTTTCTATCATTACTAATACGTGTTCTGTGGAAAATGTACACACACTTGATAGGTAGGTTATTGGCTGCTTTCCTCTGTCCTTCTTGCCTTCAATATGTCCTGTGAGTATCAAATTCTCCAAGCCCTCTTTCTAAATCTTTCTTTAAAAACGTATAATGTCTTTAGGTTTCCAGTTTTTACAAGAGTCATGTAGTAATGTTATTGCCTATGTTGAATTGGGATAATTTCTTGTATTGGAGGGAGATAAATATTTATGCCATATATTGCATAGGCAGTGCTCGATTTACGTACAGGCTAGTACAAACTGCAACTGAGGGGCCCCCAAACTAGTTTAGTTTGGGATCTCTGATTTTACTAAAAACCCATCCTGGGTATGACGATAAATTATGTCCAGCAGCAAGGCCTCTGATCAGGTGCTTTTGAAGAGCGTGGAACCACCTCTTAATTGCTGGTGTTCCCAGATCCACCCTGACCCGGGGTGGTAGCACCTGTTAGGGTCCCAGCTATGGGCAAATAGTTAACCCCACAACCTGACTCAAAACACTATGAAAGTGTAAAAATAGATTTTAATACCAGAAATACATTTAAAAAAAATTATTATCAGAAATAAATATTTGAAAAAAGAAAATATTACCAGAAATAAAAATCTTGTCAGCATTAAATAAACCATTGAGGTTAATATGTCACAAAACAAACCAAACTATATATTTAAAAAAAAAAAAATTACCAGCTATACATTTTTGGAAAAGAAAAGGAAATTTTGTCGGCATTAAATAATCCATTGAGGTTGATATGCCGTAAAACAAAACAAACCAAACCAAAAATATTAGCAGAAATAAAAATCTTGTCGGCATTAAATAATCCATTGAGGTTGATATGCCGTAAAACAAAACAAACCAAACCAAAAATATTAGCAGAAATAAAAATCTTGTCGGCATTAAATAACCCATTGAGGTTGATATGCCATAAAACAAAACAAACCAAACCAAAAATATTAGCAGAAATAAAAATCTTGTCGGCATTAAATAACCCATTGAGGTTGATATGCCGTAAAACAAAACAAACCAAACCAAAAATATTAGCAGAAATAAAAATCTTGTCGGCATTAAATAACCCATTGAGGTTGATATGCCGTAAAACAAAACAAACCAAACCAAAAATATTAGCAGAAATAAAAATCTTGTCGGCATTAAATAACCCATTGAGGTTGATATGCCGTAAAACAAAACAAACCAAACCAAAAATATTAGCAGAAATAAAAATCTTGTCGGCATTAAATAACCCATTGAGGTTGATATGCCATAAAACAAAACAAACCAAACCAAAAATATTAGCAGAAATAAAAATCTTGTCGGCATTAAATAACCCATTGAGGTTGATATGCCGTAAAACAAAACAAACCAAACCAAAAATATTAGCAGAAATAAAAATCTTGTCGGCATTAAATAACCCATTGAGGTTGATATGCCATAAAACAAAACAAACCAAACCAAAAATATTAGCAGAAATAAAAATCTTGTCGGCATTAAATAACCCATTGAGGTTGATATGCCGTAAAACAAAACAAACCAAACCAAAAATATTAGCAGAAATAAAAATCTTGTCGGCATTAAATAACCCATTGAGGTTGATATGCCGTAAAACAAAACAAACCAAACCAAAAATATTAGCAGAAATAAAAATCTTGTCGGCATTAAATAACCCATTGAGGTTGATATGCCATAAAACAAAACAAACCAAACCAAAAATATTAGCAGAAATAAAAATCTTGTCGGCATTAAATAACCCATTGAGGTTGATATGCCGTAAAACAAAACAAACCAAACCAAAAATATTAGCAGAAATAAAAATCTTGTCGGCATTAAATAATCCATTGAGGTTGATATGCCGTAAAACAAAACAAACCAAACCAAAAATATTAGCAGAAATAAAAATCTTGTCGGCATTAAATAATCCATTGAGGTTGATATGCCGTAAAACAAAACAAACCAAACCAAAAATATTAGCAGAAATAAAAATCTTGTCGGCATTAAATAACCCATTGAGGTTGATATGCCATAAAACAAAACAAACCAAACCAAAAATATTAGCAGAAATAAAAATCTTGTCGGCATTAAATAATCCATTGAGGTTGATATGCCGTAAAACAAAACAAACCAAACCAAAAATATTAGCAGAAATAAAAATCTTGTCGGCATTAAATAACCCATTGAGGTTGATATGCCATAAAACAAAACAAACCAAACCAAAAATATTAGCAGAAATAAAAATCTTGTCGGCATTAAATAACCCATTGAGGTTGATATGCCGTAAAACAAAACAAACCAAACCAAAAATATTAGCAGAAATAAAAATCTTGTCGGCATTAAATAATCCATTGAGGTTGATATGCCGTAAAACAAAACAAACCAAACCAAAAATATTAGCAGAAATAAAAATCTTGTCGGCATTAAATAATCCATTGAGGTTGATATGCCGTAAAACAAAACAAACCAAACCAAAAATATTAGCAGAAATAAAAATCTTGTCGGCATTAAATAACCCATTGAGGTTGATATGCCATAAAACAAAACAAACCAAACCAAAAATATTAGCAGAAATAAAAATCTTGTCGGCATTAAATAACCCATTGAGGTTGATATGCCGTAAAACAAAACAAACCAAACCAAAAATATTAGCAGAAATAAAAATCTTGTCGGCATTAAATAATCCATTGAGGTTGATATGCCGTAAAACAAAACAAACCAAACCAAAAATATTAGCAGAAATAAAAATCTTGTCGGCATTAAATAATCCATTGAGGTTGATATGCCGTAAAACAAAACAAACCAAACCAAAAATATTAGCAGAAATAAAAATCTTGTCGGCATTAAATAACCCATTGAGGTTGATATGCCATAAAACAAAACAAACCAAACCAAAAATATTAGCAGAAATAAAAATCTTGTCGGCATTAAATAATCCATTGAGGTTGATATGCCGTAAAACAAAACAAACCAAACCAAAAATATTAGCAGAAATAAAAATCTTGTCGGCATTAAATAACCCATTGAGGTTGATATGCCATAAAACAAAACAAACCAAACCAAAAATATTAGCAGAAATAAAAATCTTGTCGGCATTAAATAACCCATTGAGGTTGATATGCCGTAAAACAAAACAAACCAAACCAAAAATATTAGCAGAAATAAAAATCTTGTCGGCATTAAATAACCCATTGAGGTTGATATGCCGTAAAACAAAACAAACCAAACCAAAAATATTAGCAGAAATAAAAATGTTGTCGGCATTAAATAACCCATTGAGGTTGATATGCCGTAAAACAAAACAAACCAAACCAAAAATATTAGCAGAAATAAAAATCTTGTCGGCATTAAATAACCCATTGAGGTTGATATGCCGTAAAACAAAACAAACCAAACCAAAAATATTAGCAGAAATAAAAATCTTGTCGGCATTAAATAACCCATTGAGGTTGATATGCCGTAAAACAAAACAAACCAAACCAAAAATATTAGCAGAAATAAAAATCTTGTCGGCATTAAATAACCCATTGAGGTTGATATGCCGTAAAACAAAACAAACCAAACCAAAAATATTAGCAGAAATAAAAATCTTGTCGGCATTAAATAACCCATTGAGGTTGATATGCCGTAAAACAAAACAAACCAAACCAAAAATATTAGCAGAAATAAAAATCTTGTCGGCATTAAATAACCCATTGAGGTTGATATGCCGTAAAACAAAACAAACCAAACCAAAAATATTAGCAGAAATAAAAATCTTGTCGGCATTAAATAACCCATTGAGGTTGATATGCCGTAAAACAAAACAAACCAAACCAAAAATATTAGCAGAAATAAAAATCTTGTCGGCATTAAATAACCCATTGAGGTTGATATGCCGTAAAACAAAACAAACCAAACCAAAAATATTAGCAGAAATAAAAATCTTGTCGGCATTAAATAACCCATTGAGGTTGATATGCCGTAAAACAAAACAAACCAAACCAAAAATATTAGCAGAAATAAAAATCTTGTCGGCATTAAATAACCCATTGAGGTTGATATGCCATAAAACAAAACAAACCAAACCAAAAATATTAGCAGAAATAAAAATCTTGTCGGCATTAAATAACCCATTGAGGTTGATATGCCGTAAAACAAAACAAACCAAACCAAAAATATTAGCAGAAATAAAAATCTTGTCGGCATTAAATAATCCATTGAGGTTGATATGCCGTAAAACAAAACAAACCAAACCAAAAATATTAGCAGAAATAAAAATGTTGTCGGCATTAAATAACCCATTGAGGTTGATATGCCGTAAAACAAAACAAACCAAACCAAAAATATTAGCAGAAATAAAAATCTTGTCGGCATTAAATAACCCATTGAGGTTGATATGCCGTAAAACAAAACAAACCAAACCAAAAATATTAGCAGAAATAAAAATGTTGTCGGCATTAAATAACCCATTGAGGTTGATATGCCGTAAAACAAAACAAACCAAACCAAAAATATTAGCAGAAATAAAAATCTTGTCGGCATTAAATAACCCATTGAGGTTGATATGCCGTAAAACAAAACAAACCAAACCAAAAATATTAGCAGAAATAAAAATCTTGTCGGCATTAAATAACCCATTGAGGTTGATATGCCGTAAAACAAAACAAACCAAACCAAAAATATTAGCAGAAATAAAAATCTTGTCGGCATTAAATAACCCATTGAGGTTGATATGCCGTAAAACAAAACAAACCAAACCAAAAATATTAGCAGAAATAAAAATGTTGTCGGCATTAAATAACCCATTGAGGTTGATATGCCGTAAAACAAAACAAACCAAACCAAAAATATTAGCAGAAATAAAAATCTTGTCGGCATTAAATAACCCATTGAGGTTGATATACCGTAAAACAAACCAAACCAAACCAAAAATATTAGCAGAAATAAAAATCTTGTCAGCATTAAATAACCCATTGAGGTTGATATGCCGTAAAACAAAACAAACCAAACCAAAAATATTAGCAGAAATAAAAATCTTGTCGGCATTAAATAACCCATTGAGGTTGATATGCCATAAAACAAAACAAACCAAACCAAAAATATTAGCAGAAATAAAAATCTTGTCGGCATTAAATAACCCATTGAGGTTGATATGCCGTAAAACAAAACAAACCAAACCAAAAATATTAGCAGAAATAAAAATCTTGTCGGCATTAAATAACCCATTGAGGTTGATATGCCGTAAAACAAAACAAACCAAACCAAAAATATTAGCAGAAATAAAAATCTTGTCGGCATTAAATAACCCATTGAGGTTGATATGCCGTAAAACAAATCAAACCAAACCAAAAATATTAGCAGCAATAAAAATCTTGTCGGCATTAAATAACCCATTGAGGTTGATATGCCGTAAAACAAAACAAACCAAACCAAAAATATTAGCAGAAATAAAAATCTTGTCGGCATTAAATAACCCATTGAGGTTGATATGCCGTAAAACAAAACAAAACAAACAAACAAAACTAAAAACAAAAACTAAAGATATAAGAACAGAAGAAAATTGTTTATTTTCATATTTAGCAGAGCTCTTTTGAACGAATTTGAAAGTGTTTAGAGTTTTTCCCCACCAGTCAGAGTGCGTCTTTTAAATACGTAATGAAGGGTCTCCAAATTCTATTAGCCCGGGGGCCTCTTATGGTCTAAATCCGACCTTGTGCATAGGAGATATTATTGTGGTTTGTATTAATTATTTTGAACAGGATGTTGGGAAGTGATACTATTGTGTTGTATGCAATACAACTACGATGTCATGAAAAGGGGTAATAACAGGAGAGAGCTATGGAAGAAAGATTTATTCTCCCATTTGTATTTCCCCTGTTATGGGCATTATTATGTCCATGACATAATAACACCGTACTTCACAGACAGAACAGAATGGCTGAAAGGAAAAGGAATGACAAACATGCTTTGTCCTCTGAGAGACTTTAACCCTATATATACATATATATATATACACCTGTCCCATGTAGAGAAAAATGTATCACATATATCTACACGGCAAAGCAGAGTGTAAGGAGAAACCAAAAGCATAGGCCTTAAGTAAAATATGGTGATACTCCTGTGTCTCTAGAGAAGCCATGTTTGGGACTCCAGTTTCAAATGGGCTGCATTCATCAACTCTACCCCCCCACCAGGTGGGGACATATTCCTCAAACAAGAAAACACTGAGTTTCGGATTTTCCCAAATTCAGAACTGTGAGCTGGACTTTCTATATCTGGGAAAGATATATTCCCAAATGGAAACGGCATCATGGAATGATAAACTGCTGGGGAGGAAGATTTAACCTCTGGCTGGGATATGGGGGGGGGGGGGCTGGACTAACAAAAGCAACCTTTTGAGTTGCTGCTGTAAACAAACTGAAATTGACTGCTGCTTTCATCACTGTATGGAGTGACATCACTAAGTGGTTTGTCACGTGACCCAGGTGACTTATATCCACCAATGGGAGATAATTGCTTTCTGTATCTGTACAGGGGGAATGGGATACATCTTGTCATTATAGCATCTTGTGGTAGAAAAGTTATAGAAAATATTTATTTCTGTAAAACTACACTAAGTGCGGCTGTAAATCAAAATGATGATGGGGATGGTTGGGCTTCACTTGTTCTATCTCTTAACCTAGCTAATCACAACCCAGTTGCATGCGTACTGTTCCTTTCACCAAAATGTCACATTTAGACTTTCTAGTCATAGTACAGACACAATAATGTCTCAGTTATTCTATAAATCCTTAACATACATACAATTTTGTGGGTGAGGGGAATAAAAATAACAATAATGAAAAATTTCTCCCTAATGTTTAAAAAAAAAAATTCTATATCATATTTGCATAAAACCCCAAAAGCAAATATGAGATCGATGGAAATCTCTTACAAGTTATTGGTT
This sequence comes from Acanthosepion esculentum, assembly GCA_964036315.1. Taxonomy (NCBI): domain Eukaryota; kingdom Metazoa; phylum Mollusca; class Cephalopoda; order Sepiida; family Sepiidae; genus Acanthosepion; species Acanthosepion esculentum. The sequence goes on along the minus strand of OZ038505.1, from coordinate 13,970,517 downwards.
ATTTAAATGTTATTCAACGGATTTCCATCAACAAATTAAAAAAAAATAGTATATGCACTTCATTGGAAAGATTTTCTAGAATATTAATAAGTAGCAGATAATTTTAGTATACCTTTGTGTATATTATTATTGTATATATATTGTGGGTATATTATTATTTGGGTATATTGTTATTGTATATATATTATGTGTATATTATTATTTGTATATATTGTTATTGTATATATATTAGGTGTATATTATTATTTGTGCATATTATTATTGTATATATATTAGGTGTATATTATTATTTGTGTATATTATTATTGTATATATATTATGTGTATATTATTATTTGGGTATATTGTTATTGTATATATATTATGTGTATATTATATATATATATATATATATGTAGTAATAAAGAAAAGAGGTAATTAGTCATCATATAATTGGTTCTCCCTGTACTTTTCTTCCCCAAATATGTTAAATGTATTATTTTTTATTAAATTGTCTGGCTGAATTTATATCATTAGATAAAATGTAGTCGGTCTGAATAGGCAGGTACATATATATATATATATATATATATATATATATATATATATATATATATATATATATATATATATATATATATATATATATATATATATATATGCCAGTTGAAATAAATTTAGAACTGTTTATATGATGACTAATTAAGTTTTTTCCTCATTATTTATTTATTTATATTACTCTGTATATAAATTTATACATTGAAACTATCATCTTGGAGTTAACTTTTTAATATTTTTATATTTAATAGACTTCACTGGAATAATCCCTACCACCCTAGGATTTGGTTATATATATATATTACGTATGAGGGTCAAGCAGATCAGTTCCTAGTAACTGAGAGCCCGACGCCGACACATGAGATCTGAGTATAGTGGTGAAGGTTCCGTGCAGGACCATCCACACTTTTTGAAGGGCCGAATACAGAGACTTGGTACACTGAGTGCCACAAGGTCCACAAACTTGCCTCCGCAGGTTTTGAATTCAGAGTTGTCCTTCTCCTAGACCAGTTGCCATCCAAGGCTATAGAACCCAGTCTGTCCTGCTATTTACCCATAGTTGGAGGGATAAGAAGAGGATTCACACCTTTCCCAAGGGTATTAGCACGTAAGTGATTGTAATGGATTCAACTGGAATTCGAACTCGGCTCTCCGATTCCTCAATGATATATATATATATATATATATATATATATATATATATATATATATATATATATATATATATGTGAGTTTAGCCATTCTGTAAAATAATGACTTTAAATATATTTTCCAATTATAATAACATGAATTAATTCATGGGAGGTATCAGTACTTATAACAATATTGACTTGGTATCCCACTATTCCAGTAGAAACAAGTATTTGTATGTGTTTGCTGTAAAAAATGATAGAAGATTTACACATGAAAATCTTTCAAAATATTTGTTTAAATAGTTAGTAAAAGTGTTTTTATTTTTTTATTTTAGGATGTAGGTAAAAATGGCTTCTCATAATTACTTATCTCAAAGTAAGTTTGTATTACTTAGGTCCGATTATCTCCCCTGGAAAAAAATTATTTCCCCTGGATTAGACAAAAATGTTTAAGGGAGGTAACTCCTGCATCATTGTCGTTGATTGTTAAGCAAAATGACAAAACGTCATTTTAAGTCACAGTCTTTAAAAGCCGCGAACGGAATTAATAAGAACGAAACGCAATGCCTGAGCAGAAAATGATCTCATGTCTCAATGATAGCCATCCGTTCTCCCTCCTTTTCTCTCTCTGTTTCTCTCAGGTCATTATAGCAACTAAATTCTCTCTCCAGCCCAAATTCGGCGTACCTATCTTATCTAACTCCGACTTAAACCGTCCAAGATCAATCTCATCGGTTGGCTTTAACAACGCCGACATCATTTCTAGCGACATCTTAGGAATCTCCCTTACAATGGGTTCCCACAATCCCGTCCATCCACTGGCATTCGTTCCTACCACCTCTAACAAATCCTCATTCTCTTCAAACTTCTCTTAATCGTTCCGGAGTTATTATACTCGAAGACAGGTGTCCCAGCGACAGCATGTCTAATTGTGCTCTCACATGCTCTAACAACACCGTTAAAGAGTGACTTTTTAGACGTGCCTTACTCATTATAGCTAATAATTGAAAATACCTTTTGCAAAAACCCCTCTAAATTCTGTAATTCGGTTGTTACAGACGTGGTTACATTTATCACTTCTTTTCTAAAAACCTGTAGGTGAGAAATCAACCAATTGATACTCCCTCTATTCTTAGCCAATTCCAATCTAGTAATATTGAGTATGGATACGCTCTCTCTAACCGACTGAGCCCTTGCTTGTTGTCTCTGTTCTACCGCCTCTAATTTCCTCTTAATTACTCTCACTTCGCCTTCGGAGACTGTACCAAACAACACGCTTAATGCCTTTCCCACTATAGGCAATACTGCCCTCTTTTGCCTGGTCCGTAACAACTTTATTCCTTTCAAATAGTAACTCATATCCTTCCATTGTCTCTCAAGTATTAGGAATTCTTGAGCTAAGGGGTATAATATACGGTGGTATTCCGGAGTCCGTAAATAGTCTCCGGCGACTTGGGTCCTGGCTGTATCTAGTTTGTTCACTTCGGTCTTCAACTGACCCAGTATCATACGGCTGCAAGTCTATCACCAAAGTTATCAACCACTTTGATCTAGTTATAATCACTTCGCTAGTCTTCTTAAATACAGTATTCTCACTGTGTTCCCAGGTATTAGCTACCACAACTAGCATCGTCAGTACCACGAGCCTCCTCTCGTCCATGTTTGCAAGGAGATGGAGAGAATAATTCGTCTTACTCAATCATTCTCTTATTGTTTTTATCGGGTGGTTACATCTTAGAGCGATACGTCATGCACCGACCCACACCACCATCAGCGCCGTGCATGCATGGGGCCCGTCCACACAGTTCACCAGCACTGATGATAAATGCAAAGTTAGTCCCAGACCGTCACTCATTCACCACAGCCACTGTACTGGTTTCACTTAATCCTTGGGCTCGGGCTGCACTGCTCCCCTCAATCGCCGTGTTAGTGGTAATTCCTCATTTCCTCTTTTTCAGCTCGCAATTTACTCTGCAATTGAGCGAACGGAATTTCATCCTCTTCCTCCCATTCACACAGTTCTTCTTCTTCCCTAAGGTTAGGCTCAATCCCTACTTCCTCAGAATGTCCCGCTGGGGTCCTACTTACCTCCCTCGGCCTTCGAAGGGTAGTTGGGCTAATTTCAAGCTCCTCGTACCCTTCACTTTCACTCTCTAACCCTTCAGGTTCTACCAACGTAGTTTTCCTCGGCCTTTTATGTTGAGTTTTTGTTTCGGTTCCTTTCCATTCTCCTATTTCAGCTAGCTTTATATCATTCGCATTCACTCTCTTTACATGTCCACTTAATTGGTCCCAGATCATAAAGGAAACCGAACCCGTCTGCTCCACAATCCTATAGTACGGACTCCATCTCTGGTCCAATTTACCTTCTCTCATGTGTATTTCATCATACACTGGATCACCTATCTGGAGGAAAACTTCTCTATTTTTATTTACCTTATCGTTTCACCTTTTCTGGGCTCTTTAAATCCTCCTCCTCACCTGCGTAAAAAATTTATGCTGTTCTAAAACTATTTGGTGATGATCCTCTCCTAAATACTTCCTCCTAGGTCGTAACAGATTGTCAATAGGTAAGACTACATCCCTGCCTTATATCAAGTAATAAAGGGAAAATTTTGACGTCTCGTTCACCGAGAATCTCACAGCTGCTAACGCTTGGGTTACGAATAAATCCCAATTTTCCCTATTATCTTCTGTTAGTTTAGCTAACACATCAGCGAGGGTCTTATGAAATCTCTCTACCTTAGCGTTACTTTGGGGGTGATATGGAGAGGTGGTTATGTGCTGTATGTTTAATTCTCCCAACGTCTCTCTCATAATCTGATTCACATTCTCCAATCCATTATCGGGGGCTCCATACCATGGGAATATTTCGTTCAGTATTATATCTGACACCGTTCGTGCCTTCTTATCCGGTATGGGAAATGCCTCAGGCCAATTCGTCAGCCAGTCCACAAACCTCACTATGTAAAGATTACCTCTATGCGTTTCTCCATTGGGCTCGGTAATACCCATGCTTACTTTCTGAAATGGATAATTCGGAGCATCCATTTCTAATACTGGGGCAACCCTACTCCTTCGACTCTGTACTTGGCATGTTACACATTTTTTTACATGGTTCACAACATCATTAAACAACTTAGGCCAGTAGTAATTTCTCATTATTAATCCAAACGTCTTATCAATTCCCATGTGTCTTATCCTCCTATGGCACTGGTCTAGAATTTCAGCTCTCAACTTTTCAGGTATCACCATTTTTAAACTTACTTCCTCATCTCTTCCTGAAACGTAATACAATACTCCATCGTTCACCATATATTTGGAGGTACGCCCTGCCTCTACCCTGGACCTGATAGTTGCTATCTCGCTATCCTCTTGGCTTTGCCTAATAATGTCTCTCCAATGGGGGTCGGTCAATCTCCATTTCACTCGTTTCCTGATCTTCCCAACCAGGCTTCTCCTTCAACGCCTGTGAATTGATCACATTAATTTGGAATGCTTTATCATCCACACCCGGCTCCAACCTGACAGATTCGGTCTCTAATTGCCTCAGAATCCTCGATAACAGGTCAGCACAGGTATTATCCTTCCCTGCCAAATATTCTATTCTGCAGTTATACCCACTTAACTTCAATGCCCACTGTTGTATCTTCTTATTCGTTCACTCCGCCTCTAACAAATATTTGAGGGGTTTGTGGTCTGTCCCAGTTCCTTATCAGTAATGGCTATTACCTCCCGATTATCGTTTAGCAACCCTCTCAATTTCCTCCTATAACGCTCAGGGGCTGTTATATCTTCATCCCTTATTTCATCGCTACCTGTCTTATTCCCAGGCCTATTCTCATTCCATACTCTCACCTGTTCGACGTCTCACTGGGCACGCCTGTGCCAGCTCCTCTCCCTGCTTTATTTTAATAGTTGTATTGGCAGTATTGAGTAAGTGAACGGTCCCCGACCTCTTCACCAACGAATCACACACGGTTATTTCCCCTTCACTATTATCATACCTATAAGTAGGAACCACTTGGTACAGGTCACTGTTCAGTACTCCTTCTGTTAAAATCTTGCCCTTTCCAGATACAGTAGTCCTAGGGGGAAGCTTTATACCTGTCTGGGCCACCACTGGCAATTGTTCATAATTATCCTCTCCCAACAGTATCCCTACCCCGTCCAATGTTAGGGTGGCGGGGTCGAAACGGATCTGTGCCTTATTCTGCCTAAGCCAGTCACTCCCCAAAATTAGCTCACCACACAAGTCAGGTGCCACATAAACCTTAAGTTTACCTCTGGTTCTTGCCAACTGGAAAGGTAGTCATGTCATACCCTCTATCCTCATCCTGCTACTATCAGACTGACTTATTAGTAGATCGACGGGACTAAGCTTCGTTTTCAGTCCCAACTGTCTAAAAACCTTGGGCTAACCAGTGACACTGAAGCTCCAGTATCGACAAGGGCCTTCACCTTCTTGTCTCCCAGCAACACATTACAGGTGAAGTCTGGCCCTTCCTTCAGCAAACGGTATACCTGTGCCTTTCTCCTTCCCGTATTGCCTCTCCCTTCCTCCCGCTTTCTCGACAACAGAGACGTGGGTGTCGGTGACAGGAGTTCACCTTTTTCTAGGGGCTCCAATTTTTGTTTAGGGGCCCTCCTGGGTGGGGTAGAGCTCGGATGACTCTCTTTTCTCGAACTAGCAACCCATTTACCCCCTCTATTCGAGTTAGGGTTATTCCGTTCTGCGAGGACAGATTCGTCTCAGGTGACCCGCTCCTTCACAGCGCCAACACCTTCGCTCCTTACAACTGGCCGAAAAGTTTCCGACCACACCATATGTCCAGTATCTCAGAGGTCTTACTCGCACTGGGGCCACCCTGCCTCTTACTTTTTCACGGGTGACCCATCGGCGTTTCCCGGACCCTTTTCCTTCTCGGTAGGGGGTACCAGCATATTAACTCGCTTTATCCCCAATTTAGGGTCTCCCTCTGCCGTACACCACCGAGCCTTATGCCCGAACTCACCACAAGTCGTGCAGTTCGGTCCCAAAGACCTTGCGTCGCCTCCATAGTTTGTCGGACAGTCGCAGGCCCGATGTCCACGATACTTGCAAGTCCAGCACGCCAGCCCATATCTGCCCGGTGTGGGTTTGTGAAACCCATAACGCAGGTCCCAGGCTCCCCTATTGGGAACTGTCTCAGCCTTCCAGTCCTCTTCCACCGCTTCTTTCGGGTCCCGTATTGGATCTGCTCTCGGTCCTTCTTTTTCATCACTACTTTGGCCCCCTGGGAGTTCCTCCCTACCCCCACTTTTATTCTATCACAGAATCGTTCGCTGGTCCGAGCCGCCTCTATAGCTGCGGCTAGGCTGACCGGTCCCCAATTCAAAACGTTGCCCCTCAGGTCCCTGTCACTCAGCGCGTCCACATACACATCGGCCAACAAGGCCTGAATAGGACCACTGTCCCGAGTTGCACTGTCCCGAGTTACTCCGGAAAAGCTAACGCCGCTAGCCCCGCGATTTTTTCCCCTAATTCCTTATTAGTCTCTCCTTCTTGTTGCTGCAGCCAGAATAATTTCCTGACTGCCTCAATGGCCGTACGCTCAATTGCATATTGCCGCACCAGAGGGTTCTATGGATTTGGACACCTGCCTCGCTGCGGCGTCATAAGCTAGGAGCACCATTTCTTGGTCCGAGAGGCCATAGATCACCTGCTGCTTCTGAATGGACAGAATCCATTCGTGCAGGTCCACAGGGTTTCCTTTATAAGTAGGTAGCTTCATGCTACTTATCAGCCTCCTAAAACCCATCGATATTTCGGGACTCCCACGTCCCCAAGGTCATCTGTGGCGTCTGATCCTGCTATGCTCATCCTAGCGTCTTGTCAACTACCACTTTCCCACGAGAAGAGAGACCAATGACAGAACGAAAGGAGAAATACTTACCACGGTGGTGGCGCTTCAACTGCGTACAACGTCGACAAAGTCGAAACAAGATCAACAATATTACTGGCAGATCTAAGTGCAATGAGTGAACAAAGGAAACCAAAAAGTGACTTAGCCGAGGTCCGCCGCACCGTGTTTTGTTTCTTTTTCCTCCTTCTTTTGCTTCCTTCTCCTTTCCTCCTTATGTCCTTTTTAGACCAATATAGTCCGAAGACTAGAGTCCTTTCTGGTCTTACTTGGTCCCGACTGGACAACACAAATGCGACCCTCTCTCCTTTCAGACGGTCGTGGTAATTCCCACGGATCTATCCTGGTCACGGCTACCAGTTTAACATTTTCGCCCCAGCCTCTCAACCTCTGAAGTCTTACTCTCTGGGTTGAGGTGTCTACTCGGTCTTAACCGAACTTAAGGTAGTGACCGTAGGTCCCCTGAGCATCCGTAGATCATTCGACCAGTCCACTGGTTTAATCCTGCTTCCTGCCCACGTTGTGTTTGGTTTGATCCAGAAAGCAGAAGTGATATTCATCCATTCACCGTCGACTGAAGATGTAGACACGGCTGGAGAGTCTGTGCTAAGAAATTTATAATGCACCAATATATATATATATATATATATATATATATATATATATATATATATATATATATATATATATATATATATATATCTGAAGAAAGCCGGACAAACAAATATTCAGTGGTTGAATTGTTGATGTCTTTTATATAGCAGAAAAGAATAGTATAGAAAAGAAACAGGTTACAGAAAAGGAAAATAATTGACTTAAAAACTCATACACTGGATTCTAGACAGAGAGACAATGGGTTGTGATTAGCTTGTTGTGAAATCGTCTCAGAACGATATACGACTCTTGCAATGGAGAGATAAAGATTTCTGTGCGCGGCTTAAAGTTTATAGTTGCGTTCCTCCTCGGCGGTAGTAACAGTAGTAGTAATCTTCCCGGTAGAAGAAGCATCGGTACTTATATTAACAGTACATGTTAGCGGGGGGTTTGTTCCAAATCCCTGACGTCACTTCCAGTCTCCGATATCTCTCCACCCAGCTCGACTGCACTCGACGACAGACGAGCTGAAAAACAACCTTTTGATTATTGTAGCTTGTTCGACGTTTCCGTTTCCATTGGTAGTAATAATAGTAGCAGTAGCAGTAGCAGTCTTAGATTGTTGGAAGAGTAATTTGCTTCTTTGTACTTATATCAACAAAATATGTTAGCGGGCGTTTGGTTCTAATCTCTGACGTCACTTCCAGTCTCCTACCTCTCTCTCTACCCAGCTCGACTGCAGTCGACGGCAGACGAGCCAACCACTCTGTCAACAGATTTCTGTGCGCGTTTATATAGATAAACCTGGCTGATCATAAATCGACCCTTGGCCCGCACCCGATTATGACGAGTGCTGCCTTCAACCCAAAATCATGTGAATTTCAAAGTTCTTCATAGCCTTAGTAAGCTCTATTTCAAATTTTAACCGATAAAAATTATCTCGATCATCTTCCATTGTCTTCCTAATGACCCAATTCCAAATGGGCTAGATCAGATTCCCATCAGTAAACAAAATTGTTCTGATCTAATTTCGCTGTTCAAATGTACTCCAATTTCAATAAAAATATATATATATATATATATGTGTGTGTGTGTTTGTGTGTGGTTCCCAAACTCTCTCTGTTGAGATTGAAGATTGTCCTATTTACATGTCTGAATATGAGAAGTTATTTCCACTGAGTCCAATTACACACTATCCGGCCTAGGGTTCGAACTTGCAATTATTATGTCACCAAAATAACACGACAAAATCATTGTCCTGTGAGAAACGAGGTGAGAAACACTTGAGCAATTCTAAAATAAGAAATAGACGTATTATCCGTGGACATGGTCTGCGGAATGAGAAAAAAATCTCTCCCCGTAGATTAAATGAAAGGTTCAGTCCGAGATTACCTGAAGATTACCGGGATTGGCAAACACCTGTTAAATGCCGGAGAACAACACGACCGAAACGCCGTGATAACAACAACAAAGACCGGGACAATATTCCATATGTAAATAACTATTAAATAAAGTCTTATTTAAGTAGCTTCTATGTTTCTAGGAAGATTATTCCATATTATTCCTTATTTTTCTATATTTTATATACAGTATAGAATAGTAGAATTTATTCTATTCTTTCATTCTATAATTCTATTATTCCTTATTTTATATATTTTATTATTCTATTCGTTGAATCTATAATCTATTATTCCTTATTTTTCTTATATTCTTTTATTCCCTTTCTCATTTTCTCTAAATTTCATTATTCTATTCTTTTATTCTATAATCTAATATTCTATCTTCCTCATTTTCCCACATACTAATAGCTATTATTCTATAATCTAATATTCTATTTTATTTATTCTTTATATTTTAATATTCTATTATTCTAAAAAAGGAGACGGCCGTAGTCGGCATAATCGAGTCAATGCGAACGATTATTTCCTTAGCTGCATATTATGTGCTTCACCAGGGCTACATAGAGTTCCGAATTCAGATTTTTCCTTCTCTTAGACCGGTTGCCACCTAAGGATATAGAACCTAGTCTGTCCTACTATTTACCTATAGCTGTGGTGGGGCTGAAAGAAGAGTTGTATTCCGACTTTTCCCAAGGGTATTAGCACATAAGTGAGTGTAATGAATTCGACCGGAATTTGAACTCGGGTTTCCGATTCCTCAATTCCATCCGCAATCTGCCGTGCCTTCAGAATCTACTATTCTATTATTCCTTATTCTTTAGATATTCTGTTATTCCATTCAATTATTCTATATGAAGATATTCTATTTCATATATATATATATATATATATATATATATGTACACACACTTAACAGAGACACATCCCCTTTCCAGGAACCAATAAAACTGCCAAACTGACCAAGGAAAATCAGAGCAACTTAAAAGAGACTGTTTGACCAACAAAAGGACTGACCAAAATTCACGTTAAAAAATAAAAAAACAAATGAAAACTACAGACAAAAGTTCATTTTCTCCATCAAGACATTCATTTCTGTAGTTCACTGCTACCAGCAAGCAGAAATTTTTTCTTCTGATGATGATGGCGAAACTAGTCAAAGAATCTAAATGAAATAATAATAAAGACGAAAGAATATTAATATACAACCCAGTATGCATGAAGATTTTAATTTTTTAATATTTTTTATTGTTCAATATATATATATATATATATATATATATATATATATATATATATATATATATATATATATATATATATATATAGGTTTCCTTTGGATCTTACTGCAGTTTAGTATATATTATGTTAGTTTTTATGCTGTTAGCATATAGCGACTTGCACATTTTTTCTGCAGTTACAAGCAGGCGGGGTTGTGGGCATTTTTCGAGTATGTTTACTGACAATTTTACTCGCTGTCATATCTTTATGACATGCAGTACGTTTTCCGTATGTTTTCAGTGGAGCTACAGCCAAGTTTTAATTGAATATTTGGTGCAGTTTCCATGATTTTGATACGATCTCGTTGATGAGTTTGATGAAGAACTTACCTTTATTTGTTTGTTTTTTTAAATTTTTTTATTATTATTTGGTGATCTGAAATATATGATGTTTCTTTAGGGTCTGTACCAAGGTCTCGTACCCCAACCGAATGCATGATATCTCCCGAATCTATGACCCTTCCCAAATCCATGGTACAGAAGACCCCTGATCAACAACATCTCAATTTTCATAAGGTAGTATTCATATAAAATTCAAATTTTATTCTAACCTAATTATGTACAATAATGGATCATAGGCAATATAGGCGAACAATTCAACTAGAAAAACAGAAAATAAACACAATGTATCTAAATAGAAATTAGATACATGTTATAATAGATCATTCCATCTTAAATAAATGTCATAATAGATCATTCCATCTTAAATAAATGCCATAATAGATCATTCCATCTTAAATAAATGACATAACAGATTATTCCATCTTAAATAAATGTCATAATAGATCATTCCATCTTAAATAAATGATATAATAGATCATTCCATCTTAAATAAATGTCATAACAGATCATTCCATCTTAAATAAATGTCATAATAGATCATTCCATCTAAAATAAATGTCATAATAGATAATTCCATCTTAAACAAATGACATAATAGATCATTCCATCTTAAATAAATGTCATAATAGATAATTCCATCTTAAACAAATGACATAATAGATCATTCCATCTTAAATCATCAGTTGTGCTTAATTTAATTTGTAAAGTATATAAATGTAGAGAAAAAAGAAGCAAATGCTGATAAGATAACAAGGGTCACAAACCTCTGCCCAGGGGGTCCACAATCAGGCTTTCCCGCCCCAGTAGTGGGGTTTGGTGTGTAGTACGCACCGACCCTGTGTTTCAGTTTCTGTTTTTTTCTTCTGCCAGATGTAAATGTTAGTTTTATCAGAAACAAGTGCCATTTCATAGTTTTCTGGGAGCTTCGTTGAAAGTTTTTAACGAGTTGTCGGTTAATCTGCGACTGACATAGAGTAGGATTTATTTGATTATGCTTAATGGGGATTTGGAGAAAGTGTGTCATGTATGGCAGCCAAATTTGCATAAAAATTGAAGATAAACTAAAGGTTACGACTATAAATGAACTAAAAGAAAACAAAAGGACTGGGAATGGTCGGCTTTCTACTTCCCCCACTCCCCTTAATCTCCTAGTGATGTATATATAAAACCCGCGAAAGGAGTAGAAACAGAAAATCTGAAGATCGCTTTAAGAGTGAAACTGATTTACCATGCAGTGATTATCTATCTATCTATCTATCTATCTATCTATCTATCTATCTATCTATCTATCTATCTGATTCTGTTCATTATCTATCTATCTATCTATCTATCTATCTATCTATCTATCTATCTATCTATCTATCTATGTACTTGTATAACAATAAATTACTTGTTCACTTGTCTTTATTTTTTCTTTAATAAAATAAGTTAACGTTTCTGTTTCTTTTTTTGAAACACTATCTTCATTATTGTTGCTATCTACACACACACACATAGATGTGCAAACATACACACACACACACACATAGATGTACAACCACATGGACACACACACAAATACGTATATATATATATATATATATATATATATATATATAAATGTACGTACATACATACATATGAATGCATATACTGGGTGTACCAAAACTTCTTTTACAAACTTTGAGGGTGGGTTCCTGACATCAAAAACGAGGTAAACTGTCCATATATACATGTGTCCAAAAGGCCGTCGTTGTACCTCAACACAGCAAATCCTAAGAAATGTTCAAAATGTCTTCCGTTCGCTTCTACATACGCATGCACCCGTCGGATCATTGCCTGACGGGTCAGTTCAAATACTCACTCACTATGTCGAATGGGGTTTCGCAGACACGCCCGGGCACGCTGATGAAGCTTCTCTGGATGATTAGTGTCTGCTGCATAAAGCAATTGGTTTTGGTGGCCCCACGGATAAAAATACAAAGGAGTGAGGTCGGAGGAACGTGCCGGCTATGGAACCGGTCCTCCATTACCTATCCCGTCTTTCATGATAGATGTTAGTCAGTTCATCACGGACAATGTGGTGCCACCGATTCTATCTCAGTAACGCGACGATAAACAGCAGCAAAGGTTGGATGACTCGTCTGCTGTCGGTCTGTAAACACAAGCTGATACAGCCATGCAGTCTCGCATCTATTACCATTTGCGCTGGCGTATGTATAAATCATATCTGCCTGCTCACGGTATCAATATCCTGCCATTGTTTAACGGAACACTTTTCATTTAACTCAAAACTACACACGTTAAGCGTTGAAGACAGACGAGCCACAGATATACACGAATGACAAATGTAACCTAGTCTACAAGGCAACACAGCGCCATCTACTGTGAACTTTTTAAAAAATTTAATAACTCATAAAGGAAGGATTTGCGGACATTTGCTTATATGGACTTTTGTTCTTGTTTTGGTGTGAGGAACCCGCCCCCAATGTCTGCAAATTTTTTTTTGATCAACGCCGCACACACACACACACACACACACATACACACACACACACACACATAAAAAAATATATATATATGTTTATGTATATATATATGTATATATATATATGTATATATATGTATAGATGTACAAACACACACGAGCATAAATAATATATATATATATATATATATATATATATATACGCGCGTGCGCACACACACACACACACACATATACATACACACAGACGTACAACCGCACAGATATACAAACAAATACACACGTATATATATATATGTTGGTACATGCACACAGAGTAAATGCATATATATATGTACTTGCACATATAAATATGCAGACATGCATTTATATATATACATGTACAAACATACACACACACATAAATACATACATACATATATATATATATATATATATATATATATATATATATATATATATATATATATATATATATATATATATATACCCGATGCGATGAGAACGAAAGTAACGTTCACAGCATTAATCCAAAAGAGGGCTCGATACCGATAGTAGAGCGATAATTATTTATTTATTATACTTTTTTCATATAGACAAAACCATTTTACGCACTACAAAGATGCAACTTCGTTTCAGTGCATTTCAACTGCACATCGACGGGTGAGAATCGAAAATGGTTATGAACAATCCTGCTTGTAGCCAAGCCGTATGTGAAACGTCACTATCTTTTTCCCATTTGTTCGAGAAGAAAAATATATACATAAAAAAAAAAATTAGGTGTCGGAGTGACAATGCTTGTTGATAGCAGTTACTGAAACCAAGTTGCATCTTTGTAGCGAGTTTTGTCTATCTGATAAAATTATAATAAATAAATAATATATATATATATATATATATATATATATATATATATATATATATATATATATATATATATATATATACACGTGCACGCACACACACAGACATATATATATTTGTGTTCGTGCGTAGTGCGTTTCTCTTTCTATTTCTCTATCTGTGTGTGAAGCAGATTCTCTACATAACTGTTTTTTAGATTTTAAGTGTTGCTCTCTCACTATCAATTGTGTTCTGGCTTTACGGACCCATTTATCAGAATGCAAGTACCCTGGAGATGTCTTTAATCAACACAGTTACCTATTAAATACTGCGCGTTACGATGTTGTTCAGTGAAATTAGTTTCTGTGCACAATTCGAACGCGTAACATCGAATATGTGAACAGTTACGCTACGCACTGATGGGCAAACTATGCCTGCCCACAACAGCTTCTCGTAGCTGATTTAGCGAGTCTAACATCCAAAAAATTTTCCACATTTAAATTACATTTTAAAATCTAGCTTAAAGTCCGATCAAAGTAAATTAAATTTGTAAATTAAATTGAATATTCCAAAGGGAAGTTTGCAATTGTAAGTTGCTCAGTCGAATAATTGAGGACACTAACTTACAAAGAGAACAACATCTAAGGGAAATAATTTTTCTATTTAGTGGATGAGTTAATTTTCTTCTCTCAAGGGAGGTAACCAGATAATAAGTTTTACATTCAGTCGCGTGAATGTTTTTTCTATTTTAATAGAATTATTCGATAATTGCACTAATCACTGAAGCCAATCAAATTTTATTTAGTTAAGTAATTACTGCAATTACCCAATGACTCTAATTATTCATTCTTACAATTGATAACTGTCTTCTTGATATTTATTCAATTATTTGATATTTATAAAAAAAATAGCTTGGCTAACAACCTTGAAATTTAAATTCTCAGTAAGACGTTTCAAGCAAAACTAACTGCATTAGTTTCGTCTTATGTTCTTATTTCTTTAAATAAAGTGTGGATTTATTTATGGATATACACAGAAGAAATAATGATAAATAAATACGGTTCGGAATGGATATTACAAACAAATTATTTTCCCTAAGGGTTTACGTCGTTCCATATTTAGCTTGATTATGTATGGTAAGTAGCGAAGGAGGTTATCTTATGAAAACGTCCGTTCCCATCAAATGTCTATGTGTTTTTTTTTGTTTATAGAATAAAAAAATTAAAATATTTACACAGCGTTAATATGTACAAAGTAAAATTTAGCATAGCACTATACAGGGTGACCCCAAAAAACGGGAACATTTTAACAATCCAATAAAACCAAGAGTGATGGAAGAAAAATATTTAATTCATAGTAATTGAAACCTTAAAACATGCCATTTAAGAAACAATGATGGAATTTTCATTTTTTTAAAATTACGTTCTGTAGATGGCTTCCTCCTGTACGAATGCATTCTTGAAATCTGCTGTTGAGATTCCTCATTGACTGCTGCAACATCTCAGCTGGGATACTGTAAATGTCATTCTCGTTAATAAAATGGCGAAATGTTTACTTGCTCAAGGTTACTGTCTCGCAGTGTTGCCACTTGCTCATGTCTAGCAATACGCACTTCAAAAATTCCCGTTTTTTCGGGTCACCCTATATATATATATATATATATATATATATATATATATATATATATATATATATATATATATATCTTCAGGCATCATTTTGAGTGGACAACCGTATTTGAGTAGATGATCCGTTTATTTTTAACAGTATTTTATTTTCGCGTCGCGGTCTGAACATTCGAGAAATGTTATGAAAGAAGATGTGCCCGCCGACAGAATTCGAATCTGCGTCCCCCTTTGCAGGAAAAAAACACCTTCTGAACCGGCGTGCTTTTATCACTCGGCTACCAAGAGCTTCGCAGTCAAGCATGGTTCTATTTGGCTTTAAAACACACTCACTCGTTCGAGCTTGATTGTGAAGTTTGAAGTAATAAAATATGTCAGATTAAAAAACAAAATCCTTTTAGAAATTTATGTATGTATATATATATATATATATATATATATATATATATATATATATATATATATATATATATAGGACGAGGTAATAGTTGGTCCAACGAGAGAAAAATGTATATTTAAAAGAAAGCGGGAAACCTCAAAGGATTTAAATGTGGATTTAAAAAAAAAATATATATTATTTAATTCCCATAATTTTGCTACACTGGTTTCCGGTCTCGCGACCTTCTTCAGGCAAAGAGTGGATATTTATATATATCATTAAAATGAATACTTTGTGGATCTGTTTGTGCGTGTGGTAATATGTATTAGGGTTCTTACCTCCGTTGTGTGGTTTTCTCTGTATTTACTGATGTCGCATGTCGTTGTTTTGTGTTGAGTATTGTGTTTTATTGTAAGTTTGGTTCGTATTTTTTTGTTCTGTCTCATTATCCAATTTTTCTTTTTTTGTTTTTTTTTTCAGTTAGGTTATCTTTCTTTCCAAGATAATCCGGGATTTTTCCTACTCTTCTTTGCATTTTGACTCCCATAGTTCTGACAGGAATTGGTGAGTTTCTTTGGGACAGAGTTCCTTGATTTCTGTTGGTATTGTTTCTATTAAGTTATTGAGTCTGCTAGATGGACAGGCTGGTCCTGCTACTATGGGTCTGAATTTAATGTCACTGGGGTTTGGGACGCTAATCTATTCAGATTTTTGGGCCTTGATAGCCGCTTATATTTCACTCGATTTGTGAATGTTTGGAGGTCCGTAGAAATTGCTTGTTTTTGGTACAAAGTTTATTAGGAAATCCTTTTCTTTTTTGTTAAGATCTTATTATGTGTTGAGCAGAGTTTTGTAATTTTTGATATAATGTTTTTGTCTATGTTGGTGACGATTAATTTGTAGTTCTTCTCTTCTCTTCTCTTAATGTCTCTAGAATTTTTGTTTTGTTCTATGTCGATTGTATGATTGTATGATGAGATTTTCGGGAATAAAATGAATTGTTTTGCCTTCTTGTATTTCAATTTGGGCTTGCATTTTTGCTAATCTCAGGGTATTTTTTATTTATTATAATTATTTTTTTTCTTTGTCGTTTCAAGCCTCATCTTCATGTATGAAGAAATTGTCTAGCATTCACTTCCATACAGAATAGCAATAATATGAAACGACGTTGGATGAAAACATGAAAATGAAATTTTTAAAAGAAAATGAAGACACTCAACTTGCATTTTGAGTGTTTTGAGTCGAAATTCAGGGTGTTGTTAGGTTTGCCAGAACGAAGACAGAAAAAATTCTGAATCATATTGATCATATTAGGCTAACGATCTTGAAAAAGGCATGAATCCACTGCTGTTCTTGCTCTTCTCTACACCAACTGGACACTTAATTAAATGCAAATGGGATGTTACGGAAATTTAGTAGTAATTTAATGGATATAATCATTTAAATGTGGTCCCGAAAGATGATTTAGTTTGAGGAATAAAGCGAGTGGTGTTCTTTCTGGTCCTGGGCGCCAGCGGCGAATTATCTCAGCAACCCTGAATTTTCGCTTGCCTGGTGATTGATCCAGAACGCGCTATTTCTCAGAGCAGGCGTGGCAGAAAAACCCGATTGTCAGCGGTGTGACCATGGTTTAAAGGAAATGGCTGTATACACCTTCTTCTACTGTCCGCAGCTGTGCCCGGTCTGGGTTCATGTCGGAGCTATTCTTCTCTTCCCTTTCGGTCTGGTGCCACGTGAAATGTACTTCATTTTAAAATAAATAGTATAGGGAATAAAGATAATTTAAGTGTCTTTGAAAGCGACATGAAACTTGGCGCTAGAAGGATGGATGTGAGTATATAAAAAAAACTGCTGCTCCCTAGAATTTCCACGCACAAGCATCTTTATCCTTTTTTCAGCGAATGATCGCAAAAAGAAGAAAACAATCTGATGAGCGGCTTGTTTCCCCGATCACTACAATCTTAACCTCGGGTTAACGGTTATCTTGCACTTCTATAGAAACAAATGACCTCTTAACGTAAAACTCTACTTCCAGTGGCCTTGTACAGGATGAACCGTACTGTATATATATATATATATATATATATATATATATATATATATATATATATATATAGGAGGATTTGAAATAATCATATGTAAGTAATTCATCGAGCCTAGAAGAATCCTCAACAGAATGCAGAAAGCACTGGACGGTCGTTTCGTCCTGTATTTGGGACTCATCAGCATTACTCATACACTACCGAGAATCGAACCCGAACCGTTACAATATAACGCAAGCGTCATACCAACTGTACCAACGGTGACGAAGAGGTAACTAATTAGACTCGATATAGCGCTGCTCTACACAAATTCCCTGGTGGAACTCAGCCGAGTTTCCCTAACCCAACCGACTGTGCCCCCACGAGCCACGTCTTCTATCCCCAAGCCGCTCCATCCAGAACCATTAGAAGCCGGTTCAAGCAAGGTTATACAAGTGAAGGAAATTATTAGGAGTATTTGAAATAATCATATGTAAGTAATTCATCGAGACTAGAAGAATCCTCAACAGAATGCAGAAAGCACTGGACGGTCGTTTCGTCCTGTATTTGGGACTCATCAGCATTGCGCATCCACTACCGAGAATCGAACCCGGACCGTTACGATATAACGCAAGCGTCATACCAACTGTGCCAACGATGAAAAACGACTTCGAGTATATTTAATTTTGGAAAAATCTCTTCACAAGCATATGTCCTTCCAAATAAAGATACCATCATTTTCGTATTATTCAATAAGCTTTTCTATTTTTCCACTTGGGAAAGCATAATTATTGTCGGAGCGTATGAGAAAGCAAGAAATTCTGTTTATGAGGTTATGTCGGAAAGATAAGGATTAACTCTTGACTTTAAGAGGTTAAGATTATGTTCGGGTTTATTTATTGATTTATTTGATTTATTTATTTATTTTTTATCGAGCAGTGGATTCGGAATTAAATTTTGATTTTAAAAAATTCGTCACATTGTAAATCAGTTAACTTCAATTGACCTTTTTTCTGCCACTTGCTACACAAATTGATTAGATAGTGCCCAGGTATTAAGTTGGGGGGCGGGACAAAAATCCTTTGCATTTCCTTTTCTTTCTTCTATGTGAATTACCATGACATTTTGGGGGAAGTTATGCAGCGGCTTCTCTTCGTTTTATGCACGTCTTTTTTAAAACTCAGACTACTCCTTCAATTTGACTAATTGTCACTCAAAGCTATGAGTCTATGCTGTTATTTAATCCATATCTGGGAGAAAAAGACTGATTTTTTTTTTCCGAAAAAGTGACAATTGCGGTCTAAGACGGAATTTGAACTTTATAATCATCACGCAATTTGTCCATATTTTATTAAGTTTATTAAGAAATAAAATATAACGACTGAGAAATAAGTTTTAAATTGCACAACAGAAAAGATCCAAATATTTAAAGCTTAAACATTGAAGGTGACCTGACCAGAAACTGATGACAAATCCATGCCAAATACAGTAAAAATATAAAACATACATTTTTGTTTTAATATACACTGAATGTTGTTGGCATCGACACCAGCATAATCACTTACAAAATTTAAATATTTAATTTTAAAAACTGAAAGGATTTGTCGGTTTCGAAAATTTCGGTTGAAGAGATTTTGATAAACGTCTTATATCGCAACAAATCTGATTGGTGCTTATATAACTTTAAGAAGAGTTTTCTGAGGTTAGAATTTGTAGGCCAAATGTTCAGAACAATGGCTTCAAAGAAACCATTGTCTGATTCCAAACTTTTTCAATCTTGGTTCTCATATTGCGCATTGGTTGTTCATCCGTACCGTTTTTGTCATCGTTGGTTCAAGGTTGTCGTCATATCAGAGGCCCATTGTCAAATGCATAGTCTTTGTTTCCGCCGTATTTGAACTGAGGCGATTTGCGAGTGTAGCGGCTTTTCATTTGCTTCGATGTGAATATCAACATGACGAGCCAAAGGAGAATTACACCTGTTTGTCATTTTGTGTGGGCAGGGCTCTACTTTTGAGAAGAACAAAAGCGCTTAGCGATGACACTAATGAAAGCCAAAAAAAAAAACAAAAAAAGAAAGTTGCATGAACTCCTTTTCAATCTTTCTCTGTATATTGTATGCGTGTGTGAACATCAAGACAAACGTGTACGCACGCGCACACACACATTCTCTCTCACTCTCCCCCTCTCTCTCTATTTGTCTCTTTCTATCTATATATGAAAATTGATTAATGTAGTTTCCCAGTGTCATCTTTGTACAATATTAAGAAAATCTAGAATTGTCACTGGAGTTTATTACATTCTTGCTTTTGCCACTCTGTTTTCTCTCTCTGTATGGATTTATCTATCAATAAATATTAATTTAGTTTCCCAGTACCATTTTTGAGCAATATTAGTGAAATCTTAGAATCGTCATTGGAGTTTGTCTTTTACTGTATGGATTTATATCTCACTGTATCTACCAAATAGCCATATTGATTTTCACAACGCCATATTTTCACAATAATGACACTGACTGGCACCGTATCCATGGAATGTGTCTATTTACACTGACTGGAAACCGTGTCCAAGGAAGGTGGCTATTGACACTGACTGACACCGTGTCCAAGGAAGGTGGCTATAGACATTGACTGACACCGTGTCCAAGGAAGGTGGCTATTGACACTGACTGGCATCTTGTCCAAGGAAGGTGGCTATTGACACTGACTGGAATCTTGTCCAAGGAAGGTGGCTATTGACACTGACTGGCACCGTGTCTAGAGAAGGTGTCATTTACACTGACTGGCATCGTGTTGAAGGAAGGTGGCTATTGACACTGACTGGCACCGTGTCCAAGGAAGGTGGCTATTGACATTGACTGGCATCGTATCCAAGGAAGGTGGCTATTGACATTGACTGGCACCGTGTCTAGAGAAGGTGTCTATTGACACTGACTGGCATCTTGTCCAAGGAAGGTGGCTATTGACACTGACTGGAATCTTGTCCAAGGAAGGTGGCTATTGACACTGACTGGCACCGTGTCTAGAGAAGGTGTCATTTACACTGACTGGCATCGTGTTGAAGGAATGTGGCTATTGACACTGACTGGCACCGTGTCCAAGGAAGGTGGCTATTGACATTGACTGGCATCGTATCCAAGGAAGGTGGCTATTGACATTGACTGGCACCGTGTCTAGAGAAGGTGTCTATTTACAGTGACTGGCATCTTGTCCAAGGAAGGTGGCTATTGACACTGACTGGAATCTTGTCCAAGGAAGGTGGCTATTGACACTGACTGGCACCGTGTCTAGAGAAGGTGTCTATTTACACTGACTGGCATCGTGTTGAAGGAAGGTGGCTATTGACACTGACTGGCACCATGTCCAAGGAAGGTGGCTATTGACATTGACTGGCATCGTATCCATGGAAGGTGGCTATTGACATTGACTGGCACCGTGTCTAGAGAAGGTGTCTATTTACACTGACTGGCATCGTGTTGAAGGAAGGTGGCTATTGACAGTGACTGGCATCGTGTCGTAGAAAGGTGTCTATTGGAACTGACTGGCACCGTGTCCAAGGAAGGTGGCTATTGACACTGAATGTCATCGTGTTCAAGGAAGGTGTCTACCCACAGCAGAAAAAAATATTTGCTTTCAATCTTGTCCAGTTTTTTGCTTCTAAAAGATTTGTGTGTTTCAGACTAGACTTTCTGTTTTCCCCAGAAAGTCTCTGAAATCATGAAAATAATTAAGGAATAGAATTTGGCAGAATTAGATTCATCAGGCTGCCTCTCTTAAATTCAACATGGGCAAAGGAATTGGCGTGAATCCGGCGGCAACAAACATTAATCTCAGATACTTTAGAATAAAAATGCATGGCTGGGGGCGTATGAAGCAATTACAATTACTGAAAACATTGCCGGGCTTTTATTCGACCAAACTAAATGAAAATTAAAATGAAAGATCAAAACAGTTCAATCACGGGAATTGAGTCCCGTTCGAAATACAG
Source organism: Acanthosepion esculentum (assembly GCA_964036315.1). Taxonomy (NCBI): domain Eukaryota; kingdom Metazoa; phylum Mollusca; class Cephalopoda; order Sepiida; family Sepiidae; genus Acanthosepion; species Acanthosepion esculentum. The sequence continues at coordinate 13,948,511 of OZ038505.1, read as the reverse complement.
TTTCGTCGAAGTAGCGTTTTATAAGTGTTTACTTCCGGTTAGTCACTCGTTATCGGATGTTGGAATGTAATTCTCAATAGTAGTGTATTGAAACCGCTGAGAAATTAGGAAATTACTGGCCCTGTTATATATCTTGTGATTCTCGACAAAATCCAAAGGAAGGTCTGTAATATTTATCGACCCTGACGTGGCATCTCGACGTCACTTACTCTCCGATCGTCGTGACTTGGCTTCTCTATGTTTATGCTATAAATATTTTCATGGCAGTTATTCTAATGAAATATGTTCCTTGTTATCTCGATCTCATGAAAGTGAACATATCAGACTGGCCGATATTTGAACGTAGCTCACCGATTTCTCTTTCCAAGTCGATATCTGTTACACATCTATGTGACGTGACCCTTCGGGAAGTGGGAAATCACGGATCTAATCTCTTCTTCCTCTGTGTGATATTGTCCCGTATTCTCTGCCATATTAAGATGATATATATTACATAACAGTTCGCTAATAAAATTGATTCATTTAGGTTTTCCGGTATATCACCATTGTTGTATATTTCTGTCTGTAATTTTGTCAATGTCGTATTCTTCTACAGCTGCCCAGCATCTCTATTACAATTCCATCTGTGGTCCGGTTGCTTTGTTCGTCTTCAATTTGATCACTGCAAATTTCTCTTCAGATTTTAATATTTCTGTTTCTTCGTTATTTTTGTAGATTGCGAATTGCCCACATTCGCCGTGCGAGAATTCTTCGATATTCGTTCCACCTCATAAATATTTTCTTTCTCCACTATTAATGTTACGTACTTAGATTTTATGCATCCTGTCGATAAACATGTTCTATGCCCTATTAGTTCTCTTATTCATTCATGCATATACTCTCTTGATCTGAAATGCTCATTCTTTCTATTCTCGTGCATGGAGTAGTGCTGTGCCCCTTCTGTCTGTCTCAAGGTTCTTGATAAGATCCAGAGACGGATATACAATGTAATTGGCCCTGATCTGGCATCTCGTCTGCAGTCGCTCTCTCACAGACATGCCGTCGCCTCCCTCTGTCTTTTTTTACAAATACTTTCATGATAACTGCTCCGAGGAGCTGCTTTCGCTGGTTCCCAGATTTCATGAATTTAAGCGTTCTACTAGGCTGGCATCTCGCTCTCACCTTTTCGCTGTCGAAACTGTTAAATGTAGCCGCCTCTTCTACTTTAATAGCTTCATGTCTCGCACCTCTCCCCTATGGAACTCCCTCCCCTTTTCCTGTTTCCCTGATAGCTATAATCTCTAACTATTCAAATGTAATGTCAATCGACGTCTTCAGATGCCTTGATCTATCCCTTATCCTTCTCTTCATCCTTTCCTCTATCACTCCTATTTGGTCTCACTCCAATTCTCTGTAACCCCTAATGGCTTCCCGCCTTGCTTGGGGTTAAACGCTTAAATAAAAAAATTGCACACTTTTACTTGAGTCATTCCGCTTTTGCCTGTCTGCATTTTTCCTAATTTCTGTATTCTGTGCCATATATTGGCATTATTTGCTGTCGAGATTTCATCTGTCATCCATTCCATTATTCGTTGACGCCTTTTCTTTCGGATGATCATGCTTGCTGATGTTACTAAAAATTCTCTTGACGTGTCCCACTTTGAATTTCCATTCTCATTTAGTTTATTGTATCTCCTTTTAACGCTGTCCTTCACATCTGAGTCATTCACAAGTCTGTCGTATTGCAATTGGAGAGATACCGTGTCCCTCTTCAGTTTCCGTACTTTTTCTCTATGGATACATATCACTAGAAGGTGATCACTCCCGCAGTCAGCACTTGCGTATGTTTGACAGTATTAAAATGCCTTCCTGAATCTCATATTAACCGTTATTTGGTTCTTTGTTTCTCCTACTGGCTTCTCGATGCGCATTGGGTGTTCGTGAAGCCAGGTGTTGACGACTGCCTAACCGTTCGCTGTGCACCCTTAGACCGACTTTTCTAAGCGTTCATTAAGAGTTTCTCGTCCGAATTTGCTATTTCATCAACTCTCTCCTTCCTTTACTTTGGCATTCAGGCCTGACATGACGATTGTAATATCCTGTGATTTACAGGGTGATCCGAAAGATTTGACACCCTCTGTGAAAAAAGTAGTGAGGGCAACAGAAGAACAATTAATATAGTAATACAAAGCACATGTTTTGGATTAAGTTTATTCACTTTCATTGACGCTGTCACCCATCGAGAAGGTCTGTGTGGACACCATTGTATCAGCCATCTGAAATAGAAGTCTTTCGGACCATCCTGCACACTGTTTTTACGCTTGTAATATTTCTGCTGAAAGAGTCGACCTCTTGTAGTCATTGTTTTCTTTTTTTTTCCTTGTAGGACAAACATTAATCATTTACTTTTTCATATCTATGTTGCCAAATTGTTGGCGGTCTTTTAACTTCGTAAAAAAGGCAATCTTTCAAATGTTTAATTACTACAATTAACGGTTATGCGTTGTGAACACAGCGACAACTCGTTGATAATTTTGTCTGTTCTATCTCAAGGAACCATGCTAATTTGCGAAGACGTTTAGTTTCGAAAATTCTACACCAATTATTCCCAAAAATGAAAAATGTTTACGTTGTTCGGTTATATTAACAGACCTGAATAATATCTCTTATATATAAGGTAGCTGTGTGACGATAGACAGTAAATATCTTTTTTATTTATTTTTTAATTTTTTTAAGCGTACCACCCCAAGCAATGCTGGAGGCCACTATCACGCAAGGGGTTATAGAAGGGTTGGAGGAAGAGCAGATAGTAGTGGTAAAGGAGAGGATGTGGAGAAAGAGAAAGACAGTGGGTCGATCAAGGCAAGGGTGTTACAGAAGTTTTGGAGCGAGAGCAGATAGGAATGAAAGATGAAAGGATGCGGTGAAGGGAAGTGGATAGATCAAGGCAACTGGAGATGTCGATTGACGCTACACTTAAACCGTTGGAGATTGTATTTGTCAGGGAAACAGGAATAGGGAAGGGAGTTCCATAGGGGAGATGTGCGAGACATGAAGCTATTGGAGTAGAAGAGACGTCTACATCTAACAGTTTCAACGGTGTAGGGGTGGGAATGGGATGCCAGCCTCGTAGGACGTTTAAATTCACGAGGCCTAGGGACAAGCGAAAGCAGCTCCTCGGAGCAATTACCGTGAAAGTACTTGTAAAAAAGACAGAGCGAGGCAACATCGCGTCTGTGAGAGAGCGACTGCAGACGAGATGACAGATCAGGGCCAATCACATTGCATATCCGTCTCTGGATCTTATCAAGAACCCTGAGGCAAACAGCAGGGGCCCCAGACCATATATGGTCGCAATACTCCATGCAAGGGCGAATGGTCGATTTATAGACTTGGAGGATCGATTCCGGGGAGAAAAATTTCCTAGCTCGGCACAGGGAACCAACTTTCCTTGCGGTGGATGATGCAACTGACTCGATGTATTTGTTCCATCTCAGATCAGCGGACAGCGTGAGACCGAGCAGCCGCAGAGAGCTATCGAGAAGTTGGTCTTCAGACATTCTAATGGGATGCAGGGATGGATCTTTGTGGTGGTTAATAGAGATCAGTTTTGTTTTAGAGGCGTTAAAGTTAACCATCCATTTCTCGCCCCAGTTCACAACCGATTGGAGGTCCTTTTCAATTTGAGCTGCCAGGTTAACTTTGTCAGCATCACTAGATTTGTGTTTGAGGCAGGAGTAAATTGTGGTGTCGTCAGCGTAGATGCCGACTTGGGAGTCTATGGCGCCAGGAAGGTCGTTTATAAATATGAGGAACAGAGTAGGGCCTAGGATGGAGCCTTGAGGAACACCTCCGTTAGTGGGATAGGAGCTGGAGATAAATCCACTGAGAACGACCTTCAATTCCCGGTTTGACAGGAATGATTGTATTAGGTCAAACAATCGACCTGTGATACCATAACCCTGGAGCTTGCGAAGAAGGCCGGCATGCCAAACTCTATCAAATGCTTTGGAGATGTCAAGGGCCACGGCACGTTTTCCTGACTGCTGGAAGTCCTCAACCATTGTTCCTGTCTTTAAGAACTCTGGTGACCCCTCCGACCCTTCCAATTACCGTCCTATTAGTCTCCTACCCCTCTTCGGCAAAGTCTTCGAGGCCATTATCAACACCGAAGTGATTAATCATCTGATATCCCATGATCTGCTCTCAGATAAGCAGTATGGTTTCCGCTTTGCCCGATCTACTGCCGATGTGCTTACGGCCATCACTGAATTTGTTTACCATTCTATCCATAATAACGGTGAAGCTCGTGCCGTGGCCCTTGACATCTCCAAAGCATTTGATAGAGTTTGGCATGCCGGCCTTCTTCGCAAGCACCAGGGTTATGGTATCACAGGTCGATTGTTCGACCTAATACAATCATTCCTGTCAAATCGGGAATTGCCTAACAGGAAGAAACTCGAACAGTAAAAACTTGGCATCTTAAAAACTATTATCTCACTCACTCGCAGAATCAAGAGAATGAAACGCATACAAAAAACAAAACAAGAACTCATGACAGGGATTTTAATTCCATCATCTACCCACGTTGTTACGGGAAGACGTAAACACTAACGAAAACCTCATGACCTCGTGATCTTAATCCCATCATCTCACCTCGCAGGGATGCGTCACGTAACCTATTTGCTTAAAGAGTGAGGGTCGGTATTTGCCCGCCGTCGTCCTCATTAAGTTTCCTCTAGCTCAGAACTGAGATCTATCCGCTCTTTTGTGGAAAACTCTCCACAAACCCTAGTTGGAGAAGTCAATCCATGATATATGCCTATTATCGGATCTGAACCTGGATTTCATGATGTCAGGATATCAAACTCTGTCTAGAGTGTTTCCAGCAAACGAAGCCCCGAAGAATCTTTGACATAATTTGAGAGGAACGCATCACCAACAAAGAGGTCCTCCCTCGGACATCACCCCAGAGCATCTAGGCTGCAATCCTACTATATCGCATCCGCTAGACCGATCACGTGTCTAGAAGGCATCCCACGAGACTCCTACGTTTCATCCTGTTTAAACAATTAGCCAGCGGCAAGATTCTAAGCGGAAGACCAAAACGAAACTTCAAGGATCAGTTGAAAGCATTCTTGACACAGGCCGAAATCAATGCAGCAAATCTCGGCCTTTCTGGCTATGGATCATTCGGCAGGGGACTAAAGACTTTTGAGTCCGACCATCAACATGAAGAGGATATGCGGTGTGCTGTCAGGAGGGCCTGGGTTACGCCCAGCCACATCCACCAGCCTTGTGACTTCTGCTCACAAAATTTCAGAAGAAGGCTGGGCCTTCACAGCCATCTCCGCCACCAGAAGGGAGAAAGAGAATAAGGATTACGATCCCGATGTTCGGATCCGAGCCTGGTGCCAACGACCGGATTTGACGTTTGGATACGAAACGTAGAAACTGTTAAAATCGTTTGTAAACAAATTAGAAGCGCTCAAAGATCAACAGAACGAACAAGTTTATGGCTAGAGAGAAGCAACGGAAAAGCGATCAACATGGATCAGTAAACAGTGAATGTATGTAAGCAACGCCAGTAATGGCTGTCCGCGACGCAAATGAATCCGAACTTTCACTCTTGATAATTCCAAAACGGTAGATTTTATCAAATTTATCAAGCCAAATTCAAATGGAGCATATACAATTACACATAAATGTAAGTATTCTGGAAATTTTTAATGCGAACTGAACGCGGGTGTTACGCTGCAAATTAACCTAAATTAGATAAATACGCTACACTTTCGGTTAAAATAACACTGTATGTAGTTTGAGTAATTAATTGCTGTCGGACGAAATTAATTGCTGTGGGTTGTTGGTAGAGTGCATTGTCATTTACGGCAGGTCGCAAACACCTCGGCAGATTCGGTAGCACCCGAATTTGTTTGTGTGCTTGTTTTGCGGCATATCAGCTTATGGGGCAAATATTGCCAAAATATTATTTTCTTGGGAGCATTCGTAATTTCTTTTAAAAAAATATATTGGTGGTAATATATTTTCTTTGTACACAAATGTATTGCTAGTAATTATTTCTACTGTGAAAATGTGTGGCTGGTATTTTTACTATAAAAATGTGTTTTTATACTTTCATAGTGTTTTGAGTCCAGTTTAGGGGTTAACTAGCTACTCATAAGTGGAAGCCTAACAGATGCTGCCATCCGCGGTCGGGTTGGACCTGAGAGCAGCAGCAATTAAAAGGTGGTTTCACACTCCTCAAAACCTCCAATCTACCGACCAGATGACTTGCTGCCGGATGTAGTTTATCGTCAAACCCAGGATGCTTAAACAAATATGAAGCTAATTTAAGTGAATATCAATTAATTATATGACAAAGGAACCTAAATACTTTCGGTCTATCCATCAACTTCAGAAAGTGTTTTCCTCTTTCTATATTCGAGATTTAGGGAAGATGGTTAAACTCATAAAAATGGGGAAATGACTTAAAACCAAGGACTATACAGAGAAAATATGATGCCGAAAGTTGAAAGAGATTTTAAAGAATCAGGCAAACGCAAAATGCCGTATCAGCGAAGAACGAATATCTGGTAAAAATATTTGATTAAAGCAAGTTTCAAAGAGAAAACTTAATTCAAAGAAATATTCAAGAATTAATGAAAAGCAATATTGACAATTTCATTAAATTATTGATTACCTATCTGGGTGCCTCTTTAATTAGCTGCATTACTTTTGCATATATATATATATATATATATATATATATATATATATATATATATATATATATATATATGTGTGTGTGTGTGAGTGTGTGTTTGTGTGTGTGTGTAAATTTAATCAATAGTCTGGTCTGTTCTGGTTTAAACAATTTCTCTTCTTATGTCTTGTTACGATCAAACATAAACGGAAATAGTTTTATATAAAAGGCATTTAGGCAACAAAAAAGAAATTAATTGATTATAGTTGGCCAATTTGTGCAGTATATTCTTTAAACTAATAGACATACATTTCTTTGTTTTATTTGAGCGCCTAAAATAGAATGTGTTATTTGCGTAAACAATGGATAATAACCAGGCATCTCCTCTACAGAGACCTGACTCCTAGTGTAATAAGAAGACACAACTTATTAATAAATAATCAGAAACCCAGAAAGTCAAAGAAGAGGTCTCCTGTGTATTCGTTCAATTTCATCTTTTTCTATGATAATTCCTGGGAGGTATAGTAGAGCGGTTCCACATTTCCTACTCCACTGTGACGTTATTGAGACACTATCTCTAGTTAGCTAGTCGTTGACTCATTTGAGTTTATCCACCCTCTGACATATTCATTCTATAGTGTTGGTATACACCTTCCTATTCCCTGTTTGAAGTGCAATTGGGACTCGGCTATTTAATTAACAATTTCGAGCCGTTATCCCTTACATAACGCGCACATCCAAGCTTGCAGCGGTCGCCCCTTTAGTTACTCACCAGGCTCTACGTTTCTTAACTTCAGTGATCGTACGGGAACCGGTGTTTCAACGTAATGTAGTTCTAAGCCGTAGTTAAAAGAGAATGCATAGTCACCAGCAAAAAAGACATTCCATGATGTGAGTTACGTTTTGGGGACGTTAAAATTATGTAGGTGCAGAAATTTAACCACATCTGTTGTGTAGTAACAAACAACGGGAAATGTAACAGAAAGACGAAGGCACAGAGGGAAAGACGTCTTTCAGAAATTAAGCAAAGTATCAAGACAACAAAATAATTTCCTTAGAAAGAAAGAAATTACTGCTGTAATATATGTAATACCTAATTTCCCATATGGCACTGGTTGATGGAAAATTTCATCCGAGACAAAAAAGTAGCTTTAAGCAAAAGAAATGAGTGATTGACTGATTCGTTTTTACGGGTTATCAGCCCTTTTCAGATTATTTAAAGCCAGAAAATATTTTTAGATGGTAAGATATTTTTGGGAGATAATAATAATTTAATTATATAAGTCTTGCTAATTAACCCATAGCTTTGGTATTTTTTGACGAAGTCGGAAGTTTGAAATGCACATGCTATTTGGAAACGAAAACGCAGAAAAAAGAATGCGATTCGTTTATTTTATTTATTTATTTATTCATGTCTTACTATCTGGCGGGGGAGAAGAGGCGGATTTATATCTTTCCCAAACGTATCTGCGCGTAAGTGAATATAACGAAGCTAACGGGAATTGGAGCTCCCCACCAATTAAAAATTCCGAGCCATTACACCAACCGCATATCCAAGTTTACAGCCCCTATTTTTTCACATCTAGGTACTAACCAGGCCCGACGTTGGTGACAAGAGAAACTGCCGACGAATGCTAATGGCATGTAAAATAATATATGAGCAACGGGAGGCTTAACGGCAAGTAAACACTTCTGGGACAATTAAGAACGAGGACATATAGAGTTTAACACTCTAAAAAAAGATAGTGAAATCAAGAGAAAACAGTAAATTAATGAGTCTAGTTGAATGTATAGCGGAACAGAGACAGTGAAGGGTTGTCTAGCGGCTTGGCGTCAATCACTTTTCCACCGCCGTAAGGTTGTATTTTCTTTAAATACTTTCAATTGCTTGGGTGAGCTTTCCGCTATGGTATCTCGACTTTTGAATTTAAGCGCAGTGCTAGACTGCCCAGCTATTTAAACTTCAGCACATGATTGATTTTAGTGTTTTGACGGAGGACGGCAGGTGCGACGCTGAGATCCGGAGACCGATTGGGAGGGACAAGGATGCTTTCCAAAAGCTGGGCAGAGTACTGCGAGACAGGAGGAATTCTTTGGTGATAAAGAAAAGAGTACTGAGCTGCTATTTGACGTCTGTCCTCCTTTAAGGCAGCGAATGCTGGACGGTCTCCTCAATGTCGAAGACGAGGCTCGAGGCAGCGGAGATGTGGTTCTACAGAAGGATGCTGAGGATACCATGGAGCGAGCGTGTTAGTAACGTTGAGGTCTTTAAGAGGATGCAAATAAGGAGAAGGGTCATACTTAATAACAGGAAGAGGCAGCTGAAGTTTCTGGGACATGTAATGAAAAAGGAGGGCCTGGAGAATCTGATACACACGGGTCGAATAGAGGGAAAGAGAGACAAGGGAAACAACACATGACATACCTGACGGGCTTAAGCAAGTGGGTGGTAGAACGTGGCCATGGTCGCTTACGTCCTGAAAAGACACAGCACATAAAAAGAAAATAACTAGACTGCCATATATGGTCCGGTGCTCCTGCTATATATTTAGAGATTCTTAATAAAATTCAAAGAACCACCAATATTATTGGTCCTGACCTGGCATCTCGGTAGCAATCATTTCCCCACCGCCGTAAAGTTGCTTCATTGTGCTTTTTCTATAAATACTTTCATCGTAATTGTTTGGATGGTATGTAGACTTTATGAATTTAAGCGCAGTACTAAATTAGCAACGAGGTCTCATCACTTTGCGGTTGAGCTGGCTAGATGTAACCGTAAGTTCTATGCTAACTGTTTCTTTTCTCGCACTTTATCGTTTGTGGAACTCTGTTCCAGCTTTCCAGTCAACTTTGATCTGCAAAAATTTAAATGCAAAGTCAATCGCTAACTGTTGTCTTCTGGATTACTCTTCCTCTGTCCTCACGCTTTTGCAATGTTCTTGTTTCTAAACCTAATCCATACCCGACAATCTCTTGGGTCACGGTGGCTTTACTTCCTTGCTTGGGGTGAACTCGATTCGATAAAAAAAGGAATTAGAGTAAAAAAAAAGACAGGAAATTATAGAGTGATATGATCACTTATGTCCGGAAAGTGTTTGGCACAAGAATGAAAAAGTTAAAACTAAGCGCACTTATTTAATGGCAAAAAAACAAAAATCGAGCGAACAATTTTGGTTAATCAATACTTGGCAAATATTCACTTGTTTCTTCCTTTCATATTCTTGTCTTTACGAATAAATAACAAATGCTTATTTAAAAAAAAAACATGAAAACGTATTCATTCTTTTGAATTTTCTTGTTTTGCTCATTGTTTTAAGCTCCCATTTTCATTGTTTTAGTCCTTATTTTCATTGTTTTAGCCCATATTTTCATTGTTTTAGCCCGTATTTTTATTGTTTTAGCCCATATTTTCATTGTTTTAGCCCATATTTTAATTTTTTAGTCCTTATTTTCATTGTTTTAGCCCATATTTTCATTGTTTTAGCCCATATTTTCATTGTTTTAGCCCATATTTTAATTTTTTAGTTCTTATTTTCATTGTTTTAGCCCGTATTTTTATTTATATAAGCTCCCATTTTTATTGCCCTTTCTCCTTAGAAACGAACCCTTTATTTCCTCCACCGGGGGTAGATTGTTCTAGTTCCACGTGCCATACCTCTTCTGCATGTCTCAGTTATTTCCCTTTAATTTAAATAGCACATTAACCGACATCTTACATACTGTTTTTATTGTCCTTCTTAATAACGTCTTCTCATTGTCTTCCCCTCTCAGTAACCACTTACGTCATGGGGGCATTGTCGCCTTACTTGGGGTGAAATGATAAAAAAGAGATCAAAGGATAACATTAGAAACGAAGTAAAGATTGCTGGAAAATAATGCAATGTGTCGCCAGTATATGGCAATGATTGTTGAAGAGATACGTCACTAATGAAGAAAGACTAGAAGCGACTAAGATGTGGTTCTATCGTCGAATGTTTAAAATACCAGGGACAGATCAAATGACAAATGAAGAAATTTTCGGAAGAATAGAATCGACAGACAAATGTTTTCGGCATGTCTAAAAATAGATTAACTCGCGGAATCTAGATATGATACTTCATTGGCAAAGAAAAACACATTTGTAATATTAAATCCTCCACTGTGATACATTATGAGGAAAGAAACACCAGCAAATTTAATACTCAGAGTACGTAGTGAAAGTAATAAGTCTGGAGAAACAGTGGTAGCCTACTCAACTCATCATCATTATCCCCTTGACTTTTGTAATCGTAGGGCGGATCCGAATGCAGTAGCCACACTAAATTTCCTCCACAACGGTCTATCAACGGCAGCCATCAGCAATTCTGCTATAGTCATACCTGTCCATTGTTTGACATTGTCCAACCAGTTTTTACGTTGGCGTCCTCTCCTATGTCCATCGGTGCCTTGCATGATGGTCTTGCACAGGCTGTCGTACCTGGTAATATGGCCAAACTCCACGCTATTTTTCTCCGTTTGACAGGGGCGAGAAGAGGGTCCTGGTGGACGACAAAACTTTCAAACATTTTCCGCACAAACCCATTGTTTACATGTTATGCAATGTGATTGGCCCTGATCTGTCATATCGTCTGCAGTCGCTCTCTCACAGACGTGACGTCGCCTTGCTCTGTCTTTTTTTACAAATACTTTCACGGTAATTGCTCCGAGGAGCTGCTTTCGCTTGTCCCTAGGCCTCATGAATTTAAACGTCCTACGAGGCTGGCATCCCGTTCCCACCCCTACACCGTTGAAACTGTTAGATGTAGACGTCTCTTCTACTCCAATAGCTTCATGTCTCGCACATCTCGCCAATGGAACTCCCTTCCCTATTCCTGTTTCCCTGACAAATACAATCTCCAACGGTTTAAGTATAGCGTCAATTGACATCTCCAGTGGCCTTGATCTATCCACTTCCCTTCTCCACATCCTTTCACCTTTCATTCCTATCTGCTCTCGCTCCAAATCTTCTGTAACACCCTTGCCTTGATCGACCCACTGTCTTTCTCTTTCTCCACATCCTCTCCTTTACCACTCATATCTGCTCTTCATCCAGCCCTTCTATAACCCCTTGCATGATAGTGGCCTCCAGCCTTGCTTGGGGTGATACGCTTAAAAAAAAAAAATGTTCCCAAAAGAAAATACCAAGGAGTTTTCTCGTACATTTGTTCTCAGACGCTTGGATCCTTCTCTCTGCCAACAGTGTCCACGTTTCACATTCATATAGGAGATTGGAGACTACCAGTGATTTGTACTGTCTGTACTTTGTTTGAAAGCTGATTTTGCCCCTCGATATTCTTGCCAATTTGGCCATCACTACCAACTACTTAGGAATAAATGCCAAAAGGTAAAACTAAACGCACTTAATGTTATTTAATGGCAAAGACAAAAAAAAAAAAAGATCAAACAGAAAACTTTATAGTGTAAATAGTTACAATACCTTATCTCAGAAATATAAACAGACCCTTACGAAGGCCGATGCGTACAACGGCCGAAACGTCGCATATATAACAATAAATTTGAGGACAATAGTCCAAACAATGTAAATAGTGTAGTTACAATACCTCATTTCAGAAATATGGACAGATCCTGAAGAAGCTCGGAGCGTATAACGGCCGAAACATCGTGTATTTGGTAATAAAGATGAGGGCAATAGCCCGAACAATGTAAATAGTGTAAATAGTAACAATATCTCATCTCAGAAATATAAACAGACCCTGAAGAAGGCCGGAGCGTAGAACGACTCAAACGTCGTGAATATGACAGTAAAGATGAGGACAATAGTCTGAACAATACAAATTGTGTAAACAGTTAAAAAAGATTGACAAAGTATTTATTTTTGATAATGTTTTTTGTGCATTGTTTTTAGTTCATATTTTTTCAGCATTAAAAATGATTTATTGGCAAAGAACTAGGTATTTACAATATTATATCATCCACTGCATGGAAATTATGTTTCCGACCAAAATGGCGGCGATAATTGTGAATAAACAAACGCACGAAATGTAATAATTGACAATGACGTGAAAACGACGCAACGCCATTAACCCATCTGACCCAGTGATGAAAAGAAAAATCTATTTAATACTAAAAAGACTTTTCCAGAATAAATTCTTGTAGTATGTGATTCACACCAGGAAATATCAGAAGTTTTAATCGAATTTAATTTCCATTAGGAATCTCGGTGTAATAGGAATTCATCTGTGGTGACCCCAATATGTTCACAGTTCACACTAAGAGATACCAAAGTAAGTTTTGTTCTTGGTATCACCTAGGATCCCCGAAAATTTATTTAGAAAATGTTCTCAAAGTCTCAAAGCGCAGAATGGGTGACATAAACAAGGAAAGGAACCCAACAGAACTTAGAATATACACATATGGTATAACCGAATAAAAGGAAGTTATATAAACGTCTAATCTACAAGTGGTGAAGGAGAATCTCCAGCAACCTCGAAAGAAGATCGAATATTACAGGAAAAACCTGAAACCACATACCCTCCATTCAGCCAACGTTAATTTGATGGGGTCCAAAAGTGAATAAATATTTTTTATATCAATACATGGAAAATTTTGTCTTGGTGCTTTTCTTAGAAATTTTTAATATATTAGATTCTAACAAGTTCTTCTAGACGTCATTTCTCTCTATGCTTTCGCCAGAAAGCGGGATAAGTTGGTTCGCTCTTTTAACCCCCAAATAATTCATCAGGGCGACTAACTACTACAAAAAGGAGGAGTCACTCTCTCTCGTTTTGTTCCAACGTACCGTCGTACTTTGTCGCACAAGAAGAATTCAATTTGTACCCCTAAAAAAGAAAAAACTTTCCAGAATAACGTTCACTCTGCGTTCACTTTTTGTGAATGTAAAAACTGATTTTTGCGTCAAATTCCACAGACAGATTTCACATAAAATAGGAGTATGTTTTTATTTAGAACTTGCGATCGTTATAAATTTAGTATGAACGGCACACTGTGTAATAAAATGTTTACAACAGTAAATAAAACATTTCAAATATTAATACTTTTTATTTCTGGAATAGTTCATTGGATAGGAAGAAGAATAGAATTCTAAAAGCGAATAAACACAATAAAATTAGCCAAATGAACGAATGAAAAGCAGAAAAAGACAAGTACAATGTAATTAGAAGAGGAAGATAGGAGCGTAAACGAAGTTGGAAAATGGCATCAGAGAAAACAGTACATAAGAGGACAGTATAAAAGAAATAATGAGAGAAGTCAAAGAAGAAGAGAGGGAAAGCTAAAGAAGGAAATAAACAAAAAACGAATGAGATGAAAAAGAGGAAAAAGAATAAACGGTATAAAAAGGAACTAAGAAAAGGAGAAGTATCAAATGATGGGAACAAAGGAATTGGATTAAGAAAAGAAAGGAGTAAAAACAAACGAAAGAAGAAAAAGATGAATACTGAGGAAAATATCAATAGAAAAAAAAGAGGAAGGAATAAAAACGGTAAGCGAAAAAATGGTACGCACGAAGAAGAAATAAAAATAAATGAAACGAATAAGAAGAAGGAAAAAAAGGAAGACGAAAATAAAAAAAAGAAAAGATGTCTGGGATGAAGAACTGAATGCGTGGCTGAATAAAGGGAGAGAATTCAGCTGGAGGGCGAATTTTAGTTGTGGGTTTAATAGCAAACGATAGTCGGCGAAGAGAAATGCTTCTGAAATGATTGCCAATTTGGCTGTGTAATGATCGAATTAAAAATCCATTTAACTATCTTGAGCCTCGAGATGTATGCCTCAAGTCAGAGTTGATCGACCTCGGCAAAAGTTCATCGATACAGAATATTCTAGCGACGCAGAGTCGACTCTTTGCAAGAACTTCAGAAAGGCCTCGAAAGATTACGAAACACAATTTAATTACTTTTCAAATCCCAAAGACATTTTAAGTAAAGAGAGAAAAAAAATGTAAAAATATTGATGTTAATAACAAATGGAGATAACGCTAACAATAATAATTATAATGGTATTAAGATGAGTCGTAGTTAGAGTTATTAGTTAATGATTTGTCCTAATAAGACGAACTGGCATCAAAATGGTGTTAATTAAAAGAGGCAAATAAAAAGCCTAAAAGTAAACGAATAGAAAATTAAATAAGCTCAAAGTAATGACCATACTGAGAGCATTGTGGTATTAGGATTAGTACTACTACTACTACTACTACTACTACTACTACTACTACTACTACTACTACTACTATTATTAATAATAATAATAAGAAGAAGAACAACAACAACAACGCTAATAATAAGTCAAAAAGGCGAATAAAAACTATGTGAAAATTAAGATGATACCGTGAACTAAATAATAAACAGATCTTGCATATCAGTGCAGAAATAATACGAGAATTGATATGTCTGGGTAGGAAGGGTGATTAATTGGAAATTGTGCAAGCGACTGCATTTTGATCATATAAACTAATGGCATATACCCAAATCAGAATCTGTCCTATAGAATGAGATATATAAAATACTTTTATACTATTATTTGGATATTTAAACGGATTACCCATTCCAAGCTTGAAGCCCCCCCCCCCACAAAAAACAAAAACAAACCAGTAACGTGAGACGGATTTCTTTGATTTCTATTAAGAAAAAAAAGAGGATAACTCCTTTAAAATTGTACGACGCCATTTTTTAGTGTTTCTTTTATTACGATTAATGTAACAAACTTTTGTATTCACATTATAACATTCTTCTTAATATATTTTCCATCCTACTGGTGGGCATTGAGAAGTGATGTAATAAATTCTTTTTTTTTTAAAGTGAGGTTCACCTGTACAAGGCCCGGGGGTCACTTGAGGTAGAGTGTTACGCCAGGAGACAGTTTGTACGGATAGGAGAGTAAGGTAACGATTAAGCCTAGACTTGTACAAGTTAAGATTGCAGTGATCGCGGAAACATCTTCGGGTCCATAGAAGTATGGTCCACGCGAAGAAGCTGTTTGAGTAGAACTTCTCACTGATGGAATACGAGGGGAATGCGGTTGGTTTGCTACAATGTAAGTGGCATGGCGGGTCCTTGGCGCGAAGATTAGTCCTGGCGGAAGCAAGGAATGTAGTTCGACCGAGCACTTTCCTTGAAAGTAGCGACAGAGCAGCCAAAAAGCTTGCCATTTAACGCATGTGGGAGAGAGGTTGAAGCGTAGAAAATAATTCGTCACTTACAAGGACTCGTTGAGACTTTTGGACTCTATCAAAGTGCGGACTGTTGTTGCTACCAGCAAAATATGACGACAATACTTCATTCTTGGCCTGATCTGGCTCTTATAAAGGTAAAGGATAGCACGTGGAGTCAGGTACTTACTGGAGCGGTACAGGTAGCCGACCATTTTACCTGCATCTTTAGCGATGGCTCGTATGTATGAGTTCCACTTCAGGTCAGAACACTTTAGATCAGTGGTCCTCAAACCCTTTTTTTTCTCTGGGCTGCGTTTTCGTGCCTCACCAAATTTTATGATAAAAAGTATATCTAAAAATAAAAACAAAACAAAACAGAGAGAGGGTTAAAGGGAGAAAACGTTTGATTTGAAGTCAGCACATTAACACTGATAACTCTCTCCTCCAAGTTGCGGACCCTAGTTACTATATTCTGAATACTTGATATAATGCAAAAATATCACTATGATAAAATCGGTCAATAAATATTTTAAGCTATTTATAGTGGGTGCTATTCATCTCGATATTTTTGACAAAATCCATTGAAGGATCTGCAATGTAACAGATCCTGCCTTGGCATCTCAACTTCAGTCACTTTCTCACCGAATTGTTGTGGCTTCCCTCCGTCTTTTCTAGAAATATTCTCATGACAACTGTTCTGATTTTTTCCATGGTGCCCCGACTACATGAATTTCAGCGTGCTACACGACAGGCATTTGGGTCGCACCATTTTATGGTTGAAAATAGTTAAATGTAAATTACACTTCTCCAACAATTTACTTGCTTCCGTGAAAACAACAATCTTCAAAAATTTAAATGCAACGTCAATCGCCATCTTCTAATTTTTGAATCCCTTTAATCTTTTAACCTTTCCTCAATAAACCCCACACCCCAGTCCTTTCTCACACTTTCGCTCTTTGTAGCCCCCTTCGTACTAGTAGCATTCCCGCCTTGTTTAAAAAATACACGACCCACAAGTAATCCATAATAATATTTTAAATTTTGAAATCATATTTATTTTTGGCACATGGATTTTTGAAACTGTTTCTGAATCTTTTATTGTATTTCACTCATTCCGCCTCACCTGCTATCCTCTTTCACCGCACCTAAGAGGCACACGACGCACTGTTTGTGAACCACTGGCTTCGATCATGATCATCGACCAGGAAAAACGATTTAGCTGTGGTCCATCGACAACGCGGTAATTATTTTGAGTCAATGATTTATATGAACTATAAACGAAAGTTAAAATCAATTGTAAACTGTTATCTATAAGCTGTTAATTCGGAAATTCATTCCTTCTTCATTTTATGAACTGTGTTGGATTACCTCCCCTGACGTGTTGAATTACCTCCCCTATAGGCGGCACGATTTTTGAATGGCTCGCTCTCTTTTTTTTTACTTTGTAGCGACAACACACGCTTCCGTTCTCACTTTCCGGCATTTAAGTCCATCAAAACATCAAATGAATAAAGTCGATCACTAACTTCAACGATGAAGATAATTTCTTTTTGTTTACCTTTCTGTAAACATTGTTTTTTTTTTTTTAAATGCATTTATTAATTATACTTTGTCTTGTTTTGTACCCAAATTCGGATGAGTTTGCAAAACATTCTGGGACAAATAATACCAGAATTCATAAAACTAGACTCTTAAACTTGATTTACTATTTATTTTTTCCTCAATAGGTGTAGATAGGTTTGCCCATCGCCCTGTTAACACTCCTCCTCGGTCTTTTGAAGAGAAGTTGTGTTAATCCTGTTTAGAATAGGGTTTTCGGTTCCTTCTAAAGTATGTTTCACCTCTCTACTTCTGACATCTCCGCGTAAATCTGAAACTTTATTTGCTATTTATTTGTTATTTTTCCTCAAATGACGTAGATCGATTCGCCTATCGCCAGGTTCATACTTCTCTTAGGATTTTTGAATAAAAATAGAGGTTTATCCCTCCTTTCCTGTTTAGGATTTCCGGTTTCTTCTAAAGCGTTCTAATTCTCTTTCGTCCTCAGAAGCGTCTAAGTGGCATTATGTATGTATAGCTGGCCACTCGTATTCGCGGATACTCGTCTACTAGGGTGGATAGCCAATCCCTATTGCAGACGCTTTCTCAGGTGCATTTGTGTTTGTTCAACACCCACAGAGCCCACCTGTGGTTTATATTGCAACTATGTTGAGCAGACGTTAGTTACAGTTTCTGGGAAAAAGCGTGTTATCTAGCATGATCAACAATTTGAACAAGGCCAGCACGCTCAAGCTCTCGGCCACGATGACTTGTGACTTCAAGCTAGCAAAGCTATCGACGGCAAGGGTTCCGTCTACTCAGTTTCACTCACAAGGCTTGGGTCAACCCATGGTATGGTTTTCAGGCACTTTCCAAACGGGCCGCACGATGGGATCGATCCCTACTGTCCGATAACAGAGGAAGTCGACTTTCTGACAAATCGACCATCGTGAGATTCGAACCCGGGTCTCATGGTCAGAATGCGAACGTTCGAACCACTCGCCTTGCTTAAGGTGAAATGATAAAAAAAAAACAAAGCAAAACAAAACAAGAACGATAACTCTTTTCGTTCTGCAACAAAATTGGCCAACAGTGAAATGGCTTTTCTTGAATTACAAATAACATAAATGAATGAAAATGCTTAATTAAATTATCTTAATGTAAACCTTTAATTTAATGTAACATTGAAATTGAATTCTTCATAACCTTTGGTTAGTGCACGACCGAAACGAATGGTTCAGTAATAATAAAATGAATAAAAAAATCCCACAATAAATCTAAAGAAAAATTAATAAGTATCTCAACCTTGCCAGAGAGATGGAGGCACTGAAGAATATGAAGATGACAGTCCTACCAATTATTACCGGAACACCGGGAGCAGTCAAAAAGACTCTAAGAAAAAGGCTAGATGAAGAGAAGAATGGTGATCATCCGACAGCGCTGTTAAAATCTGTGAGAATACTGAGAAAGGTCCTGGAATACTGAGGTAACATGTTACTTGAACTCTACTAAAAACTACCATTTATATTTGGTATCATGAACCGAACGGAAAGTAATAATAATAATAATAATAATAATAATAATAATAAACGGGAAGATGATTAGTCTTTGTAACTGATGTTGATAAGAACAGTTGTGATAGCAACAATGCAATTAAAAAGGCAAACCGTATTAAAATGAAAATAAAGTTGAATTGAAAGTAAACATGTTAAATATGAAAAATAGATAAATTGCGGCGATAATAAAAGCAATTATTAAGAGAAAGAAGAATTGTAATTTGGCAAAAGCAGTGAAAATAGGAGTGAAAATCAAAGAAAATAAAAGTAAATAGGAAAAATAAATGGGAAAATATTTAATATATTAAAATAATTATTATTCGGAAGAGAAAAAACTGATATTGTTTTCTTTGTCACTTCTTTTCCTCTTATCGAAAATTACTTTTTCTTTATTTATTTATTATTATTATTATTATTATTATTATTATTATTATTATTAATTATTATTATTTTATTTACATGTAACTTCTTATACTCTTATCTAAAATTACTTTTTCTTTACTTATTATTATTATTATTATTATTATTATTGTTGTTGTTGTTGTTGGTGTATTTCATGCATTTGGATGTCCGTATCAGATGTTAGAGTGAAAGACAAATCCAAACACTCTATCCATTTCCTTAAGTACCTTCGCAGAGCCTAGCAACACATCCAAAATCGATTTTAACATTTTGGATATACTCCCAAACGAGCCAATTATATCTAGAATGGCACTAACCTTCATATTTCATATTTTTAGCAATCTCGAGCAAGGTCCTGGAATTTTCCAAACGTTTTACTGTCTTCCATCTTCACTTTGTATTTAGCAGTCAGAATCCTATTTAAAATCAAGCGGTTTGCACTTTGTTTACAATCATCACGTGTTCTTATTTACCGGACAACAGCATAACTATTTACCCATACCTATTCGTAAAAAGAGTTTAAAACATTTTTGTTTTATTGTTTACCGTTTAATTAATTATAGCGGCTCAAAAAATGTGGTCAAATTATTGCATTTGATTTGTGACCGCTATGAAGAATTGTGAGGTAATAAAACAGTTGAATGTTGGCAATAAAACTAGTTTTAAGTCATGGAAAATGTTTCAAGAGAAGCAAATAACTTCCCCAAATCCAATTCCAGGGAGAATTCGTTCAGTTCAGTGCCATGAGAGTCAATGAAGAAGAGGGTGAATAGACATCGACAAAAGCGTGAGAAAGAGAGCAATAGAGCTGGACATTTCAGACAGGTCTCTAAAGAGGATTGCGGAAGTGGATTTAGGGCTAAAACCATACAAGATTCTGCGACGACAGCTGCTCTCAAGTACCTCCAAGCAAAAAAAAAAAAAAAGTCTTGGCAGAAAGAAGAAAACATTGGCGGAGATGCAGCAAGCCACAGACAGTCTTCGTTTTGGTCCGGCGAGAAGCTTTTCACTGTGGAAGCTGTGGTCAACTACAAAAACTCGAGGATTTACGCTACTTCATCAGGACACATCCCCGAGGGTGTCAGAACACATTTTAAGCGGTAGAAACCAATTGGTGTCATGGTTTCGGGTGCTATTGATTCTGATGGTTCGAAATCGCCTTTGGTGTCTATTGAAAAAAGGATTGAAATTGAATAACAGAGGTTACCAGTAAATAACGGAGAGAGATGTGCTGTACTGGCTGTCCATCACATTTGGAAATCGTTATGTCTTTACTGAAGACGGACCTCCCTCACACACGGTCAATTTGACGCAGAACTGGAATAATAGGCATTTTCATGAATTTTATGACAAGTCAATTCGGCCTTCACCAAAACCCCTGATATTAATCCTATAGACTCTCTGAAATAGACCATATCGGACAGAGAAGTGTGTCAGAGCTGATTAGGCCGTGGTACAGTTTAAATGAAAAGGTTGTGAAGAAGCCATGCACTTTAGTTGAAAAGCCATGCACTTTAGTTGAAGTGCTAGGGTAAAAGAAAAGCGTTGACCATGGTGAATTGTGAATATATGTAACATGTTGTCAATCAGTATAACAATCAACCTGTAAACTTTCATGAACCAGAACCGAAAACATTTTTATTTGATGATAAAATGAGTAATGGGCAAATATATATAATGCTGGCCGCCGGTCTGGGTTTCGAAGTACGATAAACATGCTATTTTGCTTCTTTCCCGCAAAGGATTTATTTTTGAGGAGTGAGGACTATTTTTTGTATCCCTTTTTCGTTAGTTTGCATAATTTCTAATTTCTATTATTTAATATTTTATTCCACAAAAGCAAAGCTTTCTATTTTCTTGGGTTTTGTTTCTCTTTATTCTGATATAACTGGTAATGATGCATGTTGATGGAGAGATTCGCCCTAAGCAAGGGAGTAAAGACACTGAGACATAAGGGATTATTAAGTGTAAAAGTATTAGAAAGCAGAAATATTACTAAGGAACGAGAACAATAGAAGTGTAATCAAGAAGACGGAGGCACGCTGGAGTAATGGATAGCGGCTCGGATTGAGGAATCAGAGAGCCGAGTTCGAATTTTAGTCGAATCCATTGCATTCACTTACTAATATCCTTGGGAAATCCTCTTCTCCCCCCAGCCACATAGCAGGATAGACCGGGTTCTATAGCCTTAGGTGGCAACTGGTATACCGCAGAAAGAAATGGCAACCTACTGCGGGAAAAAATCTGCCTCTTCAGTCTTGTATCGAAAGATACACGATCGCCTAAGCGTGTATCACGCATGGCACATAACTGACTGAATCAGGAAGACAATAGATAAGGATTGACATTGCATTTAAATGTTGAAAGAGCAAGTTTAACTAGAAAGTATGAAACCGGAAGAGATTGCCACAAGTGCGCGAAACATAGTATAGAACTTACAGCGACACCAACTCAACTGCAAATTGGTGAGACCTTGTTGCCAACCTGTTAAGTTGATAAAATCTAGGTACCATAGAAGAACGATCATCCGAACAATTACCATGAAAGTATATATATATAGAAAAGGCGCAGGAAAATAACTGAAGCCGAGAGGCCAGGGCAAGACCAATAATATAGCTGATTTTCCTTTGAATTTTATCAGGACTCTCCAGATATATAGCAGGATCACCAGATCATATGTGGCACCAATATTATAAGCATGGACGAATGGTACACTTATAGATATTTAAATATATTCTGGGGAGAAAAAAAATGTCTAGCACGACACAGTAAACTAACTTACTAAGCAGCTGATTTAGCAATGAATTCAAAGTAGTCTTTCAATTTTATGTCAGCCGAGAATGTTAGCCCGAGAGAGCGTGCCACTCTTCTGGAGGTTAGCATCAGCTATCCTGATGGAAGGCAGAAAGGGGTTTCAAATATAGGCGATTTTGTTTTCGCTTTTCAAGTGTCCTCTGCTAAACTATGCCCATCACGGTTCTACTGCAGTTATTCGTCTGTTTATTAGATTCTAAACAGAATAATTGTTTCGGATAGTAGTTCTAATATTTTTACGTTTTAGCAAATAAAACTCTGACCACCTAGCCCCAAACTTCGATGCCAATATTTTCTCTTTTTCATCCTCAAGGTGTAGGGACTTATGCATGTTCACTAATTTTCCTCACACGTTGATTTACCGATCTGGATTTTCCCTTGTTCAGCCTTAGAATGGTTACGTGTTTCTTTAAAAGTCAAGCCTTTTCAGAAAGTAGACAATCATGAATCCACAGATCCCTTTTCCTTTCATAGTTTATCATCCATTCTAACATACAGTTCTGTTCGATAAAAGTGACTCACCTTATCATTTAAATTTAGCTCAACTTTCGTTTCGTCAGAGAAGAGAACATTCTTCCAGTCTTCTACGGTGAAATCTTTGTAATAGTGAGCTCATTCAAGTCTCTTGGCTCTGTTGGTTTTGCTTATTAGCGGCTTAAACCTTCGTCTACAAGATTTGTAGCCTTGTTCTAACAGCCACCGACGGACTGTTGAAGAGGCAAGATTAACACCTTGCTCTTCTCTTAGACTGGCTGCAATTTCTTGGCTAGTTATAATCTTATTCTTCGCAACTTCTCTCTTGATTACCCTGCCAGTTCTATCATCAATCTTTTTCTTTCGTCCCCTTGTTTCCTTCCTTGGAGCAGGAGTGGCATCATTATGTGCCCTAAGCACTCGAGATACAGTTGATTGCGAGGTTATAGCAATTTCTGCAATTTCTCTCGTAGACTTGCCTGCTTTTGAGAGGGCATTAATGGATGCCTTAAGTGGTTCTGATGTGTTTGTATCCTTTCATCTGGTTAGTGACTTGAGTGGCTATTTCAAGCTGTTTTTATACTGTATGAGGCTTTCTGGAATATTCTGGAATACTCTAGATTTAATTTAAGCTGTTCTAGAATTCTCTAGAATATCGTTCTGAGTGTATTGCAAAATAGCTTTCAATATTTTGTTAAAAGCTCTTTAAATTTACCAGTTGAATCATTAGAATGCGATATCTGAGTCACTTTTTTTGCACGGAGTTTTTTCCTGAATCTCATTTATATCCAAATTTATAATTATCAATAGAATACCTTAGGGTGGATAAACTTTTTTTTCTTATGTGGTCGGGAAGGGGTCTTTATATTAGGAAGATTAAAAATTATTTTAACCCCAAAAAATATTTTTAGTAAGAAAAAAATCCGGTGAGTCACTTTTATCGAACAGCACTGTACAGTCAGTCAGTTATGTGCCATGCGTGATACACGCTTAGGCGATCATGTATCTTTCGATACATGACTGACGAGGCAGATTTTTTTTCCGCAGTAGACCAGTTGCCATCCAAGGCTATAGAACCCGGTCATAGAACCCGGTCTGTCCAGCTGTTTACCCATAGCTGGGGGAGAGAGGAGAAGAAGAGAATTCTTACCTTTTCCAAGGGTATTAGCACGCAAGTGAATGTAATGGATTCGAGTGGAATTCGAACCCGGCTCTCCGCTATTCATAACTCCACCGTGCATCGTCTTTTAACATGTAGCTGAACCGAGAAGAAATAGATCAATACCTTTCCCAATTTGTACGAAAATGAACGCAACTAACTGTATACTTCCTTATTGATAATAACCAAATATTTGCATAGTCTTCTGAAATATTTCTTTCTTCTTGATACTCCTATCATATTTTCACATCTTTTCTGTTTGCTTTAATGAGTTTCATTTGAGTACTTTAAAGTAGTCGTATTGGTATTTCATATTTACAGTTCAGTTCTATCTGCTGCCACAAGTTTTTCTTTGTCCAACAGTGCCATACGTGATACACGCTTAGGCGATCATGTATCTTTCGATACATGACTGACGAGGCAGATTTTTTCCCGAAGTAGGTTGCCATTTCTTTCTGCGGTAGACCAGTTGCCATCCAAAGCTATAGAACTCGGTCTGCTCTACTATCTACCCATAGCAAGGTTATTAGTATGTAAGTGAATGCAATGGTTTCGACTGGAATTCGAACTCGGCTCTCCAAATCCTCAATCCGAGTCGCTCAAAATCCATTCCTATGTCATAGTTACTGTTCGTAAGTGTTTTAGCCAACGATTCTATATTTTGTTTTTCGAGAAGAATTTATATTGTTAAATTTTTCCGTCATGTTCGAAAATGGTGTTCTTTTTTAAAACTGTTTTTCAAAACTAAATTCAGTGGTATCATGTCTGTCTCCCTAAAATAACTTTCAAATTATTTTGAAAATGGCGCAAAAGTTAATGATTGTAATAAAAACGGTCATCTGAAAGACAACGGCATTAAAATTGATGATAAAAGAATATAAAACCAGAAAAAAAAGGATATTGAAGTGCAAAAAATGTGTCACTTGAAGACATCAAAAATTCCAATTCGGTTTTGGGTTTGACTGGAAAATCTTCTGAAAGACTCATTGAAGGGAACCTTTGTAGCTCATGCCTTTCAGAAATGAAAACAAAAAAGGTTCACGCAAGAACAGCTCATAAAATGGCTTTATACTTGTAAAATATGTGTGCGCTCAGGCTGTTTTATGCTAATTTCATCTTTTTACAAAAAATGCACAGAGGAAAATGCAATAATGCCATTTTTCAGCTTAGGTCGCTTGTTGGGATCCAGAAGGAAATGCGTATACAACAGAAACCAAAGTAAATAATAATAATAATAATAATAATAATAAAAGCAGAATGTTTCTTGATTTTGACATTTAGGCCAATCAAGGAAGATCCCTATATTTGCTTGTTGTGAACATGCCAATTTAAGTTTTCTAGAACGTATTTTTGTATATCACTGCAAAGAAATTTGGTTCACTGTGCCGTGCCAAAAAAAAAAAAAGAAGAAAATTCTCGTCTTTATATCTTTCCATCTTTACAAATCCTCTATTCGTCCGTGTATTGATTACTGCTGTCATATCTGGTCTGGTACTCCTGCTATTCATCTCGAGTTTCTTGACAAAATCTAAAGCCATCCAGAGTCACTTTCTCACCGACGTGGCGTGGCTTCCCGCTGTCTTTTCTACAAATATTTTCATCGTAATTGCTATGACAAGCTTTTTTTCCCCCTGGTGCCCCGACTACAAGATTTTAACAGATTCTTTTCTCGCACTTCCCGACAGTGGAACTCCCTCCCGTTTACTTGCTTCACTGAAAATTGCAATCTTCAAAAATCTAAATGCAACGCCAATTCCCATCTTCGGTCTTCTTGAATCTCGGTCATCTTTTGTCCTTTCCTCAATCCTTCTTCTTTTCTCTCACTTTCACTACCAGTACCCCCACTCCCCCACTGAGTACTAGTGGCATTCCCGCCTTGCTTGGGGTGTAATGATTAAAGAATAAAAAATCTTATATAATAGCAAAGCGCTAGGCAAAGCTAA
Source organism: Acanthosepion esculentum (assembly GCA_964036315.1). Classification (NCBI taxonomy): domain Eukaryota; kingdom Metazoa; phylum Mollusca; class Cephalopoda; order Sepiida; family Sepiidae; genus Acanthosepion; species Acanthosepion esculentum. Next base: position 13,922,794 of record OZ038505.1, on the reverse strand, counting down.
ATAAAACCGATAGAACATATGTTACCAGGACGTCGCCCGGGAACCAATAAACCGGAGGAATAGGATAGTTAGCGACATACCCCGTAATAATTAACGTAGCAGTATCCTAAAATATTAGAAGCGAGATTTGTAGGATTGTGGATAAGAAGTTGTTCGGTTTGGTTTGCTTTATTTTGTTTTACGGCATATCAACCTCAGTTATTTAAGGTTGACAAGATTTTTAGGATAGATTCGTATGAATAGAATAGATTTTCTTTGTAAGAAATCAGTTTGTAGATCAGGTTTCATTGGCGTATTTTTGTAAAGAGAATTTTGTCGAGAGTCAAATCTATTGGTAATATTTTCGTTTCTTTCAAAAATGTATTGCTGATGATTTTAATATAAAAATCTATTTTTTATTTTCATAATGTTTTGATACCAGTTTGGGGGTCAACTATGCGCCAATAGCTGGGACCCTAGCAGGTACTACCACTCACTTGATGTGGTTTCACGATCCTCAAAACCTGACCTCGTGAGGGGTTGAGTAAATACAAATCTCTTGATTATATCGGGGGCCTGTGCAGACGATCCCAGCGCGTGCAATCGTTGGGAATAGTCTTAAATCCTTACCACATATGTATTGGCGTAATGCTTAGTAAACTTGTCTCAGTTACGACTGAGTAGTGAGTTCGTTACTCCCTACGTGCCCCATACCTTCGGTTTGGCGACACATCTAAAATACTCTTAGAAAATCACCCTACCACATGAGTGAACGCAACTATTCGGAAGCCGTCTATGGCTGTGCGAGCACGAAGTCACAAATCATCGTGATTACGCTAGAAACTGTAATCAAGCTTCAGTCATCGTAGTTGCAGTATAAACCAACGGTTGGCTGAGCAGGCGTCTACAATAGGGATTAATTAACAACTCTAGAAGATAAGCATACTCAGATACGAACAACCAGTCATATATTTCCGCAACACAGAAAAGGACAATTAAAAATGTATAAAATTCATTTTATAAATGAACGACTTAAAAAGAAATAGATTTTTTAGTATTGGCCATTATTTCTTGTTAAGAAATGTACTTACTTCAAGAATCTCTTTAAGCTAGAAATAGAGAAGCAAGAATTTAAATTAGTGCCAATTAAATTTTTGTCTCAGCTGTGACTTTAATCTGACTTGGGTTGAAATGGCCTTGTTCATGCAACCACCAGCTGTACTATTTTTTTTTAAATACAGAACTTGTTAAAATGTATTCTCAAAAAGTTAACGCCTTTGTGCATTCAACGCCAACTAATTGGAATATCGAAGTGTGTTTATTTTCGACGATACTGCTGAGCTTCGAAATTAAAAACTATTGAAACGTTAAGAAAAATTTCTTCAACTCAAAATAAAAAAATGATGGAAGCACTGAAAATGCTGCCTTATTGAATTGTTTTTAATTGTTCAGAATCATATAGGTTTAATTTGACCAGAAGGTCTGCCAAGCTGGTCGTCCAAAATTATCTTAGAATTAAAAGGTTAAATATTAATTTTATTCTAAACTACGAACCACATTAAAGCGCACGAAAATACTGCGGGCGATAGACGCTGTGAATCTTCTCAGAGAAATTGTTTTAAATCTATCTTATATATCTATAAGTCAAACATTCGTCCATGCTTAGAAAATTGCTACCAAATATGGTTCGGTGCCTCACCTTGAGCTCCGAGCTAAAATCCGAAGAAGAATCAGCAACATTATTGGTCCTGATCTGGTGGTTCGGCTTCAGTCACTTTCCCACCGCCGTAAGGTTGCCTCTCTGTATATTTTCTATAAATACTTCCATGGGAATTAGTCGGATGAGCTCTTCGCTATGGTAGCTGGATTTTATGAATTTAAGCAGAGTAATAGAATGACTTCGAGCTCTCATCAATTTACAATTAAGCTAGCTAGATGTAGCCGTAAGTTCTATGCTAACAGTTTTTTCTCTCGCTCTTCTCGCTTGTGGAACTCCCTTCCGGCTCCATGCTTTCCAGCCAATTTTAATCTGTAAAAATTTAAATGCAATGACAGTCGCTATCTACTGTCCTCCTGATTACTCTTTACTCTTTCCGCTCATTATTAATGTTTCTATTCCTAATTATTTCACACCCAGTAACCGCCTGTGTTTTAGTGGCTTTACTCCCTTGCGTGGGGTGATACCGACTCAAAAAACAAAACAAAAACAAAACAAAAAACAAAACAAAACAAAAAACCCCAAAAAACTAAAAAAGATGTGATATACAGTATTCCTCCACAATGGACATAATTTACAATGTGAATACTTGAGTAACTATATGTCTCAGGCAAATGAAATTAAATAGGCTTCATGTTGAACAATAAAAGATTTATTTATCAAAATTCAAACAAGATATTCAAAGGGATATAGATTTCACAATGTTTGCAAGTGTTTAATATGCGCGCCACCCGTGACATGACAAACGTCAAGTCAGCAGTCCAGTTCCTGCCAAACACGATGTAGCATGTCTTGTGTGTAACATTCTCCAGCGCCTCAATGATTCTCTGCTTAAGTTCCTCTAGGATTGTAGGAAGAAGGGGGATATTGACCTGTCCCTTCACATAACCCCACAGAAAAAACAAATCACAAGTTGTTAAGTCAGGTGAACGCGGTGGCCTTTTCAACAGCACATTGTCATTATCACTGGCATGCCCGATCTATCTTCCTGGTAGATTCTTATTGAGATCAATCTGTACAGTCTACTTAGTTTTTATTGGTCTTGTTAAAATTTGAGGCCATTTGAGCGAGAATTGGTTTTGTTATTACACTACAAAATAATGTCCATTTGTTCGGACACCCTCTATTCAACTCACTTTTGCCTTGACGATGTTTTAACGGATAATTATTTAATGTACTCGGTTCTGCATAAGAGGATCAAAGTGTAGTATCTGTCAACATTTCTGAGACATTATCATTGACGCCTTATGACCGACAGACCTATGCAATAATAATACCAGCCATAACGTCCATGGATCCTGATCTTAACTGATTAGAGGTGTTAAAGTATAAATATTCTGTTTTGGTGAATTAAGTCGGGCTACAGTAAATAACCCGTTCAGTACCACAGATTTGCTTGCCCGTTACCCGATCATAGTTAGTTGTGCATGTCCCCTAGAGGCTGGCATATTATGATCTCTGTACAGAGGTCGCGGGGGAGGAATCATTAGGTCTGGGTGATGGTCGTATTTTTAGGTTTGACGAATGAGGCAGCCAAGGCGGCTTGGAAGTTACATCTAGATATTTTGGAACACCCCCAGTCGGAGACCATCTGATCGGAGTGGCTTGCCCAACCTGAAGGTAATACTCACTGGGCCCCATCCGAAAGGCTACGTGCTACTTTTATCAAAACCTGTCATTATATAGCGCCTATTTGGCTGTGGTACATGTAACTGGTATACTAGTGTTCTAGTGTCGATCTCTCCCCCAATACTACTACTACTTCTACTACTACTACAACTAATAATAATAATAATAATAATAATAATAAAGAATTGGCAAAAATATAGAAGAGGAGGAGGTGTAAAAAGAGCATATGAATGTGGAAAGATAGGAAGTAAGAAAGGTAATGAAAAACGTAAATAAAATCAGAGGAAAGGAAAAGGAAAGATATACATAGACGTGTATAGATCATTGTTAATCTTCAACCTTTTTTAACTTTTGTCTAGAATTGTATATGTTCTGTCTTCCTCTTCTCCCTCACTACTTTGGTGTTTCTTTTCCCTTTTTTTTTTTATCTCTATCTCCCTCTTAAATGCCTTTCCCTTATTTGCGGTGTGTTCCTCTGTCCCCCCACCCCATTTTTGCATCTTTCTTTCTATCTTTTTCTAATTTAAAATCGTTACGATTCATTTTTTTTTATCAAACATTTTAGTATTGAACGAAATAGCCATATAAATTGGGTACAATTGAGTTTCATTTTTATGTAATTCGTTTCTATACTCTATAATAAATATATTGAACTCTCTTTTGTGGATCAATTTTAATATTATTAGGATTCACTTGGATTACTTAACCACGGATATATATATATATATATATATATATATATATATATATATATATATATATATATATATATATATGTGTGTGTGTGTGTGTGTGTGTGTGTAAAAATTGAGATATAAATTTAAAATATCTGTAAAGACAATTTTCCTTTTGTCTTTCATATATATATATTATGAAATTGACAAAGTCCGACAATTATTTAAAGACATTTTTATGTTTAACATTCTTTTTATATATACAAGTATTTAAGTAAATGCTCTGATTATAATAAACAGTATCAAATAACATTTACCAGCCTGAATATACGAGAAATTTTTATAGAAAATATTCGTCGTCCGACAGGATTCGAACCTGTATCCTATACGGAACCGTCATATAGCCTGACGAGCCTTTTTAACCGATTCGGCCACAGAGGATCGCTCGGTTGGCAAGGTTGAATTTACTGCTTATAAACTTCAATCTTCCATGAATCTCTCACGTACATTCATAACTGCTCATGGCGTATCAAGTTCAGGCCGGTAAATGTTATTTAATTCTGTTAATATAAACAGAGCATTTACTTAAATACTTGTATCTATAAAAAGAATGTTAAACATAAAAATGTCTTTATATATATATATATAGCTTTAAAGAACACAGACGTCATACCTTAGGAACCTTTCGGCCAACCCTTTTTTCAAATGTATTCGTTGGCGATTAGGAATACAAATGAAGACACATTAATTTATTGAGTGTCTTCATCTGTATTCCCAATCGCCAACAAATACCGTTGAAAAAGTGTTGGCCGAAAGCTTCCTAAGGTATGACGTCTGTGTTGTTTAAAGCTATGTTTTATTTCTGTGGGTACAAATCACTTATATATATATATATATATATATATATATATATATATATATATATATATATATATATATATATATATAACTGCTAAATTTAAATCTTGTGTCGTTTATAAGTTGTGTCTTTGTGTGTGCGTAAAAATAGAGATATAAATAAAATGTATCTGTAAAGAAAATTTTCCTTTTGTCTTTCATATATATATATATATATATATATATATATATATATATATATATATATATATATATATATATTAATTTAAATAAAAACAGACCACTTTAAGGTTCCATGTAATAAATTATTTCACCACAGCCCTTTTAAAGGACCGCGGATCATCAGATTTACTTCCAAAGGTTGAAACGAAAAATGAAAAGAAATTTACACATTTATGACGGGCATCTGATGATCCGCGGTCCTTTAAAAGGGCTGTGGTGAAATAATTTATTATATGGAACCTTAAAGTGGTCTGTTTTTATTTAAATTATTAGCTCTGATTTACATTGAGCTCTCTGCATTTTATCCTCCTTGGATCTACCCATACGGATTACCTAGTTTTTCGTAAACTATATATATATATATATATATATATATATATATATATATATATATATATATATATATATATATGTAATAGAATCTCACGCTTAAGTTTAGAACTGAACCGCTACATTACCTCCACAGATGATTTGATTACAGGTTTATGTAGAACCAGCCACACTTCTTGGAAGAAACGACGACAGGTAAATAGTGCACTCTGTCTTCAATCAACCTTCCTCGGACATGTTTTCTTTCTCCCACATTGCCTGTTACTCAAAACAAGAGAGCTCTGTCTAACTTTTATTTAGCCACTAACTGGAGTGAGAATAGATTCATATTTGTTTCCAAGGTTTTTTTTTTAGCAAAATGAACGAAACATTATTGACCGGAATTCGAACTCGGCTCGGCATCTTCACTTTCACTGCCGGTAACTGCGGGATTATAGAAAGAGAGATGAGAAAGAAATACAGGTCAAATGGAATAGAAAGCAAATTAAATGAGTGGTGGATGTGTTTTCTCATTACGTAATGGTTCTGAAAGAAAAATCCTAACAAAATTTATCATCAGCGAGGTTAAAGTTAACATTATGCGCTAATTTACATTATTCGGACTATTGTCCTAATCTTTGTCACCATATTTATTACAGCGTTTCGGCCTTTCAGTATCTGTCTATATTTCTGAGATGAGGTATTATCTACATTATTTACATTATTCGGACTATTGTCCTCATCTTTGTCGCCATATTTATTACAACGTTTCGGACTTTCAGTATCTGTCTATATTTCTGAGATGAGGTATTATGTACGCTATTTACATTATTCGGACTATTGTCCTCATCTTTGTCGCCATATTTATTACAATGTTTCGGCCGTTGTACGGTCCGGCCTTCTTCAGGTGGTTGGAATGTCGAACTGAACCCTTTATTTCGCTCACTGGGGTATATAGTACCCAGCGTAAATTTTCCTATTTTTAATTACAATTTTCAGTACTTGATTTTCTAACCTAAATAATATGTTTTTCAGTTCCTATAAATGTTAACTCTTAAGTTCAAAGTTTGAAGTGCCTGCATGTAAAATATTTCAAATAAAATTTATATTTAATATTTTTTTGATATTTTCAAAATCGGGTATGATATACCCATGGTTAGTGATATTTTCAAAATCGGGTATGATATACCGATGGTTAGCAGTGGTGTAACTTTAATTGATGGTTAGTATTCTAGGGTTAATGGCAAAATATGTCATTTTGATAGAAATGTTAAGTAAACGATTGACGGATTAGTTTTTACAGCTTATTAACCATTTGCAGGTTATTTAATGCCTGGAAATATTTTCAGATTGTACGAATGTTTTGCAGATAATAATGGTTTAGTGATACACGTTTTACTAATTAACCCATAGCGGGGGAGTAGAAGAGTTGGATATTTTACCATTTCTAGATGTATTAGCGACTAAATGAATATAACGAAACCAGTGGCGATTGGAAGTCGGCTCCGATTAACAATTCCGAGCCATTATCCATTAGACCACCCGTGCATCCAAGCTGACAGCACTTGGTATTCCTAAGCGATCACCCATCTAGGCACCAACCGGGCCTGACGTTGCATGATTTCGGTGATCGTACGGGAACTGGTGTTCTGACGTGTGATGCGGCCGTAAGTACATTAGAGAGGTTAGAGGTGGCACCAAAATAAAGAACACAGTTTTGGTTTTGAGACGCGAGGTTTAAAATAAAGGCAATAAGCATGAATATAATAAACACATGCCTCTCCCTCCTTTTTGCATTTCTCTTCTGATGTCGGCGTATTCTTGATATACAGAAATTGAAATCCCAGAGAAAAATTCAGAAAAATCTAACTGAAATGTTCGTGAAACTTAACGAGGAAATCTAGCGCGTAGAATTTAATACGTCAAAATCAAGATTAGTGGATACGAGCAAGTAAACTACATTTTGTTTGTCTATATTTCTGAGATGCGGTATTATGTACACTATTTACATTATTCGGACTATTGTCCTCATCTTTGTTGCGATATTTATTACAACGTTTCGGACTTTCAGTATCTGTCTATATTTCTGAGATGAGGTATTATGTACACTATTTACATTATTCGGACTATTGTCCTCATCTTTGTCGCCATATTTATTACAAGGTTTCAGCCTTTCAATATCTGTCTATATTTCTGAGATGAGTTATTATGTACACTATTTACATTATTCGGACTATTGTCATCTGAGTCGACCAAGCATAGAAATGAATACAATATGGGAACCAGTAATAAGGAGTGCCGGAGAAAAGCGATAATAACAACAAAAATTGCAATATGAGTTCCTTGTAAAAAACATGTAATGATAACAGCAAAAACTGCAATATGAGCACTGGTAAAAATGGTTGCTGAAGACATTAGGTTTATATTACCTAGAAATTCATACACAGATATCCTCAAGGAAACATGGCACAGTGGATAACGGCGTTATTTAGATCAAGTGACTGGAACCAAAGAGTGTGAGTTCAATACCTGGTTAATGTAGTGGAGAACTTTCAGAGGGGAATTAACAGGAGATAACTGACATCCATTAGACATAGCACGTAGAACTAGAACAGTCAATTCCTGTGAGCAAAATAAAGGGTTCAATTCGACACTCCAACCACCTGAAGAAGGCCGGAGCGTACAACGGCTGAAACGTTGTGATAATCATGGCGACAAAGATGAGGACAATAGTCCGAATGATGTAAATAGTGTACATTTTTTGTTTTAATCATTTCACCTGAAGCAAGGTGGGAATGCCACTATTACGCAGAGGATTACAAGGAGTGAAAGTGAGAGAAAATACTAAGTATATGGAGGAAAGGACAAAAGATGAACATGATTCAAAGAGATAGAAGATGGTGATGGACGTTGTATTTAAATTTTGGAAGATTACTGTTATCAGGAAAGCAAGTAAAGGGAAGGGAGTTCCATAGACGGGAAGTGCGAGAAAATAACCTGTTGGGGTAGTGGTTGCATTTAGCTATTTCAATAGCAAACGTGTGGGACCTAGATACCACTCTAGTAGCACGCTTAATTTCGTGTAATTAGGACATCAGGGAAGATAGCTCGTCATAGCAGTTGCCATGAAAATATTTGTAGAAAAGACGGAGAGAGGCCATGTCACGTGGCAGCAAAGTGACTGAAGTCGAAATGACAAGTCAGGATCGATTACGTTACAGAAAATTCTTTGGATTTTATCAAGAACCTCGAGATGAATAGCAGTAGCACCTGACCAGATATGGCAACAGACGAATGGTAGATTTATAGATATCGCAATGGATTCTGACTAGTAAAATATTCGGGTACGACACAGTGGGCCAACTTTCCTTGCAGCACATGTAGCTATAGATTCGTCGCTCCACTTCAAGTCAGTTGAAAACGTGAGATCAAATAAATGGAGGAACGAGCACCTCAGTGAAAAAGAGTGGATAAGAAAGAAGCAAGTATTGTTGTGAGTAAAAAATTACAGGAAGCTGTAGGGAGCCATGTACCTCTCCTCACCCAAACTGTTTGACAATACTTTACATCTAACTTAACGTTAGAAACAGTAAGACATTTTAGTACAGCCGCAATGCATAGACAGTAGTCCGAAAGTTTTGTCACCCCTTAAACCTCATTTCCACACTCTAGGTTGTCCTAGGTAAGACAATAAACTACGTCCGCGTCCTGGGTAAGAGGATAAACTACGTTCAACAGCAAGGCCTCTGATCAGGAGGTTGGAAGGAGTGTGGAACTACCTCTTAATTGCTGATGTTCTCACGTCCACCGTGACCCGGGGTGGTAGCACCTGTTACGGTCCCAGATATGGGCAAATAATTAACATCCAAACTTGTGTAAAAATAGGTGTTAATACCAGAAATACTTTGTAATAAAAAAATTATTACCAGCAATAATTTTTGAAGGAAAAATTATTATCAGCAATACTTTAAAAGAATACCAGCAATACACACAGGTATACATTCTTTGGAAAGAATATGACCAGCTATAGATTTCTTCAAGGTGGAATATTCCCAGAAATAGATTTTTGAAGAAAAACATATTACCTGCAATAAAAATGTTGTCGGCATTAAATAACCCATTGAGGTTGATATGCCGTAAAATAAAATAAACCAAACCAATCTAAGCCAAAGAATACATATTCTATTCATATGAATCTATCCTAAAAATATTGTCGGCATTAAATAACCCATTGAGGTTGATATGCCGTAAAATAAAATAAACCAAACCAATCTAAACCAAAGAATACATATTCTATTCATACGAATCTATCCTAAAAAATATTGCCGGCATTAAATAACCCATTGAGGTTGATGTGCCGTAAAACAAAATAAACCAAACCAATCTAAACGAAAGAATACATATTCTATTCATACGAATCTATCCTAAAAATTTTGTTGGCATTAAATAACTCATTGGGGTTGATAGGCCGTAAAATAAAATAAACCAAACCAAACCAAATCAAACTGTAGGATCTTGTGTCAGCTATCTGAAATAGGAAAGTATATAATGTATGAATGACAAGACTTTCGGAACACTCTGTAGACTCAATAATAATGATCACTGCTAGCGACGAGTTTTCACTATTTGTAATTACTTAGAATTGTTCCTGCTATTAAAACGAGAAACCGCTAAATATCAAGTGGTATTGTTTAAAACGTGGACAACAGATATTAAAATATTAACCAAGAACATAAACAAACCATATTTTCTTCGGATCTTGCAAGATACTCCAACGACCTACTTGTATAAACTGTATAGAAAAGGACGTCCTTGAATGCGGCAAAAGACAACGTTTGTTTTTAAGAAATTGTCCAGCAATTGAAGATGCGATGAAAAATCATGTTGAACTGAATTCAGTTCGAGAATGTCAAATATAATATAAATATTTATCAAATAAAAAGCGGTCTCGAGTGTTTCTGATAGCATCCGAACATCGTGTAGAACTCTTAAGGAGCCGAGACGACAAATAAGGAAAACTAATGGGAAATTGTCGGTTTCATAATTGTTGTTTACAGAAATAGAAAGACCGGATGGTATTCGTAAGCGCAAAGGAAATTATTATCCTAGTGTGTTTGCTATAACTCGGAAAATAATTTCTGTCATCTCCTTCGCTGTCTTTAAGTCATGTGATATGAAATCACCTCCAATAGCATTTCATCATTTAGCATCAATAAAGAACACCATGTCATTACATTGCTGTTTCTATATGGGTAGCGGGAAAAGCGTTATTTTCGTGCTATTCGAGATCATGGTATCTGACATGCTGATCTCGCAAACAATTCCTAGTGAGTTCGTTACTTAATGATTGATAAGGTTTTTGTCTAATAAATATCAACAGTTTCGGAAGCAAAATTTACGTCGCTATAAAAATGGTTACTGTTCTATGTATGCGTGTAAATATGTAAAGTGTGTTTCATTAAGACGGATTATATATAAGGGTGTTTCATTAAGACGGATCAAAGTCAGCAGTAAATAAATCAGTGTTATTGGTGAAAATTTATTTCTTTCTCTATTGGATCATGTCATTTAAGTCATGGCAATTATGGGTGAAAAATAATATCGCCCAAATGTCCGCCAAGGCTTCGGAGGGCACAACTCCACTCGATGGTCAAAGTTTTTGATGACGTCTCTGCATTGTTGCCCCTCGATCTCACCAATATGCCTTATTATCTCATCCTTCAGCTGTTGAATTGTTGTTGAGTCATGTAGAAATTGGATAAAGTAGGGCTGAAAGACAATCCTATAGCTACGCCGTCAGACAAAATATTATCATAATGATCATAAAAAGGTATTTCTGTCGCGCAAAATAGTAGTTTACATGGAATTGTTGCTTTAATAAAGGGTGTTTCATTAAGACGGATTATATATAAGGGTGTTTCATTAAGACGGATCAAAGTCAGCAGTAAATAAGTCATTGTTATTGGTGAAAATTCATTTATTTCTCTATTGGATCATGTTATTTAAGTCATGGCAATTATGGGTGAAAAATAATATCACCCAAATGTCCATCAAATCTGAAAGAAAAAGAAAAAATTCCTTAGACGTTTAAAATTAATTCACATTTAAAATCGGTCCAAGTTATTGGAACAGCCTTTATATTGGAAGTAAATACCGAGCACTGAGCCCATGAGCATGACCTATTGAGGTGGAAAGTTCTCTCGCCACGGATATCGGGTCTAGATATTACTTAATATTGTACGCCTCAAGTATACATTAACCAGCTCAGAAATTGAACTGACAATTACTATGTTACTAAATTGTATAGTCTATATTTTATTGTCCCCTGGAACGAGGAAATCTACAATCATGGACTAAAAATCGGCCCAGTTCAAGATTCCCTGTAGGTTACCCGGATTTACATGTCGACAAGCCAGAGAGGTACGGTGGAGCAATGGTGGCTTTCTAAGTGTAGCTTAGATGTGGCACACGGCCGAAAGTATGGAGCACCCAGTGAGGGTCGTTTTCAATACTCAGTCGTAATTTATCTAGCGAGACAAGTTGCCATAGTGATTTACTAAGCGTAGCTTAGATGTGACACAAGGCCGGATGTTTGGGGCCCCAGAGATGATCGAACTCACGATTCAGTCATAATTGATCTCGTGAGACAATCTTGCTAAAGATTACATCAAGTCGAGGTTGCCATAGTGATTTAGTAAGCGTAGCTTAGATGTGGTGCAGGACTGGAAGTAGGGTCTACCCAGAGTGGATCGAACTGTTTACACTATTTACATCGTTCGGAGTGTTGTCCTCATTTTTATTGCCATACTCACGAAGTTTCGGCCACTGTACGCTCCAGCCTTCTTCAGGATCTATCTCTATTTCTGAGATGAGGTATTGTAACTTTTTCTTTTCTCGCCCTGACGTTATTTCACCTTTCATTCTTTTGATTACATCCGGCCTTCCCCAGTTTTTTCGCATCCACATATACAGGGTACGCCATTTAAAATTTTTAAGTTCGCATATGCGCGTTGTTTATTTTTGATTGCACAGAATAGTAGGGTCAGTTGTGCACAGTCCGGAAGGAAAGGAGCACAATGGCGCAATTCACTCCAGCAGAAATTTAGTAACGACATATTATACTGCTTGGCATTCCCGTTGTAACCTCCAATACAAACATTTCAGAGTGCTTAGATGCCGATTTGTGGACAGTGCAGAGGATTCGGAATGAGTTAGATGAGTCTGACGATGATTGCGAAGGTGTTTGATGTGATCATTAGTAATGGCGACGCTATGCCTCCATTCATATTCCCCTAGGGCCTCAGGCTCAACATGGAGGCCTCCATCAAGTGGCTTGAGGAGGTAGTGAGCTCTGGGTCAAGAGGGTGGCTGCCGGAAAACGCTATGTCTGGCAACAGAACTCTGCATCATGCCACACAACCAAGAGAACCTAGTCATGGCTGTCGGACAATTTCTGCGATCACATTACCCCTTACACCCGGCCACCTAACTCGCCAGACTGCAAACCCTAGATTAGTATGTGTAGGGAGCAGTTGAGCGAGAGACCAACAAAACTCCTTGTAACACTAAAGATGTACTGAAAGCAATAATTATGGCAGTATTCATCAACTTAAATAAGGAGACGGCCCAGAAGAATTGCAGGAGATTCCGAAGTCGTCTGGAGGCTGTGGTTGAAGCCAATACATTTAAAAAATGGAATAAATTTACTCTTTAGCATTTCAAGATATTTTTGGGTAATTTTGGTAAATATATCTGTTAAAATGAGATGTCAGTGTTATTTATATTTTTGCAACATTTAGACGACAATTTATGCATAGCACCCTGCATTTCTTAGTTGGTGAAGGAGTGTTTTCTCTACTCTCAAAAAAATAGGCCTATGGTTTATAATGACAAAAAATACAAATTACCATACCCACTACAAATGATCACCGATGTTCTGAGAGGGGACATGTCATTAAAAGAGACAAAGAAAAAAGAATGTAGATGTTGAATGAACGAGCAAAGGTCTAACAAGTCTAAGAATGATTATATCGCGGATAACGAGGCCACACTGTAATTGAATAACATGGACAGGAAAATGCAGCTGTTCTTCAGTTAATTGGATAATATTCTCCTGCATTTATGACACTTTTCCCTCGCAAGGTTAACTTAAAAATATGTGAATGTGTGAAAACAGAAAAAGAGAAAAAAAATGAAAGGTGCTGGTGAATGACCATTGGAATAGAAGAAAACAGATGGAAGAAAAAAAATCAGCGAGAATCTTAACAGAAGAAATTAAGAAGAAAAAGAAGCGACGGATAAAAATAAATAAACACACAGAAGGAGGAGGGCAAGGAGGAGGAGAAGGAGAAGAAGAAGAAGAAGAACAAGAAGAAACTGAATAATACTACTACTAATAATAATGAGAAGAAGAAGAAGAAGAAGAAGAAGAAGAAGAAGAAGAAGAAGAAGAAGAAGAAGAAGAAGAAGAAAAAGAAGAAGAAGAAGAAACAGAAGTAGATGAATAATTATAAGAAACAGTAAAAGAAGGAGGAGAAAGAGGAGGAGGAGGAGAAGAAGAGGAAGAGGAGGAAGAAGAAGAAACATAATAATAATAATAATAATAATAATCAGAAGAAGAAGTAGAAGAAGAAATATATTAATAATATTAATAATAATAATAGAAGAAGAAGATGAAGAAGAAGAAGAGGAGGAAGAAGAAGAAGAAACAGAAGAAGGAGAAGGAGGAGGAGGAGGAGAAGAAGAAACATAATAATAATAATAATAATAATAATCAGAAGAAACAGAAGAAATATAATAATAATAATAATAATAGAAGAAGAAGCAGAAGAAGAAGAAGAAGAAGAAGGAGAAGGAGGAGGAGAAGATGAAGGAGAAGGAGGAGGAGAAGATGAAGGAGAAGGAGGAGAAAAAGAAAAAGAAACATAATAATAATAATAATAATAATAATAAGAAGAAGAAGAAGAAGAAGAAGAAACAGGAGGAGGTGGTTGAGGGGGAGGAGAGGGAAAAGAAGAAGAAAGCAGCGGGAAGGAAAATGATCATTGGAATAAAAAAGAGAGGAGAAACTTGAAAAGCAAAAACAACCAATCATAACAGAAGAAATTAAAAATCGAAGAATAAAAATCAATAAATAAATACAGAAGAAGAAGAAGAAGAAGGAGGAGGAGGAGGAGGAGGAGAAAAAGAAGAAGGATGAGGAGGAGAAGGAAAGGACGGAAAATATCAGTGTATCTTAATCCCGTCCGTGAGGATTTGATATCGTTATCTGTTTGCTTCAAATCTGAATCCGTTTGTGTTGATGCGAATGTTACAGCAAAACGTTAAGAAAAACTGATGAAGCCTTATTTCGAGTAATTAAAGTTTAATCAAATAAACAGATTATTGCCCCATAATGAGTGTACAATTGCAGCTACAAGAAATAAAAAAAAATGAAAAATTTGGCAGGTATCAGGAGATTAGCAAAAAGAATAAGATAAAGGGAACTGTTTCAGAAGATGATGCAGAAGAGAGAGAGAGAGAGGCAGAGAGAGAGAGAGAGGGAGAGAGTTAGAAAGAGAGGGAGGGAGAGAGGGAGAGAGTTAGAAAGAGGGGGAGGGAGAGAGTGAGCGGGAGTGAGAGGGGCAGGGAGAGAGAGAGAGTTGGAGACAAATGGGAGAGAGAGAGAGAGAGAGAGAGAGAGAGAGAGAAAGATGAAATTAAAAATTGCCTACACTGTATATCCATTGGTGAGATATAAGTACCATTCGAGCAGCTTCATTTTCCCGCGAACCGCTACTCTGTGGAACCGACTACCAAAAGGATGCTTTTTCCGATCACTACAATCTTAAACTCGGGTGGCCCCCACGCCTTGTACAGGGCAAATATCGATGTAAAAAAACAAACAAAAAAGAACAGAATATGAGTGTGAAGGAAGCATATCAGGAGAATCGGTTGATAAGCCGTAAAAAACGAATTAACCAATCAATAGAGTAGTTCTTGTCTGAACAACATTCTTTTTATGTGCCCTGTCCTTTCAGGGCGTAGGCGATCATGGCTCTCTATCTCCCTCTATCCCTTGCAGCTCTCAACAAGTTCCTTCTCTCTGCCACTTCCCCCAGATCACGTTCTGTCGCCCACTTGCTTAAGCTCGCCAGGTATGTCACGTGTTGTTTTCCCTTGTCTCTCTTTCCCTCTATTCGACATGTTAGTATCAGATTCTCCAAGCCCCCCTTCCTCATAATGCGCCCCAGAAACTTCAGCTGCCTCTTCCTGATGTTAAGTATAAGCCTCCTGCTTGTTTGCATCCTCTCTAAGACCTCATCGTTGCTCACACGCTCGGTCCATGATATCCTCAACCGTAGAACCACATCTCCGTCGCCTCGAGTCTCTTCATCATCTTTGAGGAGACCGTCCAATATTCGCTACCGTAAAGAAGGATAGATGTAACGATTGATATTGCATTTACATTTTTGAAGAGCAAAGTTGGCCGGAAAGCATCTAACCGGAAGTGAGTTCCACATGCGAGAAGCGCAAGAACAAAAACTATTAGTATAAAATTTACAGTTTTGATGAGACCTTCTTCTACAATCTAGTACCGCGATTAAATTAATGAAGTTTAGGTACCATAGAGGAAAGTAATATTTGTTTTGTTATAATGTAAAATGTAGCAGAAGGCTAAAAAGGGGGTATAGGAGAAGGCTGGTCTTCAATCAGTTTTATCTTAAACTTAGCTAGCCACGATTACTGACCCAAAACTACCCACAGTATTCCTTACACCGAAACAAAACATTCTTGTTACCATTCTTACTGCAGCCACCGTAATACCTCAGTATCTCTATGTAGTCCTAACTAGTCCCCGTATGTAAAATTTGTCTCGTAGTGGGGGATAAAATAATAAAATTCATAAAGTATAGGTACCATAGATGTAAGTAATATTTATTTTATTTTAATACAAAAATAGGACACAAGGCCAAAAGGGGCGAAGGGAAAGACTGGTCTTCAGACTGTCTTATCTTAAACTTAGCTAACCACGACTACTGACTAAACATACAAAAATACTCCTTACAGCAAAACAACACATTCTTACTTATTCTTACTACAGTCATCATAATACATCGAAGTCTCTATGTGATCCTAACTAGGCCCCTATTGTAAAATTTGTCTGTTGGGGGTTGGGAATAAAAATAGCAATATTTCTAAAAAATGATACCCCATTGAATCATATGAGTATAATTTATATACAAGAAACTAAACAAAATAGTAATAAAAATTAAAAAAAAAAAACACTATCCTTAATCGTGACGGAAAAATTAGTTAACTGCACGAAATTAATGCGGGACTATGTAATTAAGAACGATTATTCGACCAAACACACACTCCGCCATACACTCATCCAAACATAAAAGCAAATACGAATTGCACAGTCGAAAAACGATTTCCCTTAAAGTATTTACAGAAATAATAACAATCATACGATCAAGCACCCACTCAATCACAAACTCTTCCAGACACAAAAAGAAAAACGAAATACATACTCGAAAAACAAAGAGCTAGCCACGATTACTGACCCAAACTTCCCACAGTATTCCTTATGCCGACACAAAACATTCTTACTTACCATTCTCACTACAGCCACCATAATACCTCAGAGTCTCGCAACTGCCGCATCTACCAGAGAACTGATATCTCTGTCACCTAACGGCGGAGGGGAGGCGATTAAACTAAAGAAAGTAGGGACAGAAAAAGAGACAGATAAGGGAAAGTTCATCGGAACAATTGCCATCAATATATTTATAGAAAAGCCGCATGGAAGCAACTTTACGGTTGTGGGAAATGACGGAAACCGAGATGCCAGATTAGGACAAATACTATTGTTGATTCTTCTTTGGCTTCTATCAAGAATCTGTAAATTTCAGGAGCACCGGACTAAAAGCGGCAGCAATATTCAAAGCGTGGACGAATGGTAGACTTATAAATATGTAAGATAGATTCTGGAGAGAAAAATTGTCTCGCACGACACAGCGAACCAACTTTCTTAGCAGCAAACCTAGCAGTGAATTCAATATACTCTTTCCACTTTATGTCAGCTGAGAAAAAAGAATCAAACAAACACACGCATGCACGCACGCACAAAGAGAGAGAGGGAGAGAAAGTGAGAGAAAGTGTGTGTGTGAGAGAGAGAGAGAGGAAAAGTTAAAGAAAGTGAGAGAGAGAGAGAGAGAGGAGAGAGAAAGAGAAGGCGTGGTAAATGATTACTTGATGCAAAAAAAGTTAAAAGATTTTGATATGGGAGTCGCTAAGCGAAAAAGTAAGTAACGTATCTGATCGCAATATCGTAAACCAAATAATAAAAATTTGAATAAAAACGTGTACATCACTTGAATTTTTCTAAGAGATATTGGTATTATTGAATTTTTATAAGCCTCTGTTGACCACTACCCCACTTGCTTGTAAAATCTGCAGTACTTTCAAATCTGGAAAGTGGATGAAAAGTAAAAGAAAGAGACCAGGAAGAGAGTGAGAGAGAGAGAGAGAGAGAGAGAGAGAGAGAGAGAGAGAGAGAGAGAGAGAGAGAGAGAGAGTAAATTGATATATATATAACGTTTGCATTCCGACCATATTCAATTTGTCAGAAAGAAGACTTCCTGATGTTATCGGACTGCGTGCGGCATCTTTGGAAAGTTCCTGAAAACCATACCACGGGTTGACCCAAGCCCTGTGAGTGAAATTGGGAAATTGACCGAGGGCTTGAGCGTGCTGGCCTTTCTTCACATTGTTGATCATGCTAGATAACACCCTCATTCCCAGAAAATGTGTCTACGGTCTGCTCAGCATAGTTACAGAATAAGCCACAGACCAGTCGTCTAATTGGCTAGCCGCCCTAGTAGACGGTGTCCTCGAATACGAGAGGCCAGCTATTACATATATATATATATATATATATATATATATATATATATATATATATATGTGTGTGTGTGTGTGTGTGTGTGTGTGTGTGTGTTTGCGTGTGTGCGTGCGTGCGTGCGTGTGTATGTTTCGGATTATCGAAGTGCTTATAATGTGTGTGGGTATTTGCTTTCTGTACAAGGATAGAAGGGTCCTGATAGAGAAAGGCTGGAAGTAAAAGAGTAAGAGAAAATGAAAGTGAAAGTGAAAGTTAAAGAGAAAGTGAAAGTTAAAGAGAAAGTGAAAGAGAACAGGACAATCTAAAACTTATGGAGAAAAATGAATGAGAATCCAGTGGATAAAGCGAGAGATAGAGAGGACAGAGAATTAGAAAGTAATACCGATGACGAGAGAGAATGAGAGTGAGACAAAGAGAGGGAGTGAAATGCTAGCAGATGGGAAGAGGTGGGGGGTAGATAATGAGTTAAGAAGACATAGGAACAGGAAAGGGAAGAACAATATTAAAGAAAGAGGATTCGGGAATATATCGATATAGGCGCTTGCAAAAAGAGAGGAATAGAAAGAGAGACAGACAAATAGCGAGAAGGGTAAGCGGGCGACACACACACACACATAATATATATATATATATATATTATGTGTGTGGAAAGGGAAAGAAACGGTAAAAAATCCTGCGGCTGACCTTAGACTTATCCAGAGATTATCATATAAATAGATATTTACTTACTTATTCCTTCTAGCATGTGTTATCTTTTATTCGTTTTTAGTTTTATCATTGGCTGGGCAGAAAGTGTGGATAGGGAAAAATGAGCCTAGCTGTGCAAGTGAGTTGGGAAACAATCCAGTTGGGTGTCGGGCAGTCATAGAAGATTAAAGAAAATGCTCGGTTGAAGACAATCCTAAAGAAATTGTGTATATATTATCTATATGTATGTATGCGGGTAGGTAACCATAAAACTTCTGTCGTCTTATTTGAAGCGAATATTATAATGAGAGTAACAACGGTAAAATATATATTCGTAGGAACATGAAAAGCTCCAGGTTTCGGAATGTCGAAAAAGTATACTTAAAAAAAAAAATAAAGATAAAAAAATAAAAATAAGGGAAGATTTTCAATCGTTTTTATTCGCCACGAAATAAAATAATTTTTTTTTTTTACGTAAAACCGATTCACATTGTGGAGAGTTTAATTTTATCCCGAGTGACAAGTTGAAAGTCTTTTCATACATTATCAATCAGATTTGATTTTATCTATCAATGCGTATGCTTGATGCTTAAATGGAGGGGAAAATGTTACCCGGACGAGCACCCAAAACGGGTAAAAAAGGGAGAAAATTAATTTTTTTTAAAGCATAATTTTTATGATTAATTTTGTTTTAATTATATATAAAGGTAGCACTTTGAATTTTGTCAATGATTTTTCTAATATAGTGTTTGGAAATTAATTGATAAAAATGCAAAAGATGTTTTCGTGTGTCGCGTTTAGATCTTTACGACTTCCTCGGACTAAAGTGATGGTTAAGCTGATGTGACAACGCAGTGAATTTGCGTGCAGATTCTTACAAAATGTCATCTTTCTTGGCAGATCTTCTATAATCGCTATGCGGCATGCTTAATAAAAAAGTGATAAAAACGTAAATAAAAAAAGAAACTAAACGAAATTATCCCGACTATATACCCAATATATATATATATATATATATATATATATATATATATATATATATATATAAGTTCTATCTCAATCACTGGGATGAGGATTTATCATATTTACACTATTTACATTCGGACTATTGTCCTCATCTTTTTTGTTTTCACAACGTTTCGGCCGTTGTGCTCTCCGGCCTTCATCAGGTACATATCGATACAGGTAACCTACAGGGAATTCCGTACCTAACTCTTTACTTAATCTACGGGGATCGACTGTTCTCGTTCCACTGCCCATGTCTAGGGATAGTCTAGTTCTTATTTTTAGTACCGATCGATATAAACCTGACGAAGGCAGGAAGACACAACAGCAGAAACGTGACATGAGGACGGTGGGGTAATACGGTGGAGTAATGGATATCGGTTCGGATTGTGGAATCGGAGAGCCGAGTTCAAATTCCAGTCGTATCCATTACATTCACTTACGTGCTAATACCCTTGGGAAAGGTATGAATCGCCTTCTCCACCCCACAGCTATGGGTAAATAGCAGACCGGGTTTATAGCCTTGGATGGCTCTACCGTAGAAAGAAATGGCAACCTACTGCGGGAAAAAAACTGCCTCGTCAGTCATGTATCGAAAAATACATGATCGCCTAAGCGGGTATCAGGCATGGCACATAACTGACTCCTAATGTAAATATGGTAAATAACAGAGATACATAGTTAAAAATAAATTTAAAAGTTTAAAATCTCAGCGTTCCCTTTTTTGTGATGTAAACGAACACCTGTTGTTACTTTTGTGATGCCAACGAATACTCGTTGTCACTTTCGTAATGTTCCCTGTAGTAGAGACTTTGCAATCGCAGATACAACGATAATAACGCCGTTGAACAATGCTTATGTCAGACGCCTTCGAATATCAGTCGCACTAAGAGTACTTGCTCGATAATACTCGCTCGAATAGTAATCCGTATAGTGATCTGAATAGAGATATAGTATAATGAATAGATTAGAGAATAGCGCCCCGTATAGTAATAAAGGATATAGTAGAAATGGAGGTCTGAATAGTAATAGAGGATAGACTAGAAATGTCGATCAGTTAGACGTCACGCTACCTTCCATATATGCGTTTCCTCTATGGTCACGTGGTCTACTTTTGTGAGCATGTGTTGTCACATCAACGTAAACATTACTAGTTCTAAAGGATGAAACGTATCGCACTAAAAAAATATTCCCAGGCTTTCATTGATTTCCCTAACAATGTTCTTGTATATAGAATTTATATACCTTTTCCCCTTATAAGAAAAAATAACTTTAAAAAGGATATTTCAACTGTTTTAGATTTGTAAAAATAAAGGAAGAAGGTAGTAAAAGAAATAGTGAGTTTTTAAACTTAGCATATTTTCCGGCTTACTCGACGTTGCGACTTGGAACTAATATTGGAAAGAAATTTCTCAGGAAAAAAAATCATTTTCACAGACAACACATTCACCATGCTTCTTTCACATACTGGCGCCACGTATTGCTTGCATTAATCACTCGTCCAATTTTGTTTGTATGGCAATGACATACTAGTCAAGAGCAGAAAGGTTCCATCAGCTGCTAGTAAACAAAGCATGTTTAAGCTTGTGGCTCGGCTTCAGGAAGGTTTATAGTCTTGGAAATATTTGTAACAGCTAAGTACTGATGTCACATCATATAAAAGGCTGAAATAGATAGCTAACATTATAGTGTAATGACTCAGCATACAGATCCACATCCCTAACAGTCAAGCCAATTAGGTGACCGTCCAAGCTTACTTGAGCCTGGGCGTTGCCCTACATTCGTCTTGGAAGACACACAAGCATTTTTCAGGGTATGTTTTAGGAAAAGAAGTGCCGGAAAATACGGCAATCCTTTTTTTTAACAGTATGATACTACTTGATGCATTCTAAGCAAAGGGAAGTTGTGCATCTTTCCCAGAAAGTTGTCACTATTTTTCACCTGTTTTTTGTTTTGTTCGAAAAGTACACATGCAGACATAGCACTCTCGTTGGTTTGTTCTTCCAGCAGCAGTATCTGCATCCAAATACTCCAAGAAATGACGTAACCTCAAGAATCCGATTAAATGCTAATCTCATGAATCCAAGAGTTGCCAATTCATCATTTAAACGTGTATTATGAATAAATGATGCCTGTATCGTCGGAAAGCTTTAAGTCATCAGTTGATGATGTCCGCTGATCCGCAGTGAAACATCAATTAGTGTTGCCTGACGTTTAAATATTATTGACTGAAAATATAGCAAGTATGTTTTTTGCTGGCAATAGACGCTTCTGGAACCTTAACAGAAATCTAGTTTTGAATATTGCATCTCGTGGTTGTCTGATTGTCTACCTCTCAACTATTTTTATCTCTCTCCCACTATCTCCATCCCTTTCTCTCACTCTCTCCCATAATCTCCATCAATTTCTTTCTCTCCCGCCCTCTCGATCCTTTTCTTTCTCTCTCTCCATCACTTTCTTTCTTTCTTTCTTTCTTTCTTTCTTTCTTTCTTTCTTTCACCCGCTCCGTCTCTTTTTTCCTCTATCACCCGCTTCCTCACTTTCACCCCTTTTCTCTCTCCCCGCTACATCCGTTTCTCTCTCTTACTCTGCACGTTCCTTTCACTCTCTCTCACTCTCTCCATTCATTTCTCTCTCTCTTAACCTCTTCGCCACTTTCTCTCACCCTCTCCATCTCTTTCTATTTTCCACATCCTCCAGCCATTTCAAACATAACTCCCTTTTCTATCTCTCTTTCTTTCTCTTTCTCTCTCTCTCTCTCTCTCTATATATATATATATATATATATATATATATATATATAACTTATTTCTCTCTTTCTCTGTCTCTATGTATATATATATATATATATTGTTGCAGTTTTGAGGTAGCTTGTTATACCAGTGAGCCAGCCAAAATGAGCTGACTTATTTTATAGTTCATCAATAGAAGTGTTAACTAAACAGAAGGCTCAAAATATTCTATACAGCGTGTATAAAGGCGGTCATGTTTTTTCCGGAATATTCACTGCCAGCCTTTGATATCGAAGACTGAAGAATTAAGGAACAGCTGCTGGTGGTATTGGCGATATAGTCAGATTCAGTAGAGTGTCTGACTCGTGAGTGTTAATCTTTAATGTTGTTTCATTGAACAGATTACGTCTGCGATGGATTCTATATTCATGGACTATGGTGAACATGGCCAACATATATATATATATATATAGTATTGAGCAGAAAAATGAGCTACCAATCAAAAAATAATTTCGAATTTTTATTAACATGCCTTAAGTATTCGTCAGTGTACTTTCGGGCAGAGTGTGCATGGCTATTCTGGAACGGTAATAAGCAAGTTGTCGGATTCATAGGGATCTATTACGAGGAGAATACAGAATAGAACATATCGTGATACTGAAAATAAGGCGTGCACAAATTTATGAGCCACAAGAGAAAACATACAATTAGCAGCTTTCATCCATCGAAAAAAAATGCACAAATTAATTATGTATATATTTTTAGAGATTAAATATTGTAATTCATTATTTAGTATTTCTCGAGCTTGAAATGCATCTTAATGTAGAATAAAGTAATATAAATAATAAAAAAAGTCACCAGGAATATTCTACCATTCCTCTTGTCAATAAAACCAAAACACTTCAGAGTTTTTCGGCTTTTCTGTTTTACGCCCGAATTTTCACTTCTGTCCGCGTAGGTTCGATTAAGATAAAGTCAGAGCTTTGTGGGGTCGCCGAGCCTGTATCAGTGAGAAATTTCTTCCTGACACGCAACTGATGACAAGATGATCCATCATATTAGAATATTTCATCATCTTCTATATTTGTTTGAAGCGGGTGGGCTTTAGCAAATTAATATATTTTTCGCTGTCCATTCTTTCATTGATTTTTTTTTATCAACTTTCTTGTGCGAAGGATTTTGATGTAACCCCGAAAATATTAAACGCACACCACCGGATATTTACTGTTTTTATTGCAAATTTTTATTAAGAAGTTTTAATATTCATCTACTTCTGAGATGAGGTATTTTAACTATTTAGACTATTTACATTGTCCTCAGGCACCCAGTGGATAATAGCGTTGGTTGAAGTCATCCAGAGATGCGAGTTCAATACCAGGCCACAGCAGAGGTGAACAAAGACTTGGAGAGTTGAGTTACGAAAGGGAAATAACTGATAACTGAGATATCCGGAAGAGGCATGGCACGTGGAACTAGAACAATCTACCCCGGTGGGCGAAATAAAGGGTCCGGTTCGAAATTTCAATTACCTGAAGATGTCCGGAGTGTACAACAATCGTAACAATGAATATAACAATCAAGATGAGGACAACAGTTCGAAAAATGTAAATAGTGTAAAGAAGTTTTAAATAATTCAAATATTCGAAAATGTATTTTCAGGAGTAGCGTGTTTGGTCATTCAGGACTGTAATGTTAGTTGAGGCATTCCCATGAAGCCACCACGCGCAGACATACAGGCCTGAACTCACCCCTGATACTAAACATAAGATATGTGAAAAGCTACGAGCCACGAGAGGAGACATAGAATTAATTCGTTTCTATTGATGTAACATTTTAATTTTCTTTTTTACTAAATCAATCCACATTCACCAGTATTATATGGGAACATTCAGGGCTAAATGCGAATTGTCTTATTTTTAGAGGGTCTAGGGATACACAACTGAAGTCATCGTGATAGTGAAAATAAGAATTTCTTTCTTTCTTTCTTTCACTCTCTACATCCCTTTCTCCCTCTCTATCACACGCTTCATCCCTTCCTCTCTCTGCCTCTTTCTCTCATTTTCCACCCCTTTTTCTCTCTCTCACCCTCTAAATCCCTTTCCCTCTCTTCCACCCTCTCCATCCCTTTCTTCTTCACTCTCGCTAGCCCTTTCTTTCTTTCTTTCTTTCTTTCTTTCTTTCTTTCTTTCTTTCTTTCTTTCTTTCTTTCTCACCCGCTTCATCTCTTTCTCTCTTTTTCTCTGTCTTCCCTTCTCTATGCGTTTCTCTCTCCCCTATACACCCGTTTCTCTATCTTACTTACACATTCTTTTCTTTCTCTCTCTCTCTCTCACGCTCTCCATCTCTTCCTCGTTCACTCTCTCTAGTCCTTTTTTTTTCTTTCTTTCTTTCTTTCTTTCTTTCTTTCTTTCTTTCTTTCTTTCTTTCTTTCTTTCTTTCTTCATCCGCTTCATCACGTTCACTCCTTTTCCCTCTCCCCTCTACATCCATTTCTCTCTCATTTACCCTCCATATTCATTTCACTCTCTCTCGCTCTTATCCTGATTATTATGAAAAGCGACAATAGGAAAACACAGAAATCTTATTCTGGTGTGAAATTGAAAATAAAAGCGCATTTATTAAATGACATAAAAACAATAATAACACTGAAAACAAAATTAAAAAAAAAACTTTAATAAAATTTTCCTTTGTGCGCCTAACACTTAGACAAGATAACAAGTTTAATTACAATTCTACTGGACTTATAATCACTTAAAATTATTATCAGCAAAGTGTTCACTTCAATTCATTCAGAGGATTATATATATGAGTATCACTTGAAAGATGGAATAAACTTGGGACACAGTAGTCGTTAAAATAATGTAGCTTCACCGAGAATGCAAACATTTACCGTGACTGGAGAAAACGTACAGATTGAACGGTGATGATGAAATAACGCGGTTTTCGAGAAACGGAATGTAACAAACCTGTTATTTTCCCAATGAGTTGTTCGTACTGGATGAGAGAAGAGGTCAACAGCCAAGCTCCGTGTTTGAGAGACTGTTAAAAACATCTCTGGGGTGGTTGTTTATATAACTATCTGGCCCAAATTTTCATTCTCACGTATGCAGGACCAGGTGCAAGTGTGAGATCACGTGCTTCCGCATTCGGTAGCCGAGAGTGATCACAGGTGAAACCACCGGCACATTTGTTTTCTTTGGTCTGGTGTTAAATTTAAGTGCAATCAATATTCAGGTTGGTTGGTTAATTTAGTTTAGCCACATATTAACTACTATGGGTTATTTAATTCAGAAATCTAAATATTTTGAATACAATTTCATGGATTCAATTAAATATATTTTGAAAGCATTTGTATGCATTCAAGTACTGATTAAATGTATTGTAATTTTACTATAAATAGGTATAGTTTATTATTTTTTAAACTAATATATTGAAGGTATTTTTACGATAAAATTTGTATTTTATAATTATATAGTGTTACGGGGGGTCACCATTTACACATAGCAGGGACCCTAACAAATACTATCAACCCGCGTTGGGATGAACCTAGGAAAAACAGAAATTAAGAGGTGGTTCCACGTTCCTAAAACCTTTAATCTGCGGGTAGAGGCCTTAATGCCGGACGGGTGGACGTGAGAACGAACAGCAATTAAGAGGTGGTTCCAGGCTCCTCAAAACCTCCAATCTCCCGATTAGAGGCCTTAATGCCGGACGGGTGGACGTGAGAATCAACAGCAATGAAGAGGTGGTTCCAGGCTCCTCAAAACCTCCGATCTCCCGGTTAGAGGCTTTAATGTCCGACGGGAGGACGTGAGAATCAACAGCAATTAAGAGGTGGTTCCAGACTCCTCAAAATATCCAATCTCCCGGTTAGAGGCCTTAATATCGGACGGGTGGACGTGGGAATCATCAGCAATTAAGTGGTGGTTCCACGTCTTCAAAACCTCCAATCTCCCGGTTAGAGGCGTTAATGCCCGAAGGGTGGGCGTGAGAATCAACAGCAATTAAGAGGTGGTTCCACGGCTTCAAAACATCCAATCTCCCGGTTACAGGCCTTAAAGCCGGACGGGTGGACGTGATAATCAACAGCAATTAAGAGGTGGTTCCACGATCCTCAAAACCTACAATCTCCCGGGTAGATGACTTAATGCCTACGGGTGGACGGGAGAATCAACAGGAATTAAGAGGTGGTTCCACGCTCCTCAAAACCTCCAATTTCCCGATAAGAGGCCTTAATGTCTGAAGGGTGGACGTGGGAATCAACAGGAATTAAGAGGTGGTTCCACGCTCCTCAAAACCTCCAATTTCCCGATAAGAGGCCTTAATGTCTGAAGGGTGGACGTGGGAATCAACAGCAATTAAGAGGTGGTTCCAGACTCCTCAAAATATCCTATCTCCCAATTTGAGTCCTTAATGCCGGTCGGGTGGACGTGGGAATCAACAGCAATTAAGAGGTGGTTCCAGACTCCTCAAAATATCCTATCTCCCAATTTGAGTCCTTAATGCCGGTCGGGTGGACGTTAGAATCAACAGCAATGAAGAGGTGTTTCCACGCTCCTCAAAACATCCAATCTCCCGGTTAGAGGCCTTAATATCGGACGGGTGGACGTGGGAATCATCAGCAATTAAGTGGTGGTTCCACGTCTTCAAAACCTCCAATCTCCCGGTTAGAGGCGTTAATGCCCGAAGGGTGGGCGTGAGAATCAACAGCAATTAAGAGGTGGTTCCATGGCTTCAAAACATCCAATCTCCCGGTTAGAGGCGTTAATGCCCGAAGGGTGGGCGTGAGAATCAACAGCAATTAAGAGGTGGTTCCACGGCTTCAAAACATCCAATCTCCCGGTTACAGGCCTTAATGCCGGACGTGTGGACGTGAGAATAAACAGCAATTAAGAGGTGGTTCCACGGTCCTCAAAACCTTCAATCTCCCGGTTACAGGCCTTAAAGCCGGACGGGTGGACGTGAGAATCAACAGCAATTAAGAGGTGGTTCCACGATCCTCAAAACCTACAATCTGCCGGGGAGACGCCTTAATGCTTGATGGGTGGTCGTGAGAATCAACAGCAATTAAGAGGTTATTCCACGCTCCATAAAACCTCCAATCTCCCAGTTAGAGGCCTTAATGCCGGACGGGTGGACCTGTGAATCAACAGCAATTTAGAGGTGGTTCCACGATCCTCAAAAGCTCCAATCTCCCGGGTAGAAGACTGAATGCGGGATGGGTGGACGTGAGAATAAACAGCAATTAAGAGGTGGTTCCACGCTCCTCAAAACCTACTATCTGCTGATTAGAGTTTTTATTGTCGGACGGGTGGACTTGAGAATCAACTTCAATTAAGTGGTGGTTCCAAACTCCTCAAAACCTCCAATCCCCCGGGTAGAGGTCTTAATGCCGGACGGGTGGACGTGAGGATCAACAGCAATTAAGAGGTGGTTCCACACTCATCAAAACCTCCAATCTCCCGGTTAGAGGCCTTAATGCCGGACGGGTGGACGTGAGAATCAACAACAATTTAGATGTGGCTCCACGCTTTTCAAAACCTCCAATCTCCCGGGTTGCGGCCTTACTGCCGGATGGGTGGACGTGAGAATCAACAGCAATTAAGAGGTGGTTCCTCACTCATCAAAACCTGCAATCTACCGATTAGTGGCCTTAATGCCGAACGGGTGGACGTGAGAATCAACAGCAATTTAGAGGTGGTTCCACGATCCTCAAAACCTACAATATCCCGGTCATAGGCCTTAATGTCGGAGGGGTGGACGTGAGAATCAACAGCAATTTAGAGGTGGTTCCACGCTCCTCAAAATCTCCAATCTCCTGGGTAGAGGCCTTAATGCCGGACGGGTAGATGTGAGAATCAACAGCAATTAAGAGTTTGTTCCACACTCCTCTACACCTTCAATCTCCTGATCAGAAGCCTTGCTG
The DNA here is from genome assembly GCA_964036315.1 of Acanthosepion esculentum. NCBI lineage: Eukaryota > Metazoa > Mollusca > Cephalopoda > Sepiida > Sepiidae > Acanthosepion > Acanthosepion esculentum. The sequence continues at coordinate 13,894,167 of OZ038505.1, read as the reverse complement.
CCGGATGCATAGGGGGCGATGAGTAAATTGTCACTATTTCATATTTATTTATTTCGCGCATGCGCGTTGTTTGTTTGGGATTTTGTCGACGGCACAATATAATAGGATCAGCTGGGCACCGTCTTTGAGAAAAAGAACCCCATGTCACAATTCACTCCGCGAGAAAGTTGGAAACAGTATGATGTTGGTGACGTTATGCCTCAATTCATCTCCCCACTTGACCGCAGATATAATACGTTGACCTACATTAACTGCCTAGATGATGTAGTGCTGCTCTGGTTCAATACAGTGGCTGCTGGAAGACACTATGTCCGGTAACAGGACTCTGCACCATGCTGCAAAGACAGGAGAAACCAGTCACGGCTGTCAGACAATTTCTGCGACCACATTAACCCTTAAATCTGGACATCTAATTCTCCAAACTGCAACAGCTTGATTATTATTTGTGTGGCGCAGATTAACGAGAGATCAACAAAACTCCTTGCAACACCATAGCTGAACTGAAGGCAAGGATTATGGCAGCCTAATTAAACAAGGAGACCACCCAGAAGAGCTGCAGGGGATTCCGAAGTCGTCTGAATGACGATTTTATTGAATGAATTTTCTTTTTAGTTTTTCACAATATTTCTGTGTAATTTTGGTTAATATATCTGTTAAAATGCGATGTAGTATTATTTTCATATTTGCGTAATTTAGACGACATTTCATACATCGCACCCTCTAGTTTATCGTCATACCCAGGACTAAATTATTCCGACATCATAGCAGCTTATGCGATTTTTATTTTGTGTCCTTCTGCCAGACTTCATTAATATTTATATATATATATCTATATATGTGTCTAGCCAGGTCTCTTGATAGATCGGGTTTCCATGTTGATGTGTTAATGTTAGACATTGTTTTTGACGTATGACTAAAAGATAATAAAAAAGCCCTAAGCATTTTTTTGGAATCTTTCTATCGACTAAATTTAGTGATAATGAGACTCGTACTGATGAAGCAATGATTGCCCTTTCTTAAAAATAAATTAAAATTTAAATGAAAAATATTTAATTTTTGTTCTATTTCTTTTTTCAAAATAAAAGAAATTATTGAATTATTTTCGGTATTTTTATTTTAGTGGTTCTTGGTCACATGGAATCACATTTTGGGGGACTTCTTTTTGAAAGATTGCGTTTCAATTAAATTAACTTCCGTTTGTGACCGGAAGCAATGCCTTCTCGCATCGCATTTCAAATCGTTTATTTGGCAGCCATCTTGTGTTGGTGCTTATCCCATCGTATGAATAAAAGTACGCTGATTAAGAATTAAAAGCAGACAAAAGGAGGAGATGAATCAAGACTTGATAGAAGAAATACTTATAGAATGGAAATAATAAGGACTATAAAAGAAAAAAAAGAAACGGAATAAACAATAAAAATAATGATATTTGAGACGAAAAGGAACGAGGGAGAAAGAATACAAAGATGGCTGTTATAGGGATGAAATTAAGGAAAAAGTAGGAGGGAAAAGATGGATAAAAATAAATGATAGAAAGTGAATTATGAAACGAGAAAATGAGAAAAAGAAACTGAAGAGTGAAAGTACAGACGAGAGGAAAGATGGAAAGAAAAAAGTGAACAAATAAAACAAATAATGCAACGATCGTCATGATGTAGATGAAGTAAAAAGAAAGAAAAAACGAAGGGAAAATCGGAAGAAAGAATAAGAGAAAGAAATAGTAAAGGGAAATAGCAGCAATAGCGAAAGGGGGAGAAGAAAAACAGTAACTAGATGAGAAAGAAAAAAATTAGAAAGCAAAAAAGTGATTAAAAATAAATGACCTTGCTTGGCAGAATATTAAGAAAAACTATGATTATTCGACAGAAAGACTAAGGAACATCATTTCATATCCAGGGAACAGTTTAAAATAATTTTTTAGAGAAAATTAAGGGAAACCAAAAGTTAATAAAAAATAATAATAATACAAATAAACAATGAAAAAAATCATGCGGAGAAAATTATGTGTGAATTTGATAAATACATACGTAAAGCATAAAGTGTCTTCAGGACTAATTAAATATTTGTGCTTCATTGTACTTCATAATTTTATTATAAGCATGTGTCGTTTGGTTGGCACCTTTTTTATATAAAATTGTAGGGATGATATTTTTTCTATAAAAAATATATTTTTATCATTTGATAGTGTTTTAGTTTTGATGTCGGATTCACCATTTGCCCATCCACCCGAATGCTTCATACACACACACAAACACACACACACACACACACACACACACACACACACACACAAACACACACACACACACACAAACACACACACACACACACACACGCACGCACACGCACGCACGCGCGTGTGCGTGTGCGTGTGTGTATAAATAAAAAGAAAGAACAGTAAGATATATAATCCGGTGTTCTGATACATATTTTTTATTTTTATTTTTACAAAACAGTGCTCAATGTAAATTTACAGAGCATACATATAAATTATCGGATTTAAAATATGGTTTTTTAGCATATTTTAAATCATTTAATTTCTAATATATATATATATATATAGAGAGAGAGAGAGATTAGGGATGTGATCAACCAGTTCAAAGCCGCATACCAGCCAATGAAACCAAGAACTTGCGTGCTGAAGCATCGTCCTGGTAAAAAAAGACCCCTTTCGTCAGTTTTCTCTGGCATTTGGTCTTATTAGCCTTTCGTAACCGTTTCAGCAAGTTAATATAGTACTCTCCATTGATGGTGTGGCCCTTTGAAGATAGTTAGTAAACACAACGGTTTTTGCATCCCAAAAAGCTGAGGCCATCACCTCCCCTGCAGATGAAACGGCCTTGACCTTTTTGCTCTTGCTGATTTGATTTATAGACAATAGGCTGTCATCCATCACCATGTGGTGAAAACGATCATTTTTCATCGGTGGTGACAGTTGAATGCCGTCCAAACCTTGGATCATCATCAATACTGTATCTTCCTCTCCTAAATTCAGCTGCCCACTTTTGCAGTGTTGATAAAGCTGGCTCTAATGTAGCAATCATGTCAGTGTGAATGTCATTGTGGGCTAACCCACTTTCTTTTTTTGCAAGCACTTGATAACAAAACGATGCCAAATTTTATCCAATTTCATGAGAAGTCGCAACTCGTTCCGTTTGATATTTCCTTTGAACAGTCAGATGTCAGTTTACCTGGATAGAAACGATGCGGTTAAGATAGATATTTTTATATCACCCTATTTGCTACTCTTGCCTATAAAATATTAGGAATGACATTGCATGTCAGGTTGACTTATCTTTTTTCAAAGTAATGTATACGTATGTTTTATAGATTATGAGATTTTATTATGTACGCCAGAAAAACAGTTGGAATTTCTCGGCTGCCTTGACATATTTGGGGAGTATATTAGAATAATCCATAACCTGAACTGATAGCAAATCGCCTGCATATGGATAAAAAAATGAATTTAGTAAATATACTAAGATAGAAAAGAATCTAATGCAAGGATGTGTCGTCTCACCTGATTTATTCAACCTATACAGCGCGGAAATTCTGAGAGAATTAAAAGTTCTACTAGAATTCATTATTGGCGACGACAATTTTAACAAAATAAGATATGCTGATGACATAGTATTGTGTCTGTGTGCACATGAGCACCTGAATGCTTTATCAAAATAAATGTAGTTATATATGTCTGGAGTTAATTTCCTACACGACTGTTAATTTTTTACAAGCATGTTTAGTTTATATATATGAAGGAGTACTGAATGTTTTTTATTTCTCGACCAGACCAAGAAGGGGTTTAAAAATAATGTTATATTTGGTCACTAGATATAGGTATTTAGGGAAGCGTCTTATATATATATATATATATATATATATATATATATATATATTGTTTGGAATGGGAAAATTGTCGCCATGTTATATTTTTAATGTCGCGCATGCGCGTTGTTTGCTTTTTTTTTTATTTTGTCGAATGCACAGTATAGTAAGGTCAGTCTGTTAGAAAAAGAGCACCATGACACAATTCTTTCCTCCAGAAATTTGGAAACTGTTTACTGCATATACTTGGCATTCGCGGCGGAAGCACCAATATGAGATTTGGGCGTCAATCTGAGGACAGTGCAGATGGTTCGCAAAGAATTAGATGAGTACAATGGTGATTAAGTAAAGATGGTTGCTCAGAAAACTCACTTTGATAATTCTGATGAGAAAAGAACACCTGGATTTTTTTCGGTGAAGGCCTCAGACTCAACACGAAAGCCTAATTCAAGTGCTTTGGGGAGGTAATGCTGCCCTGGGTCAAGTGGGTGGCTGCTGGAAGATACTATGTCTGGCAACCGGGCTCTGCACCCTGCCACACAAGTGAGAGAACCCAGTCATGGTTGGCATATCATTTCTGTGACGACATCAACCTTTATATCTGGCCACCTAACTCGTCAGACTGCAACACCCCCTTGATTATTATGTGTGGGGCGCAGATGAACCAGAGATCAAAAAAACTTCTTGCAACACCAAAGATGAATTGAAGGCAAGGATTATGGAAGCATTCACCAACTTAAGCAATGAGACCGCCCAGAGGAGTCGCAGGAGATTCCAAAGTCGTCAATTTGCCCAATACATATTTTTCTGAATTTTGAGCACACTTTTAAGAATAGTATTTTTTGGTTATTGGAATTTATTCCGAAAACACGAATCCTTTACTTGGATATATATATATATATATATATGTATATATGTATATATATATATATATATATATATATATTTATTATGCAGCAAATTACCTCATGTGGGTATAGTCTATATGCTCCATTATATTAATACATTGAGCTCTCTCTGTGGATCAGTTTTAATATCTGATATTACAATGATCCACCTGGATTATATATCAACTCTTCTATTACCTGTAATATATATATATATATATATATATATATATATATATATATATATATATATATTACATTGGAAACGACAGACAAGGTGCTTTTATTTATTTTTTTATACAATTTCTCATGCGATTTAATATTTTTTTTTCTTTTCGGATGATAAATTATATAAAAGCTGTCCGAATGTTCTTTTTATCCGAGCGCTTTCGGCTATACATTTAACCATTTTCAAGGATTACATTTTAACTGTTAATATATTTATATATATATATATATATATATATATATATATATATATATATATATGTACACATACATATATATATATATATATATATATATATATATATATATATATATATATATATATATATATATTATTTATGCTAGTGAGTGAAGATCGGCGCATATATATAAATTTTTAGGGATGATGATGATGATGATGATGACGATGATGACGACGATGACGACGATGATGATGATGATGACGATGATGATGATGATGACGATGGTGATGATGATGATGATGATGACGACGATGATGATGATGATGATGATGATGATGATGATGATGATGATGATGATGATGATCGCAACGACCATGATCATAATGACACTGAAGAGAGAGGAAGGAAAGGATGGAAAGGAATCGACGAAACATCAACATTTCTTCCTCTTACTTCTACTCTTAGAAAGCAACCTCGGTTTTTCTATTTGCTACTCCCCTTCACATTCCTTTATTATTTTCATAATCTTCCATATCTTTGCTATCGTCACCTTTTCGACTTATCCTGCTTTCTTTCCTTTCTCTTTTAGTTCCGGTCATTATTTGCCGCTGCCTTCTATTTTCCCTTCGACATTTTTAAAAAAATTTTTTCTTCTTATCACTTTCTAATCTTTCTTTTCCATAAGCCTCTACTTCCCTTTTTCTTTTTATTCTTCCTTCAGCTGACTTTCTTCTCCAGTAACATCGCCATGAGAAAGCGTACAGCTTCACAGTCCACTAAGAAAAAATGAAAAACAAACTATAGCAGACACACGCTAATTCCGCCCGACTATCACTACCAAAATTCAATAAAATTTAGAGTAAAACTAAATTAAATCAATAAAAAAGTAATGAGATAAAAACAAAAAATAGATAATGCTATTAACAAAAAAGACGTCAACAAATAAAACAAGAAAAACAAACCCCCTCCAAAAAAAATTAACAAACAAAAATAGTAATAAACATTTAACAATAAATTATTTGTGCTTTTTTTTTTTTAATTCACATGAATATTTTTAAATGCAAAATGCTAATTACGTTTTCTTTTAGCCCGAAACAATGTGTATTTTACAGCGTCCAGCTTCTTACGATTAAACGTGATTTCAAACTGCCATTCTTTGTCAAAAAATAATGAGGGAAATAGAATTTGGTCAGAAAACGTTGAGTCTACGAGAAATAACGTTGGAATAAATTTAGCCAGAAATGTATAATATGAAAATTTAGGACAGCTTCTTTAAAGACTTAATAATTTAAATAACTGTTAAACGTTTCTTCTTCTACGTGCCGTGTCCCTTCATGGCGTGAAACGATCAGTGCTCTCCACGACGTCCTCTCTTTTGTAGCGCTTGTCAGTGTTTTCCTCTGTTTTCCCTCGCCTACAACATGTCTCGTGATTGTTGAATTTTACATTTTTTCTTTTATGTGTCGTAGAAATTTCAATTGTCTCTTTCAGATTCTAAGTAAAAGGGTCCTTTTTGGTTCTATTTTCGCTAAAGTTTTATCGTTGCTCACATGTCCATTATCTATCTATCTATCTATCTATCTATCTATCTATCTATCTATCTAAATCTCTTCATTTTTCTTTTGCTCTTTCTCTTTCTATCTGTCTATATTTTAAACGTTTCACCTCAAGCAAGGCGATAATGTCACTAGAACGCAGGGGTTTACAGAGGGTTATAGAGAACGAGAACATTTAGGTGGGGATACTTAAGCGAGAAGTGATGTTAACATAGAACATACGGTTTCATCAAACCAGTTCAACTGTAAAATGATGAGACCTAGCTGCCTATTTAGTACTGCGTTTAACTTCGTAAAGTAGAGGTACCACAGAGAGAAGTTCATCAAAACAATTGGCATTAAAGTATTTATAGAAAAGGTACAGGGAGCTATATTACGGCGGTGGGAAAGTGATTGAAATCGAGATGCCAGGTCAGACTGACCAGGCTCGACGTTGCTTAACCGCAAGCAGTTTATGTATATAAAGTGTGCGATGGATTGTCGTCATTTTACATTTTTAATTTCGCGCATGCGTGTTGTTTATTTTTGAGTTTGTTGACTGCACACTATAGTAGGGTCAGTTTGTGATAAAAAGAGATCCATAACGCTAGAAATTTGGAAAACGCACACTGTACTGCTTGACATTCACCCCGGAAGATCCAATATGAACATTTCAGAGCGCTTGGGTGTCAATCTGAGGACAGTGTAGAGTATTGGGAAAGAGCTGAATGATATATCCAGTCAAAATCATGGTGTTTAGAGTGATCATTAGTAATGGCGACGTTATGACCTCATTCATTCTCCCACAAGGACTCAGATTCAGCACTGTGGTTTACATCAAGCGCCTAGAGGAGATAGTGCTTCCTTGAGTCAAGAGAGTGGCTGCTGGAAGAACCTATGTCTGGCAACAGGATTCTGCACCATGTCACACAAGCAGGAGAACCCTGTTACAGTTGTCAGGCAATTTCTGCGACTACATCATCCCTTACATCTGGTTACCTAACTCCCCAGACTGCAACCATTTTGATTATTATGTGTGAAGCGCAGTTGATCGAGAGACCAACAAAACTCCTTGTAACACCAAAGATGAACTGAAGGCAAGGATTATGGCAGCATTCACCCACTTAAACAAGGAGACCCCCCAGAAGAGATGCGGGGGATTCCGAAGTCGTCTGAAGGCCGTGGTGGAAGCCAATGGCGATGTTATTGAATAAAGTTACTCTTTAGTAGTACAAGTTATTTTGGTGTAATTTTGCTAAATATATCTGTTAAAATGTGCTGACAATGCTATTTTCATTTTTACGTAATGTAGACGATAATTTATCCATTGCACCCTGTACAATCCAATGCAAAACAAGTTGGAGAAGTCAACTGACTATATCGGATTTGTTTTTCATTTTTAACTGAGTCAGTTTAAACCACAAAACTTAATCGTTGCTACCTCTAGAGTTGCTCAATCCCTACTTTCCAGTCCATTTCCAGACTCGATAGAGTCGTAAATACTTTACGCTCTATTGTGGGGATAATACCAAGTAAACAATTCCGCTTTATAGCCTCTTTCCAACAGAAATAATGTCGCTATGTCCGTGGCAAATGCTCTTTAGTCTCACCAGTTCCGACCTTTAGTGTTAGGGTACAGCATGCTACTTTCACGGAGTCAAAGCACCTCCATTTCCTCCGTGCCGCAATTGGAATAAGAAAGTTGCTCTCAGATAACATTTTCCCAAGTCCCATCATCTTGTGGAGTAGACTCCTCCCGGAAGGATTCCCAAACATTTCAGTCATGAACTCTTCAGATCAAATATTAACTTTTATCTATCCTCATGATCTATGACCACCTTCTGTTCCACTGATATCACCCACCTCTTTCATCATTAGCATTTCGACTGTAACGATCTAATTGGAGTGGCTCTCTGGGTAAAACAGAGTGAGAACAAAAATACCAAAGGTTGTATACAGGTCTATTCAGCTGCTTTTGAAAACACAGAGAGACTAACGTAAATAAAGAAATAAACTGGGCAAACTTTGGAAAAGAAGGGGAAGAAAAGAGAGTGGTCCGAAAGTCGTGTCACCCACACATAATGTAATGTTCTATTTCAGATGGCTGACACTTGCCTCTACACGAAACGGATGGTTGTTCATACAGATCTTCTCCATGTTTGACATCGTCAATGAAAGGGAATAAACTGAATCCAGTACATGGGCTTTGTATAACTTGTATTACTTTTCTCCAGGAGCTGACAAAACTTTCGGATCGCCCTGGATATGTTTAAAAAGTGAGATATGATATCTTATTAGAAATTTTCTCATGACAAAAAGAAAAAAAAATATAAGTAAATTTTGCTCTCGTCAAAATATCGTCCTTAAGCTTTGATTACTGCAGTACAAAGTTTTGACATTTGTAGCAAAAGTTTCTCTAAGTTTGATAATTTATCCATTCTTTTTACAATGTCTTTAAGGGCTATTTTTAATTTATTTCACTCTTCTGTCAAGTTCATCCCATTCTAATTCTGGGGTCGCTTCAAAATGTTGAACTGTCCTTGAGGACACATGGTCCTGTGGATAAAGACATTGGTTAGATCCAGTGACTAGACCCAACGAGTTGTGTGTTCAATACCAGGCCACAGCAGTGTTGAACCAAACTTGAAAGGGGCATGGCACGTGGAGCTAGAGCAATCTACCCCGGTGGACGAAGCAAAGGTTTAGGTTCGAAATTCCAATTACCTGAAGAATGCCGGAGCGTACAACAGCCGAAACGCCGTGAATATGACAATAAAGATGAGGACAACAGTTCAAACAATATAAATCGTGTAAATAGTTACAATACCCCATCTCAGAAATATAAACATATCCTGAAGAATGCCGGAGCGTACAACAGCCGAAAGGTCGTGAATATGACAATAAAGATGAGGACAACAGTCCGGACAATATAAATAGTGTAAATAATTACAATACCTCATCTCAGAAATATAGACAAATACTGAAGAATGCCGGAGCGTACAACTGTCGAAAGGTCGTGAATATGGCAATAAAGATGTGGACAACAGTCCGGACAATGTAAAATGTGTAAATTGTTACAATACTACATCTCAGAAATATAGACAGATTCCGAAGAAAGCCGGAGCGTAAAACGGCCGGAACGTCGTGAATATGACAATAAAGATGAGGACAACAGTCCAAACAATATAAATAGTGTAAATAGTTACAATACCCCATCTCAGAAATATAAACATACCCTGAAGAATGCCGGAGCGTACAACGGCCGAAACGTCGTGAATATGACAATAAAGATGAGGACAACAGTCCGGACAATATAAATAGTGTGGAGTGGACGCATTTCAAACAGTCTGGTTTTGCAGACTTATTTGTCAGTGCAATGAGTGTGATTCACACTGGGGACTTCCAGTGTTGTGATTGTGAGCGACAGTAAACTGAGTGAAGTAATTACTATTCAGCCTTTGCCATAAAGAAATATTATAAGTTTAGTCTCAAAGGCCGCTTTGGTCATGAATTTACAATATGACTGAAATGTGTAGCCTTGTGCCAAACTAAGAAAAGTTTAGTAAAATGCTTGTATGATTAAAATATTCCAAGAACAATATACAGTCTGGTGGTTATGTTGCCTTCATTTTCAGTGTCTTGCTTAAGCCAACATCATTAACCTGCAATATTCGCTTTGATCAGTCGACATTTCCGTCTGATCGCACGAAAGTAGCCAACTTGGCGCATAGCACGCTAAACACGAACTTTCCTTCGACGTTCATAAGTGATATTCGTCTGAACTGATTTGTCTTTCTTGCGTTCTTAGAAATGAACATGCTAGTTTCAGGCACAGCTCCAAGAATACAAGTTACTATCGCGAGGACGATCTGCGTTACTTTCACAATATAATACGTGTTCTCGGACAATCTGTCTTGGATAGCATTCTGTCCAAGTGCAGTTTTTCTATATAAATTATGGACATCGGCTTTCCAGGTCACTGAGCCGTATTTTGGATTTGTAAATTTGAGCTGACTCGTCGGTTCAATGTTCAGCCTGTTCAGCGTCTTTTTATTGGCCTTATTCTTTGTATAAGTAAGCACATACTTCCATTGCAAATATAATCTGGCAGAATTTAAACAGGTCTCTAAAGAAAGTAGCTTAGAGTGTGTCACTTTGCTCTTTCTTGAATGTTCTATTCCGATGATATTAAGAATGCTTGAAAGAACATCACTTAAGAATCTTTTCACAAATCTCCTTCATAAAAGACTTAGTTTCGCACTTTCTTTAAGAATCTTTTGACGAATCTCTATCACGAAAGCAATGAGGTTTGCAAGAGGATCCCTTAAGAATCTTCTGACGAATATGTATCACGAAAGCAATGAGGTTTGCAAAAGGATCCCTTAAGAATCTTCTGACTAATATCTTTCATGAAAGCAAAGTGGCTTAACTATTACACTTGCGATAACAGTGCTACTCCAGAATACGATTTGAGTTCTTCAACGGATTCCAGTACTGTGGGGATATTGTTGTTCTGACTTCCTTAAAGTTTCTAAATGGATTCGCCATTGAGGTTACAGGCCAAACTCTGATAAATCTGACACACACACACACACACACACACACACACACACACACACACACACACACACACACACACATATATATATATATATATATATATATATAGTCAGAAAAAGTTTGATATTGAGAATGATGATGGTAAGAATAGCTGCTTGCATTCAGAAATATTTTATTATATACAGCTTATGAACAATACTTGTCTCAATCCTGATAAGTATGTTGGACGCTGTTGTAAGTGGGGATAATCTGTTGTCTAAGTAATCCACCACTAGCAGTGGTTTACCTACTTCACGCCGCTGGCGAGTATTGTATTTTGTTGATGTTATAAAGATTAGCATTTCATTTCCAACCTCCGTTTTGGTTATTCCTAATGAGGTAACCCTTTCTAGGTTACAGTATATTTAATGACCGAAACAGAATTTCTGCCAGTTGAGATTTATAAAAAAAAAAGCTTTCTCCAAATAGATTTCTCAAGGCCACTGTTTTCGCTCTTTCTAGGACTGATGGGAGTTTCCTGATTAATCTTTTGTTTAAAGTAGAGTGGAAAGCAGCCACCTGATTACATTATTATTATTTCTTCTAATTAGATGTGATATCACTGATGTTGGATATCTTAAAGGGATGTGATATTTATTATTTGCTGAATTTCTTTGTGATTCTGTGGTACCAGTCTGTAGGATGGGATGTAAAGTTTGCCTTCTTTAGGAGCTAGATTCATTTTCTCGAAGACACTTTTATTCTTTGATACCAGAAAACAGTTGTACATAGATAACTCGTTCCAATAGATACTTTTTAGATACTAGAATAAAACGAACGCCCACAATCACAGCTAATGAGTTTTTCCGTTACTCAAAGTTTCAGGCGATAGAACGAAATATTTATACGAACATAGTATTGGTGAAAAAAGTGAGAAAACGCCATGAACATGAATTGTTGCCTTGGTAACTTAGACATAAACAACTGTCTATCACTGTTTAAATCGGTGTTTTTCGTTTTGCCTGTTTTCTTAACTTATATTTCATTTTCTCATTTTCTTCTATCGTTATTTTTTTTTGTTATTGCTTTTCTTTTTTTATTAAGTTTCTCTTTGGTCACCTGGAAGGTTTTATGTTGGTGTTATTAATACATTTGTTTTTTGTGTGTGTACATCTCTCTCTCTCTCTATATATATATATAAATATTGCTATAAATGTTATTTTAATGGGTAAATGTGTTTGAGTAGACATCTCTGTATTTTACAAACAGGGAAATTAATGTATATCAACGTTGAAAGTCTTATATAAAAAATTGGAACTCTCTTCACTGTTGTCTGTTGCATGGCCAAATTTAGAAAAAACTGAAACAAAGTTCGGTGTGGTCACTAAAACTGTTGTTTATCATAAGGGCAGGTATTCATTCGTATTACTACATTTGATCTAGAAATAATACAAAGACTGTTGTGTAAATCCAGCAGAAAAGTCCAAAGTATTTCGTTCTTGGCATTCGACATCAAAGAGTGTGTCAATCCTTTTAAGAATGGCGGAGTAAAGATATTTCAGGTAGGTGTTTTCAGTGCGCTGATGAATAAATCCCATTTGAGAGTCTATGACATTACTATTAAAAAGTGTTTTGTCCAAAAACCAAATTCAAAATAAATGTTCGCTTAGAAGAGATTCCGAATGAAGGCTTTAAAGAAATAATGTTCAATTTTTATTTTTTAGTATTTATTTCAACGCTAAACTCTATTGCCAGCAGCTAGACGGCGTATACGACAAACTAAACGAGTATCCTGCTTTGGTTAATGGTTGTTGGGATTCTTTTCTGCAGGACAATGTGAGGACACCAACTGCCAGGTTGACTAAGAAGTTCAAACAGATGGACGGTGTTGAGATTCTTCCGCATCCACCATACTGCTCCGAGTGACTTTAGTCTATTCCGTTCAATGGCACCTTCCTCCGAGACCAGCGATTCAACAATTTTGATAAAGTGAAGGACGCTTGTTTACAGTTTTTTTTTATTCAAAGCCAGCGATCTTGTATCTGGGAAAGATTCGGATGCAGGCAGATCGCTGGTAGAAGATCGTCGAGATTGATGGATTTTATTTTGAAGAATATGGAATCTCCCGACGTTTTCGACGTATGAGTCTCTTTCAGTTCCGTTTTTATGTTTATGTCTCCCGGATGTTAGAGACGCGATTCTTTTCAATGTTAGTTCTACCTCAGTGGCAGCTGTTTCTCCAGTTTGCTCGGTTTTCTACAGCAAGTTCGAACGCCTCTATAGGGATGTTTGCAGCATTTAAATTGTATTTAGGTTTTCCATGAAGCGTAGCCAAGGAAGGTCTATTACGCTTAATATGAAAAGGTTGGCTATACATGGGGATTTTCGGCATCCAATCATCACTCATTCTGATAACATGACCAGACCATTTGAACTGTAATTCCACCAGAAAGGATTCAATACCACCGACGCCATATTTGACAAAAAGATCAGGGTTAGAGATTTTGTCCGGCAGTGTATAACCGCATATTGAATGAAAACAACGTTTATGAAAAGAATCAAGTTGATTGACGTGTAATATATATATATATATATATATATATATATATATATATATATATATATATATATATATATATAAGTAGATAAGCTGTTATCTATCTATCTATCGTTTATATAAGGATGTGTAGGGGATTGAAAACTAAACTAATTTAAAAAATAATTAGAAAGGAAACTGAAAGCGTTATCGATAAACGATGAACGAAAATAAAAAAGAAAAAGACAAGTGCCCGAATGGAGATGCTAAAATACCAACAGAAAGTGTATTTTACAGTAAGAAACTGAAATCTTCAGTGATTATCGATGCATATGATGCCGATAATTATAGCGATAACTATTTTCCTTTAGACATCAGTAATGGAAGCAGTAAAAGAATTCTTTTATTAATTGTTTCATTTTTTACGGTTTATCAACCCAGGTTACTTAAAAATACAAAATATTTTTAGGTTGTAAAATGTTTTTTTAATAATAATTTTATAGTGACACAAGTCTTACTAATTAACCCATAGCAGGGGTAGAAGTGGTGGATTCATATCTGTTCCAAGGGAAAGTAAATATAACGAGCTCAACAGAAGATGGAACTCGGCTCTCCGATTAACACTCCCGAGCTATTATCCATTACACCAGCCACACATCCAATCTTACAGCACATGTTATATTCCCAAGAGGTCAGGTACTGACCAGGCTCGACGTTGCTTAACTTCGGTGATCGTACGGGAAGCGGTGTCTCAACGTGATGTGGCTGTAAGGTTCAGTGATTAAAATATTAAATCTGTGATAAAAATCGAGTTTTATGTTGATACCGATAATTATTTTGTTGATGGTGATAATGAAGGCCCTCTGGAAAATGTGGTAACTGGTTGGTGAGAATGCTGATGCTGATAATGATGGTCGTAGTTAAATGATATTCCGGGTAACGATTATACAAATAATAATGAATACATTCGCCATTTTTCTTAAACGAAACAATTTTATTTGCATATTTTTGAATGAGAAACAAAAAAAAAAATCTATTTACTCTGATTACTTGTTTTGTTATTTTTGTGTTCGACAAGGTGTCCTTAACTGATGTTGTGATTGCAAAAATAAAATAAAAAAAATACGTAGAAAAGATAAAAAAAATAACCACTTTTGAAAAATTCCTTATCTGATTCCTAAACAAGCATGTTATAAAAGCGTTCCTTTCAACAACATAAAAAAAACCCAAAGAAGAAAATCTCTTTCCAAGCGACCAATCAGCGAAATCTTAAAACAGCAATAATGATTGGTTGTTTATAAATTTATGTTGGTTTGTTGAATTTTCTGGCATTTGATAACAGCGTAAAAATGGCGGAAACAATCTTGCGGGCCCGCGGCGCTTGATTCTTATTCAAGCAAACCTTTTCATCCCAGTTAGAATTGGTTGGGGTCGCGTCATTTAGGTGGGGAAAAATTTGGTGAAGGGTCAGGGTGTTCCGGACAGGAGAGATAGCTTTTAGAGCCGTGTGAATAGGAAGCGGGCGAAGGAGACTATCTAACGTTTGCAAAACGCAACTTCAAATCGCTTTGAAAGAAAGGAACAAAGATGGCGGAAAAGGAAGACGAAAAAATGTGCAGCTGGAGTCGTTATGCGTATTTATCGGCAGGTGAGTATATGTGCACATGTGACTATCTGTATGTATGTATTTATGTATTTATTTATGTATGTATATTTATGTATAGTTGTGAATGTAAATTGATTTTGTGACAATGTGAGCGAATGTAATTGTGCGTCGATGCCTATACGTACACTGACGTGCCAAAAGTCATGGGATGCAGGATGTAAAGGTAGTGGTTGGTGGCGCCACACTACGTTGGCAGTCTGTTTCAAGCAAACAACTGTTAACGGTGTTCAGAAACAGAATAAGAAGGGCTCAAACCTGTATTGATGTTAACGGGCGACACTTTCAAATTTTTTTTATAATTTTCATTAATCTAGGGTCAGCCATGCTGATGGCAGGCAGAAAAAAGGTTCTCTGTGGTGGTTAAATAAAAAAAAAGTTTTGTTTTAGAAGAGGCGTTAAAATTTACAAGCCATCTTCTGCCCCAGTTAAACACTGTTGGAGGTCCTTGGAAATACTTAGACGTATATCATTTTTGCCATGGCATATGAAAACCGACTAGGCTTCTATTAGGTAGTCACATGAATTATCAGAGATTGAACAGGGCACGAAGATGGGAGTAAGATGGGTGGGATACTCCATTTCTGAAATTGTAAGGACATACATCACAAAACCGCTTAAGCATGGGGTTAGTAACTTCATTCCGTAAAAACCTATTTGCCACGGAAACTACAGCATCAACGCCTAGTTTTGTTGAGAGCTGCCTCCACATATTCCTCAGTGAAGTCTAAGGGACTTGAGTATGTGATAAGATTCTAAGGTGTCATATATGGGTACCAGAAATACCTGATGGAAAAGTTTAACGTCTACATCGATTTGGACGATCACAAGTCCTTAATGATGGTGACCAGAAGAGTGTTATTAGTGTCTGTCATTACACTTTAGTAAAACTGGTTCAAATCACATTCACAATTTTTCTGGCGTTGGATGATGAAATCCGATGTTTTCCCGCTGAATTTGAAAACATGAAAATATGCTCGTACATTTAGCTTCATGTATTTTCTGTTCCAACACCCTTCAAACCTGATCTCAACCTCCGAGTTCTTACAAAATGAAAGTCCTACTTTCCTGCAATCATTATTAGCGAAAATCTCAAATCTCTCGATTTGTTTTTTACGACTTAGCAACCTTTTGCCGGTTATTTAGCGTATTTGAAATTGAAGAAATTTTTAGCGATAATAAGGCATTTCTGATACCAGTCCTACTATTTAATCCTCAGATAAGGGAGAAGAAGTAGATTCCTATCTTTTCCAAGGGTATTTTCACGTAAGTGAATATAAAGAACCCGAAGGTACGCACATGTACCCAATAAGAAAAAATAAATTGCTCCAATGAAAAGTGCATATAAAAAAAGAAAAATCGAGAAGTATAAACAGTCAATTGCTGCTGATACCCATTGACGTGTGGACGGAGAGATTTCCGGAGGTTCTGTCTACGAAAGTCTCGTGTCGGGATACTGTGCAATCAACAAAGTGACACAAATTTTACTTTATATATATATATATATATATATATATATATATATATATATATATATATATATATATATATATATTACATGAATCATTCATACAAAAAGCAGATAGTGAGGTTAATGATATGAATGGCAAGAATCACTCTCGCAAACAATTTTTAATAAAATACATTAACCTCAAATCCGTTGATGAATGTTATGATCCCTGTTTATAAATTCCAGTTTCATAAGGTCTTTTTTTAAGTACGAGCTTTCGATTGTTCCTACAATCATCGTCAGGTATAGAATAGATATGTCTTTTTTACATCCAGATAATAACAGGACAACGAAAGTTAAGATGTACTCTGAAATAGGTTTTTTTGGAAATGTGTTATTGTTAACTGTGAAACATTTTTTGGAGCGTGCGGTCGCAATGCTGTGGTTGAATTTTTAAAAATATTTTGAATTGTGCGTTTTTGTACTAATATAGTAATATGAGAATTCTTTTGTAGAGGTAGGTTTTTTTTTCAGTCAATATGGCATGAACTAAATTGTTCAATAAATAGAGGAATATCACCGTTATTATCAGAAATTTGCACGTCGGATCAGTTATTTTAATATCAAGTATGTGGTGCAGTTCAATTTACATTACATGAATCATTCATACAAAAAGCAGATAGTGAAGTTTTTGATATAAATGGCAAGAATCACTCTTTTTTGTGTGGTTGTTAAAAGACAAGACGAAAATACCGTGTTTGCTCATACTGTATTTATTTCGAGTACTTTCGTCATAGCATAATGTCATCATCAGGGTATTGTTAAATATAGAGTAAGTATTTATTGTTCATGGTTGTGAAGGACAAAAATTATTGTGATCATCCGAAAATTACCATTTTTATATGTGGCATCAGGAACGCTGTGTTATAATACAGGTGTGTTCGGAAAGTTTATAATTCAGATTTCACTCCAATATGGTTTTAACAACTGAAAAAAAAAACGTGTATTTCTCGTCGAACTCGTATTTCGAGAATGTGATAGATGCACTTATTTGGTACGACAGTGTTTTCCTGATAAATCATTAGATAAATCTGTTCCACATCGCAATGCAGTTCGTAACCTTGTCGATAAATTTCAGGAAACAGGATCAGTGGACAATGACAAACGTTGGGGGATGGCCGGCAAATCTATCGGAGGAGAAACTGTTGGATATATCTGAGTGTATGCAGAAGAATCCAAGAAGATCTTTAACACAGCAGCAAGATACCGGCCTTCGAACTGCTCATAAGGCCGTCAGAGAAAAATTAAAACTCTTCCAATACAAAATAATGGCGGTACAAGATCACGAAAAGTGACTGCGCTAATGCAGGCGGTTTAACCGACTTATCGAAGAGAATACAGATAATGTGTTGAATGTGATTTTTTTTTACCGACGAGGCGTAGTTCCATCTCACGGTTTACGTTAATTCGGGAAGGGCTCGCTTCACTCCTCATTAAATTCGGCCTTGTGCCACATATGACCGCGTGGGGAGGTTAGTGAATATTTTCACTGTGGGATTGCCCTTGCGATTCACCTTGATCCTTTTCTAACTCACCACTAGCAGGTGATTATTTACTACCTGCCGCTGGCATATAAAAGGCAGGATGTGTGTGTGTAACGAATGCACGACGGCCGCAATTTTTGACAGACTTGCACCAAAATGTATATGTACATGCTCCAAGTTAGCGAGAAGGCCAAGACCGATTTTGCATTTCCCAACTCCCATCGCTAGTGGAAATAATCGATTTTTTCATGCTTCTACGGCAGTTTTCATGTAGTTTGTGGCCATTTTCTACTGACCAGAGTGAGAGCCTATAGCTGGCTGCCACAAATAGGCAGGAAGATTCTATTGGCCAGCATGAGAGCCAACAGCTGAATGACACAAATGTTAACTAGAATGCAAAAAAATCGATAGCTGCATTCGTCACAAGTGGGAAAATTTTAAATCTGCATGGCACTTTACTCAAATTGGCTCATTCGCTTGCTTAAACTCAACGTTGATTCTGATTCCGCAGAACTGGGTTGGGTGTGAAAAAGTATTTATTGTTAACATTCTTTTTTCATTCTGTGTTTCCAGTTCCGAGTCCTTTTTTTAAAGCTGATCGTTTTGTGTTCATTTTGTTTAGTTCTCTTTTCGTAACAGATTTAATGTTTAGTATAGAGCTTAGAAAAAGTTCGCAGTGTGAGATAGGCAAGAAGTAAGGCATGTAGCAACATCAGCACGGCAAAGGGCACTCCTTTAAAGGAAAGGAAGGGCAAACATATTTTAAGTCAAGTGATAGCGATTGCTGTATGAGTCATACGATTTTTGAATCAAGCACGGGAAACGCCGGGCCATGCTGCTAGTCTGTTATAAATATTAACGTTCCATTTCCAACTTTCGTTTTGGTTATTCTTATTCAGTAACCTTTTCCTAGGTTACAAGAATTACCCTTCAATGACAATGGGGTGATGCAAAATAAAGGTAACGAATCCAGTAAGTATTCATCTCCTCGTGCCACCCTCTATTTCTAGAAGAACCAGATCAGGTCGAAAATTGAGTACTGTTACCATATTTGGGCAGGAGATGCCCAGACATTACTTTCAAGTCTTGAGAGAGTTCAAAAGTGTCTGCGAGTCCTTCTTGGAGAAGAATTATTTTTCACACTCCACCGTCTCTCTCACAGGCGGGAAGTTGCGAGCTTCTCACTGCTTTATCGCTACTAAGATGGAAAGTACTCGAACGAACTGCATATGGATCCACTAGGGGTGACCTTTACGGCTAAGACCCGCATTGCTACTTACATAGTAACAAACTATCAACACCCCTTCCGTATTCCATCGGCGAAAAGTAAGCTCCATTCACAACAGCTTCTTCCCTGAACCTGTTCAAGTTTAGATTCAACTGTTTTCTTTCCTCCTATCATTATAAACTAGCTATTATCGTAATCCTCTACCCCGAGTGGCACTCGGGTCTTTTACAGTGTGAACCTTACTGTAAAAGAAAATCCAATTAAAATATACGGAAAGTTAGGTATTCATACAATTCCGCTGGGAAATAGGAGGATTATATGTCTTAAGTCGATGTTGTGATGTGAGACTGAAACCAAGAAGCCGCATTTGTTCGGTTTCAATATAATTAAGTTAAGATGCGTTACTGTTATGAGGTTTACGCTTGTATGTAAAAGCGTGGCATATAAGGGTTGAGTTCCATTTTCATAAAACGAAGAAACAGAACGATATACAGAGAGGGGAAAATGAACGAAACATTAGGCTGGTTGAATTTGTAGAGAAGAAAGAATAAGTAAGCTGTTAAGAAAGACTTAGTTAAAATAAATGGAAATGACTTTATTTCAAACATCATACCGCTAAGAAAGAGGAAGAAAGCACGAAAATGTATTTAGTTCAAAATACCATACGTAAAAAAGAGAAATAGTCTTATAAGATGAAAAAGGGATGGAAATAATACTTGGTTCAAATTTTGTAAAAGGCAGAAGGATTTTCCAGAATTTATTTGATGCGAAATCATCATTATTACATATTTGGGCGATTCAGAGCAACATGCTCATTTTGGTTATTATACTTTCGCAAAATTTCGGCAGTTTCATTCCCAGGTTTTCTTCAGATGTTTGTCTTCGTAATTGGTAACTCTTTTGGAATTTAGAACTAAAACTTTTATTCAGTCCACGGGTTTGGACAAGAGATACAGTCTAGAGGAATTTAGGACCAAGCACTTTATTCAGTCCCCAGGTTTGGACAAGCGACACATTGCTTAGCGGAATTTAGAACCAAACCTTATATTCAGTCACCAGGTTTGAACAAGAGACACACAGCCTAGTAGAATTTGTAACCAAACACCTTCATTCTCTCTTCGGGTTTGGACAAGAGACATAAAGCCTAGTGGAATGTGGAACCAAACGCTTTATTCTGTTCCAGGGTTAAGACAAGTGACACACAGCCTAGTAGAATTTAGAACCAAACCCTTTATTCCGTCCCCGTGTTTGGACAAGCGATACAAAGCCTAGTAGAAATTAGAACCAAACCCTTTATTCAGTCCCCGGGTTTGGACAAGCGACACACAGCCTAGTAGAATTTAGAACCAAACCCTTTAATCAGTTTCCGGGTTTAGACAAGCGACACACAGCCTAGTAGAATTTAGCACCAAACCCTTTATTCAGTCCCCGGGTTTAGACAAACAATACAAAGCCTAGTAGAAATTAGAACCAAACCCTTTATTCAGTCCCCGGGTTCGGACAAGCGACACACAGATTAGTAGAATTTAGCACCAAACCATTTATTCAGTCCCCGGGTTTGGACAAGCGACACACAGCCTAGTAGAATTTAGAACCAAACCCTTTATTCATCCCCGGTTTTGGACAAGCGACACACAGCTTAGTAGAATTTAGAACCAAACCATTTATTCAGTACCCGGGTTTGGACAAGCGACACATAGCCTAGTAGAATTTAGAACCAAACCCTTTATTCATCCCCGGTTTTGGACCAGCGACACACAGCCTAGTAGAAATTAGAACCAAACCCTTTATTCAGTCCCCGGGTTTGGACAAGCGACACACAGCCTAGTAGAATTTAGAACCAAACCCTTTATTCATCCCCGGTTTTGGACAAGCGACACACAGCTTAGTAGAATTTAGAACCAAACCATTTATTCAGTACCCGGGTTTGGACAAGCGACACATAGCCTAGTAGAATTTAGAACCAAACCCTTTATTCATCCCCGGTTTTGGACCAGCGACACACAGCCTAGTAGAAATTAGAACCAAACCCTTTATTCGGTCCCCGGGTTTGGACAAGCGACACACAGCCTAGTAGAATTTAGAACCAAACCCTTTATTCATCCCGGGGTTTGGTCAAGCGCCACACAGTCTAGTCGAATTTAGAACCAAACCCTTTTTTCAGTCGCCGGGTTTGGACAAGCGACACACAGCTTAGTAGAATTTAGAACCAAACCCTTTATTCAGTCCGGGGTTTGGCCAAGCGACACACAGCCTAGTAGAATTTAGAATAATACCCTTTATTCAGTCAACGGTGTTGGACAAGCGACACACAGCCTAGTAGAAATTAGAACCAAACCCTTTAATCAGTCCCCGTGTTTGGAAAAGCGACACACAGCCTAGTAGAAATTAGAACCAAACCCTTTATTCAGTCCCCGGGTTTGGACAAGCGACACACAGCCTAGTAGAATTTTGAACCAAACCCTTTATTCAGTCACCGGGTTTGGACAAGCGACACATAGCCTAGTAGAAATTAGAACCAAACACTTCATTCAGTCCCCGCGTAGGGAAAAGCGACACACAGCCTAGTGGAATTTAGAACCAAAAACTTTATTCAGTGCACGGGTTTGGACAAACGACACACAGCCTAGTAGAAATTAGAACCAAACCCTTTATTCAGTCCCCGGGTTTGGACAACAGACGCACAGCTTAGTAGAATGTAGAACCAAACCCTTTATTCAGTCCCCGGGTTTGGACAACAGACGCACATCCTAGTAGAATTTCGAAACAAATCCTTTATTCTCCCTTCGGATTTAGTCAAGAGACACACCATTGTGGAATTTAGAACTAAACTCTTTATTTTGTCCCCGGGTTTGGACAAGCGACACACAGCCTAGTAGAATTTAGAACCAAACCCTTTATTCATCCCCGGGTTTGGACAAGCGACACACAGCCTAGTGGAATTTAGAAACAATTCCTTTATTCAGTCCCCGGGTTTGGACAACAGACGCACATCCTAGTGGAATTTCTAAACAAATCCTTTATTCTCTCTTCAGGTTTGGACAAGCGACACACAGTCTAGTAGAATTTAGAACCAAAACCTTTATTTAGTCCCAGGTTTTGGACAACAGACGCACATCCTAGTGGCATTTTGAAACAAATCCTTTATTCTCCCTTCGGATTTGGTCAAGCGACACACACGATTGTGGAATTTAGAACTAAGCTCTTTATTTTGTCCCCGGGTTTGGACGTGAGACACACAGCCTAGTGGATTCTTTTTATGCCCAACCCCCTCAGAATATAGGTGACAATGGCTCTCCAAAACTTCCTGCCCCTTGTAGCTTACTATGCAATTTCAATACATCTTTATGGCATAATTTATCAGACGCCTTTGCGTAATCTATAAAACACAGATACACTTCTGTATTTGCCTTATTCTTTCTGATAACATATTGAGCATAAATATCGCGTTCCTTGTTCCGGTGTCTTTCACGAACCCGCACTGTTCTTGTCCTATCTCTGGCCTGATTCTCCTGCGCGCTCTATTCATCAGATTTGTATTGTCCAGCAACCATGTTGTTGTCTGATACTCACCTTTTTCTGTGAAGAGTCAGTGATTCGTTCGGTGAGAGTTGTCTCCCCTAACACTATGAAACACTATGAATCCTTCTGTATTTGTACTTCTCTTTCTGATAACATTCTGAGCATAAATATCTCTTTCCTTTTTCCAGAAATTTTCAGAATTCGGATGATAAGGTTAGTTATGTAGCTCATTAAGCGGATTGTCCGATTTACCTAGTTTCTTAGGCATTTTTATGAAAATAGATCTACTTACGTCAATGTTTCTCAACCTATTTTGCCTGATGCAGCCCTTTAATCAGAAGTCAGGCTGTCATTACCACTCCTTTTCAAGATTTTCCGACTCACAAATTTTTTTTCCAAATAATATGCATATATTACCGAAAGTCTTCATTCTTTTCCCTATCAGTATGTATACATTTACATGGATTATTTTTTATTGGCAAAAAACACAAGAGCTAGCGGAAGAAAACCCAGCATGACCTCTCATAACAACCTTGCGGATTTCGAACGTTAACATTTTGAGTCTACCAATCTGTCTCTCCACCCCCCCCGCCTCAAAATCTTGAATTTCCCTCTAAGGGAGGGGATTCCGCACTGGTTGAGAGCCTCTGATTTAAGTCTTCCGGTATATCACCACTGTTTTTGATTTAATTTGTTATTTCTGTAATCATGTCTATGCCGAAATCGTCTAAGGCTGCCAGCATCTTTATTACAATTCCGTCTGGCCCTGCCGCTTTGTTTCTGCTCAACTTTTGTTTAAAAATAATGAAGAAGCGTTTAATTCAGTTAAATTTAAACTTCCCAGACTTCTAAAATAATATATCAGTATAGTAATATTATTATTTTTTGGCGTCGTCTAGAACTTTCTGGGTTCAACTAGAACTTCATAGCGCTTTCTAGAACTTCCTGGAACCTTTTACAACTTTTTGTTTGTTTGTAAGTCTGTATATTATGCTATAGGTATAAACTGTTAAATGCGTTAAAATATAAGTAATATCAAATTACGTCATCAGCAAACTTTCGACTTACCCAAAGGAATATACATGCGCCTTATACTAAAGAGCTTTATAACCATAAATACATTAGCAAAGAATCCAACCATCCACCAAGGATTTTAAACAAGTTGCACAAATCGGTGCAATACAGACTCCCAACTAACCCTAGCAACAAAATCATTTTTGACAAATATAAAACCAAATATGTAGAAGCACTAGAAAAAAGTAAGCATAAAGTTAAGCTAGAATAAATAAATATTAATTAATAAGAATGCCAACAATATACATACGTATAGAAAATGCAACATCGTTTGGTTTAACTCACCATTTATCAAAAATGTCAAAACCAATATAGGTAAATTAAGAACAACATCATGATTAGCTATAGCTGCATCAAAAACTTTGAACAGTACATAGCACAACATAATAATATAACATTAAAAAAATATTTAAACAACCTTAATAACAACATTAATACAGGCAAAAAGTTCAATTGCTGAATAAACAGTCCCTGTCTCTTAAATTATAAATGTATGAATAAAGGCGTTATTTATAAGGCTTTTATTTTGGTTCCACTGCAAACAACTGCAAGATACGGTATTACAATCATAAAATGACTCTTACCACTAAGTAATATTCATATAGCACTGTATTCTCAAAGTTTTACTGGGAAATCAAAACAAATAACCACACACCGACAGGAAATTGGAATTTCGTCGTGAAAAACACACACTTTTCCGGTCGCGGCGACCGATGTAACCTGTGTTTGCTGAAAAAAAAACAACACTTTTTTAAAAATATAAATCACC